>WEKX01015429.1:189704-269826 GCA_013390025.1 Pitta sordida
CTATCTCTATAACCTTGAATGCCATGGCAGCAACTGAGGCCCAGGCAAGAGCTGAGCTGTTAACACCCTCGCTGCCAGAGCAGCAAAAAACCTAAACCAGGACACTTGTGTAGCAGAATGCCAATGTACAAAGTATTTCACCTTTCCATAGTGCATTGCTGCTTCTCTCTGCTTGGTTTCTCTATTGGAATACAGAAACTAGATTGCTACTAGAAGAAAGTGATTTCCTTCTATACCTGGTGCAGGCTGAGCAGATACTCTACTCTGCACACAGTGACTACCTCATCTTCTGCCTATACACTTATGATCCATGTAGAACTCCACAACATGCAAAATTAATTGGAATAATTCCTTCTCACCTACAGCTCTTTGCATTTGCCTGCATTGACTTTGATTTGTCTTCATGATTCCCTCTTATTTAGCTGTGCTTAGATTTAGCAGAAATAATTTTTGCGTGGATTCTTTTCTCTGAAGATGTTTTTTTATGTTAGAAGATGTCTTGTTTTCTGAAAACAAATTGTTGAATTATTTTTTCCCTCACTTTTAAGGAAAAAAGAATCTGGCTTGCTAGTGATTAGAAATGTTGACAAGAGAAAAGGAGTACTGGCTTATCTCCTAGGATTATTTATAAACTTCAGATTGGAAATGCAGTAGATAAAATAATTGAAAAACATCCAAGCAGAGCCAGAGAAAATATGTGATGAACCAACCACTCCTGCTGTGCAGGTTTGTTTTTTTTTTTTTTTACAACAGACAGAGCAATATTTCTTGTTCTGCTGAGCAAAAGCAGAAATAGTCTCAGGGCAACTTCCACAATTCTTACAATGTCTGTAGAAATGTCTTCTTACAATAGTCATCTACCTGCTGTTAGTCCATCTCTTCTGAGTAACACAATAGGCAGCCTTGCCTTCCTTCTGAATAACAGCCTATTCTCTTGCTGAGCAAGAGAGTTTTCTTACAGTTTGTTATTATTCCATTAGATTGTGATTTTAGATTAGAGTCCTTTTGTTAAGAAACTTTGTTCTCCTAAGTGGTTATATCTGGCAGACTCTGCATGCTCCACACCTGTTTGAAATTTGGTTCCGTGTTAAATTCTGTGTCCCTGTGCTTTGTCATGCCTTTGATTGCCAATGTTATGGAGAAACATCAGAAAACCATATGCCTTTATTTGTCTAAGCAATTTTCCATTCATTCCATTTCAAGGTAAAGAGGAATTATGTTTTGAAATGGGTGATTCATAGGCATAATCATTCCAATTAGGCAACAATACTGAGCCATATTGTCACATCCTTTAAGTACAGCACAAAATTTGCTAGTATAAAGAAAATGGCCTTATATCACTGAAACTTCCTTGGCCTTATCATAGCTTTCCCTTTCATAACTTTCTTAGTTTCCCCTTCTAATGGTGCATGCACTATATTCATGCAGCAATGAAGTCAATAAGTAAGCCCTTCCTATTTAATTTGTTGTGCAAATATACTTTACTTACCTGAAGAGGAAAGAAAGTGAGACAGGTGGGTAGGCTGACACACTACAAGAATTCTCATTTTTTCCCAGGCATGCAGTACTGCAAAGGCACAACTACCTCTGATTTTATTCCCATAAGAGCAGAGCATACACACAAATTATTGTATTCTATGCATCCATGTTATAATTTTCCCAGTTACATTTTCTTGCTTTTTTCCATTCCATTGATTTATTGATAAGTAAAAAGCTTTTAGAACTGCAGATATAGTCATCTTGGGAGCCTCTACTGCAAAAGGCAAATGAGCTATTTACCTCGTAGAGAACACAAACTCCCTTCATTGCTTCACCTTCCATGACCAGTGAAAAGATCAGAACTCAGCAGGTGGCATAACTTTTTCAAGGTTTATTTTCTGGCCATAAATGCTTCACATAATAGTATTTAATTGCTTCTGCTAAGCTTTTTTTAAAGTGGAAAGTAAGATGGATTTCAAAATGATGAATGGAGACAGGATCTAATGTGCTTTTTCAGGAGACAAATGCATTGCTGCTTCATCCTCACGCTGGCTCAACTTTCTGTGGTGTTTGACCAGCTGGGCTGTACTCAGCTGGAAACATTAGATGAACAAATGCTGATATTGACTCTCTTCCTACATTATTGGGATTTGTCTTGAAAGGCTACTGAGATTTAAATGTTGAAGGTACAGAATATTGTTAAAGGTATGGCTACATTTGACCATTGGGAAAAAAAGACATTTCAAAATCCCAACTAAAAAGCAAAATGGTTTCTATTCTATCACAGGGCCATCTGATCTGCCTGAGAAATACTTGTTAAACTTATCTGATGCTTCAGACTTGTCACTTTTCTCACAAAACACAGAGGAAGCAGTACTCAGAAGCAGGCCACAGACACACTATTCATGTTACTTTTGCGCACTGAATTGCACTGGGGAGGCAGCTCTTATATATTTCTTTTAAAAACAAGATAACATGGTTTCTCTTCCAGAAATGGGTTAAAATAAATCACTTTAAGTAACAGCATAGTTTTCAACTTTAATTTTTAAATCCCAAAATATTCTGAAATTTTCGTTGTGGTTGTATAAATAATTTCTGTCTTTGATTTTGAGTTGCCTACTTTACTTTCTCAAATTCCTGTTTATATAAATGAGTGACATGCCTTTGCAGGTCTGGCTTTTGCTGTTTAACCTTTCCTTTTTGCTTTCTTAATGTGACTGTAATTGTAAAATACCATCTCTATTTAGAATGCAGTAAGGGTTATTTCATAAAATATTTGAAGGCATTACAATTGAGTAAAGTCATGAGGCAAGGTATTGGAAAAAATATGTATGAAAAATAATATTGAAGAAATTCTGATAGAAGAACTCTCCATCCTGTGATGTGCATGAGGTCTGGGGGAAAAATGCAATGGCATAGTTAGAGCATGTATCATCACACAGAAGCTGCATTAGGCAACCCTGAATCTGGCATTTTTTAACTTTTGAGAGTTTGCAACTTCTGTGTGTAGTTCACATCCTGTTGTCACCTAGCAAGGAAGAGAAATATGATACAACAGATGTTTTATTTGAATGAAGTCGGGTTTTTTTCCAGCAAATCTAACTGAAGTAAGAAAAAGCTAAGTTTTGATAACATCCAGCATCAAATGTTTGTGTTTATATTTCCTGTTTCATATCTACACTGTTTGCTGATTTCCTGGTAATGCTCTGAGGTAACTTCTGTCTTGATGTTTTTGTTAAAATCATGTTCAGAAGATTAAATACAAACTAACAAACTAACAGTGTGAATTCTCAGCCAGATAAATTTCTGTGTCCATTTTTAAGTTAAAGTTCATTTTAATTCTGGTGGAGAACCTGCATGATACTTGAAACTTTCAGACCTTACTGTTGCCTAATCCAAACAAAACACTTGGGCACTGCCTTGCCCGAGTTGTTTGTCATCTCTGTTAAAATTTTATATGTGGAACTACTAGAAGAGGAAACGGACAAGGGTTAGGTTTAACCTGTGTCATGTAAAATTATTTCCAGGGACAAAAATCTATTCTGCACATCACTGTGGCTGAGTTGCTTCTGGAAGCGGGTTGCTACACAAAGCCTGTATTCCAGAACAGGCTGCCTAGGTTTGATTGGGGAACTTATCCAAAAGGAATCATGAAACATCTGGTCAGTTTTGTTGGGTGCCCATAGTTCTGAAATCTGAAACATTCATCCTAGCCCAAGATGTCATAACAGTGGAGGAGCGCTGGCATTGCTTCGTGGCTGTGTTGCCATGATCTCATGTTGCAGTAATTCTCCCCTCTCCTACCGGAAAAGGCCCCATGGCTGAGAGTGGAACACCATGAGTGCAAGGGTGGGAACAGTCTGGGGAGGTCCTTGTCTGAGTTTCATAGAGTTCTACTGTGACAGTCATGTCAGGATTGTGTGGGTCACATAATTAAAACACTGACAAGACAGCTGGTATGTGTATGTTAGACTTGCCAGTGCTAAGAACAATTGCCTCCCTGTTTTATGCAAGAAAATAACAGAATTGCAAGATGAAAACTAGCAGCAGTTAATGGAGTGCTCAGTAAATAGTCTGGAGGGTCCTGGATGTGTTGTAGTTGTCCAGAAGCATAACTATAATACACAAAACTTCTCCACCATTCTCAGCTCTGCCACTTTTTTTTTTTTTTTAACCTCAATGTAATGTGAACAAATCTTATAAACCAGTTATTTACTTTGTTTCCTAGGTACTCTTCCTGTGGATGAGATCAAGTGAATACAGTGTGTCCTTGCTTGGGCAGTGAGATCAGTTTATAGATCTGGTAACTGTTTTCTTTCATAAGATTTGATATGTACCATTCTCTCCATTTCCCTCATCCTTACACAGCCTTCAGAATTAAACTTAGTTTGCCAGCTATCTCTAGGATGTTCCGTATTTCACTGGCTCAGGTAGGTTTGTGACTAGCTCGTGGTACTAACTTGATGAAGTAATACTAAAATTTCCAAAATGATGATGATCTTGAGAGTGCTGCTTTATTCTTGCTTTTGCAGTAGTTGATGCAGTAGATATCAACTGAGTTAGTGAGTAAAGCAATGGTAAATAAGGTTTAAACTATTTTTATGAAAAGTAACTTTCCAGAATAGATTCAACAATACTATAGTATCAAAATAGACACTGGTCAACATTAATAAAAAGAGCTGAAAAAAGGTTAGATGTGAGGTTGGATCTTCTGAGGCTGTTGCAGAGTGTGAAGGTGTAAGAGAACATTTCTAAGCAGGAGGATTTGGCTGCATCTAGACAAGATGGCCAATGCCCTTTGCCAGATTCATATGGTAATATGAAATACAATATACAGCATAGAAAGTATTATTTCAGCAAATTAACTATTTATGTTTTTAAAATTTTCTATTTTTTATTTATTTAACTGCTTCGGGAAGAGAGACACAGTGAGTCATTTAATTATTGTGCAGAGCCAGCTATCACTTAGTGTATAGAGGAAGTGGCCTTACTGCAGCCTGTTGGTCAAAATAAACAGCATATTGAAAAAATTACCCCATTACTACAAGTAACATTATTTTATTATCCACATGATTGTTGTCATAGTAGAAAACAGAAACATGGCACAGTAGAATGATTGTATTGATGGTGTGAGGGAGACAAAATTGGAAATAGAGCAACTTGTTTTGTCCTCTATTTCATCTTAGAAAATGTACTTGAAAAACACTGTGATTTTTAAATTTTTCTAAAAAACCCCTGACCCTCTCTTATGCCAGTGAGAGGTGTTATTAATTGCAAGTACTGCGGACTGTTTTTTTCCAAAAACCTTAGACAATCACAGCATGTTTTGTTTCTGTTCCAAGATTTTACAATCATGTAAGTTTTCTTAGCCTGGAAGAAACATAACTGTCTTTCACACAACATTGCGTGCATTTATAAGTTGGATGAAATGTAGGGGTTTCCCAGCTCGAACTGAATGCTGGACACTTAAACTGGCATGATGAATGCTGGCATGTAACTTCTGAGCTGGGGTGTTCTGCATTCCTGATGGAGAAGTTGAGCGCTGACTAAAAGGAGAGATAAACAGTCTGAGCAAAAGGATGGAAAGTGGTTACTCAATGCAAATGAAACACAAACAAAGATAAAGTGGTAAAAGAAGGTATTTTCTTTCACTGAATTATATACCATGCACTAAAGAAGAGATGGCAGTTCTTCACAATGCAGGCAGCCTGCCATGTTTGTGAAGTTTTCAATTAGAAACTGATTACAAGGAAGAAATTCTAGACATTGTCTGGTTTTGGTCTACCTCAGTCTGCTTCTTCCTTTCAAATTATTTATGTCCTTTTAAAAAAAGAAAGGGTAATTTCATTTATGCAAAGAGTGACTCTGCAAGTTTATTTCTTGCTCCTATTTGCCTAGGAGCACAAACAGTGCCATTAACTTTAAAAGGACAGTCATGTCAAATTAAGTATGGGGTTTTTAGAATGAGACCCAGTTACAGATGTTTATCATTGTTTTCGTCCATACAGCTGAACACAAGTAGTGTATTATACCTAAAATTTAGGACTTTCTAGAAAGGTTTTAAGAATAAATTCTTACCCTTTTTATTTAAACCAGCAGGGTGGTTTAAAACAAACACCACATGTGTTTGATTTGGGTTTATTTTCTCTCTGGACCACCTCAAGTTCTTTCTTAGGAGCCAAGAGTGAGTGATTTCATGTTATGGCTTATCCAAATGGTGCTAATGAAGGACTTTCTTGCCAGGTGCTCAGCATGCTCCACTCCTATTCCTTTCAGTTGTGGTTGAGGGCATGCTGCATTTTCTGCAGGGTTACAGCCCTATCATTGATGAGTTCAATCTGGCATTGCCAAAAGAAATATAGCAACAGAAAAAAAGTGACACTGAGGTTTACTCTGATGATCGCCTGATTTAGCTAGATTTTATTTTCTTGTTTTCGGGAGAATTTTGGTGTACATCTGGAAAATATCAGTTTGACATATAAATACTGTCTGCAAATTTCACAGAACAATCTTCATGTAAAAATTGTGAGAACTCAGTTTTATGTTAAAGGAATAGGGATCTAAAGTCTCCTACTGACTTAAGAGCTCTCTGGAGCAGTGACTACTCTGCTTTCCCTCTTGTAACATGAACCAACCTCTGTTTCAAAACTCTGTTTTATGGCCAATTAATTATCATGTAGTTTCCTGATAAAACCTCAAATAGGCTAATCCTTGGATATAATACTGTTCATGATTATTACTGACAGTATCCTTCATTCCTGAAAGCCGCAGTATGTGCCTTTTAATTTATTTTTTTTTCTTCTTAAGAAAAATCAGTCCAGAAATGTGAAATGTAGTAGACTGATGCTTTTTTCCATTAAATTGTGTACGTGGGGCATCTGCAAATGAAGAAAGGGGTATATTTTCATCTTGAAATTTTTCAGCAAGATAACAGCTTGCAGGGAGTGTAATCACAAGAGAAAACTTTTCCTCTTATCCTCTGGGGGCCTAGTCTGCATCAGGGGAACTGAGTCCCTAATAGACAGAGATAGGTAAGAGTGGAGAGTTAAAGGAGCTCTGGTATTTGTGGTCAGGTGTGCCAGAGCCCAGGATTTCTGGAACAGTGTTTCTGCTCCCTCTGGCTGTGGGTTAGCCAGCAGGAGCTGGAGAAGAGATCAGCAGAGCTAGGGACTGTGAGAAAGTTAGTGCTGCACATCCATGGCTGGATTATCCTTTTCTTTCTGTGTTTAGGTGAGTACGATAACAACTTTGTGAATGTCCCAATAAAATATGAAAAGTTCGCATTAAATACTCAGACCAAAATATAATTCTGTGTTGAAAATGCCAGAATGGCCACTGCAAAATTCTCACAAAGCACAGGGACAATTTGCAATGGCAGATGGGTGAGTTGTAATAAATTTCTTAAAAGGCAGTATAAAATCAGTTCAATTGAGGTAATAAAGACAACAGACAACACTGTAAAATTCAAAATTTAAAAATCAGAAAAATGCAAGTATATTAGTAGTGGCTCTCTGTCACTGCATCACCAGAACAGTTGTTAACGTCCATTTTCATGTCATTGTAATAAGCTTCACACCATAAAGGAGTTACAGCAGAGATGGCCCATCTTTTGGTACCTCTGAGCGAGGTAAATTATTAAAATCACTGTGATGGGAATTTTTTCTTTTCTTTTTGTTTTTTTCTGAGATCTTAGCACAAAACTTAGTAAAATCTGCTCCCTCCAAACTAGATTTTACTTCACCGTTTCTTTAATCTTGAGGTTTGCGTTAGAAAGAAAATACGTATATTGCTAAATGAGAGTAAACAAGTTGTTGAGATGCTGCTTTTTCAGAATAACCTCTGCATTTTTAAAAATTATTTTAAACTTAAAATATATTTCTGGACTTATACTCTGAGGCCAGCATGGAAGAACATCAGTGAGCAAGCAGGGTTTTCTCTCAGCTGTGACCTCAGTGATGTTGCAACATTCCTGCTGTTAAACCCAGATGCTATCCTAGGATCATCTCCTTTCAGAATGCCTCTATCTCTCCTCCAATTAATTAGAAAAATTATTTAGGGTCTAATCAAAAACATACTAGTTTTAATGATTGCTAAGTATTAGTATTTTTGTTCTTGACATTCATTGACATTGTGGCTATCACATTAGCAAGACCTTCAAATTCATGACATGATTTCATTTAAGCTCAGAATGGTGTATAGAAATGCATTTTTCTTGGCCACCATGGTGCAATCTGAGAAGCTCAGAACTGCTGGAACTTGATCCAGTCCAAGAGCTTCTGTGAGAGGGGGAGCACTGCTGTGGTGCTGGAGGGAGCCTGGGTTTAGCTTCCAGAAGCTGTAATTGGCCCATGTTTACACGTACTGTGTATGCTTGCCCATGAAAACTTTAAGGGTCATTAAAGTTTTTCCCTAGAGACTTCCAGTGTAAAATTGTGTCCCAAGTTAGTATCTGTAATGTCCTGCTGCAGCTCAAACACCAAAACCTAGTGTTTTTATAAAACACTGTTTAGGATGGTTTGGGATGCAGAAGTACAATGTCGTTATGTCAAACATCTAATATTTTCATACATCTGGTCAAGGCTCAAGTGCTATCTGGGCCTGCAGTATGCTGGCTTGAAGTTAGACCTGGTTTAGTTCTCTCATCTGTTTCCTGGGCTTGGGTGGGCACTGTTTTGTTGCCTCTGCATGAACGTGCCCAGTGTTCTCCTGCTGCCAAATGAGGATGGCTGGTTTTGGTCTGGGCAAGCTTGACTGAACATTCCTGCTGAGCTTGTTGGTGCTGGGCAATATAATGTATAATATTATAATATGTATTGTATATAATAAATATGTACATATAATATATATATAATGTATATGTATAATGTATATTTTATGATCTTTTAGGGAATACAGCTGAGTTCCAATAAAAGGGTTGTCTTCCTAATGTGGGACCAAGGTGGAATATAGGTGTCTTCTTCAGAATCGTTTTAGATTTCATCCCCTCATGGGTTTGTTGATCGGCCGCTCTGCAATTGATCCCTTTCTTGTGACCATTGTTTCTGGAACAAGTTTGATCAGCCACAGATAAAATAGCACTGCTTCTCCTCCAGGTTACGAAACTAGATAGATAACATGTGGAGTAACTTCAGGGCATGCCTCCAAGGGACCTTGGCTCCATCAAATACAGGACATTACTGATGAGTCCTGGAATTTGGTTTAGGGAAGCTTCTGGGAGAATTTACCAAAGCTTGTGTCTGACAGAAAGCTGAGTCTTTGTAAAAGAAGTATACGCCTCATGTACTGTTCTCAGACCAGCAGTCTGCCTTCACCTGCTGCACCTCCCGTTCATCTTGTCCTTCTGAGTCTGTGACAGTGTCTGCTTTCTTCTTCCATGGTCACAGCCTGTGCAGAGGACTACCACAGCCCTCCTGGTGGTGTCTTGTTCTTAGCAACAGCATTGGAGTAGAGATAGGAGTGTTATGAAAGGAGATGGATCCATCTGCATCTCTTTATACTGTTTTCCAGAGGTCTGAGTCTTAATACCATCAGTTTGTGTGAATTCCTTTCCTTTGAATGGGTTTTATTATGCAGCCCTTGTGTGGGGAGGTTGTCTGAAAGCCCTTTCTTGGAACTCATCCTGGCTACATAAGAAGCCAATTTCATGGTTTGCTGGTTGTTTTGGCTCCACTTTGATGAGTCTAACTCTTTCCATGACTGTGGAAGGAGCTTTGACTTATAACTTGGGGAAAAATATCGCAAAATCCTGTTTTATGTATTATGAACCTAATTCAGTAAAGAATATTCTTACTTTTGACTGTATATTAAAATTAATATATACTTGATGCTTTAATGAAGAAATCATGGAATCATAGAATATGCTGAGTTGCAAGGGACCCACGTGGATTGTCAAGTTCACCCCCTGGCCCTGCATGGGACACCCAAGAATCACAACACATGCCTGAGAGTGTTGTCCAAACACTTCTTGGACTCAGAGAGGTCCATGAAAGCATACATTAATTATGGTTAGACCTGGTTTGGTTCTCTCATCTGTTTCCTGGGCTTTAAATGCCTGGGTGGGCATTGTTTGTTGCCTCTGTCGCTGGGTTGAGGAACATGCTCTGTGCACATCAAGCCATGCCCCCCTACCTTCCAACATGGCTATATAGCTGAGTAAGGAAAATCTAGCCTACATGGTTAATACAAATGAAGCAGAAGTTTTTTAAAATAGCATTGTTTAAGACATTATCAGATCCCAGATCTTGGAACTTAATAAACCCTGTAAAGGAGATTATGATATTAATTACTGCGATGATTAATTTCATATTTCTGGCTGGATCAGGCCTGCAGCTGTGATCTGTGTATTCTGGAAGTTTGAATTCAACTCCATTGAAGGGAAATGCTCTTCTGAAGTATTTAGTTTCTTTTCAACAATAAAGCTGTTGTGTGGAGAAACACATTGCCTATTTTTCTACTGTATTTTACTTTCACTACTATAATTTTTTATTATATACTTGTTCACTGATCATTGTTTCCTATGAGTTGTTCAGCTTGCAGCGAATGTTGTCACTATTAAAAATGTACGGAATTTTACCTATTTTCTCCTTAGCTTGTCCCTTACTCTTCCTGTCCTTTCATTTCCAATAAATCTGTATTTGGTATTGCAAAGAGATAGGAGAAAGGCACTGATGCTGAAATAAGCCTGTTTCCTACAAATGTACTTGCACTCTTCAGTTCTGAGAAAGAGCTGAGGAGATGAAATCTTCAAGCAGGTTTTGCTATTCGTAACATCATCATTGTCTTAAAACATTGTAGATAATATCTGATTCTATAATAATGTAGGGGATCTATAATAATCTATAATAATGTAGGAGATTTTTAAGTGTGCTAAATTAAACTGGAGATGGACTGGAAAAGGTTAATCTGAACTAAATCTTTATCTGCAGACTTGCATTGGGAAAATAAAATGCATAAAATCTATGTGCTGTACTTACAGGGTTTTGGTGTAAGTTTGTAAAGGGGAATGACAAAAAGCAATTGCTTAGAAGCATCTGCCATGGTATAAAATGGCCATATGGGGATCACCACATTTATTAACTGGATCTTGGCAAAGAGATTGTGTGAAAGCTTCTCACCTGTTACTGTGCAAATTTAGTTCGTTTCCCATACCTTTCCCTTAATTTGCCTTTAAAGTAAATATGTGAGTTGTTTAAGCAGGGGTATCTGTGGAAGGAAGCAGATAAAAAATGCTCACCCAATCTGATATTGCAAACCAGGAGGTGCTGGGCTGGAGACTAGATTGGAGCAATATTCTCAACTGTTTCATCTAGCTCCATAGACAGATACTTGACTGATTTTTTTTTAGGGATGGTGTTTATGTTTGTTTATTTATTTATCTGTGGTTTTGGTTTTATTTTTGTTAATAATTGACTAAGGAAATACATTTCAATTGCAACTAAATTTCTGTAATTTGTGAATCTGTAAAAAGCTATCAGATATCATTTAGTTCTTTTAAATTGGTAAAAATACCTTTTACTAATTTATGCACTTAGATACTGTGTATATTCATGATTAAAATGGCTCCACGTGTGAGTTGTATGCTTTGATGTAATGGATTGATGAAAGATTGGTTCATGGTAAATCATAGGAACAAGAGAATGACTTTTAAAGATCAAGTACTGGGTGATTATAATGAAGTTAAAATGTAATTTTGAACGTTCATAATGAGGCTGAGATGATGTCATTTCTCTGAGCTGGAGCAGATGGTTTGGATAGACCACCATTTAAAAACTGAATTCACAGAATATTTATTAAGTCCTTGAAGAATCCAGCTATTCTTTCCACTGACACTTCTGAAACGTACTAGGAGGAAAATTCGTCATCCATCAAACTGCAGCACTATGGAAAAGTTAAAAGATAAAAAGTGACTTGCTGTTTACATGGTCTAATAGCTAAACATTTTTGATTTTATACTGTACTTTTTTTTGTAAAGTAAAAATATTTTCTTTTTAAAAAAACGTGTGAATGGAAAAGAAGTGAAAGCAAATTCTCAGCTGTAACAGTGAGGCTTTATGATGCAGATTTAGAATCTATGCTCTCAAAAACCAGATAATTGCCTCATAAAATGATAATGGAAAATATCTTCTCTTATTTCAGAAAAGCAAGCCATTATCTAGAATGGTCTTTTTCACCTTGTTAGAGCTCATTTTTCAATAAGTGCTAAAAAAATTTAATAGCTATTCAGCAGTTTTCTAAATCCCTAATCCTGAAAATATTTTGTGCAAACTTAACACCAGGGATATAAGGAACAACGTTTAACAGCTTGAAGTTAAGCCAGTTTGCAAACACTTTTACAGGTTCTTTTTAACATGGGGTTTTTAATGGAAAAGTAAGAAAGACTTTAATTTAAAAAAATTACCTGTCTAAGAAGAGCAGGAATCATGGTTTCATCACACTGAGAACCTCTAAGAGTCAAGTGCTGCATGAGACATTTCAATCACCATGTCTTGAAGACTTGGAGATGACTTTGAAATCTTTATATTCTCTTTGGCAGTGTCTATTCTTGAAACTTTCACTCCATGTACCTTGTTAAAGTACTGGAGTGCCTTACTCATCTCTTTATATTTATGATGCCTTACAGAGATTTGTTACACAAACTAATTGTTCCATGTGTAAAATAGAAGCTGGAGCTCATGTTTAGGTTAGGCTACAAGTAGCAGCAATTCCCTGCATTGTGTGTCCTAATCACTTTTTTCACTCTTGCAGGAGTTTACCTTTTTTTCTTTAACATAAACATAAATCCCCTATTTTCATATCTATACATGCTGAATTGAGAGGGATTTGTCTTGTTTCACTGCTTGAATTTATTACTAGTTGCAGCTATTTAGCTGTGGATTTACCCAGGTTTGTGGCAATGGCTCAGCCTTGGAGGAGACATATGGAGAGGTCAGCAAGATACTGAAGAATTACTTTTTTCTAGGTTAGCTTTCCTGGGTATTCAATAGAAAATTAGTGTCAGGCATCTATGTTTCATTTGGCTGCTTTGTGTCAAGAACAGTTCTTTGGAACAAAATTATTCAGAGCAAATTATTGTGCCTGGATTCCAGAGAAATACTGTTTTCTTCACAATCCTTTTTCAGGGCCAAATTTATTATAAAGATATGCCTCGAGTGAATGCCCTTCACCTTAACAACACTTTAATTCAGATGTGACTCATTATTTCAAAATACTAATTTAGACTGGGAAATAAAAGGTTTTTGCAGTCTGTTTTTATTCTTGCATCTTCACTTAGTGAGTCATTTTGCCCCTCATTTTCAAGTCCTTATGTGAACTGTGCGATGAGGAAAAAAACCTCAGCAATTTGAATCTTACAGAACAATTCTGTGTAAGGATTTTGTTGGTATCTTGAAAATGCCATATATTTTTTTCTTGCTTTCTCAATGAGCTTTTAAAAATATGTACTAGATTTATTCACTACTTTTTTCCCTAGAGAAAGTTTCCACTGATTTAAGTGGCAATTTTGCTTGAGAATATAGTTATTTTGTTACTTATACTAATTATAGTGATTTGAAATCTTATTCTTTTTTTGTTGATCCTATGAAATTTCTTGGTAGCTACATTCTGTAACTCATTCAAAGACCTTTGTTTCTTGGTTGCATAGGTTTTATGACCACTGGTTTTATGACCACACTGTTATTCTTTAAGTAGTATTTTACTCCATCTTTACTGCTGTCTAGACTTCCAGTCTGTAGTCATAAATATAGTCTCTCAATATTCCACGTACATTTTGACATTTCTTTCTTTAACCTGCTTCTGACTTAAATGAAGGTTATTATTATTAAATCATGCAAGATAAACCAGCTATATAAGTGAAGTTCTCACCTGATGAAAGCTTGCATAATTTTTGAGGTTGTCTTGGTAATAGTCTTATATCCTGTGTGTGAAGATTGTGCAGGATTGCAACAAAGTGCTGGTCTGTAATGTCCAGTAATTCCTTAGGTGCAGCACACAAGGGCTATTTGAGTTACTGACTTGCCTCCTCTGAGTAGGTGCAGTGCATCTTCTACTGCTGTTACTGGAAATGGACTTTAGTAGAGCAACAAACAGGAATAAAAAATATGAGTCTCGATTCAGTTCTTTTCCTTGATAAAGGGAATTGAACTCACAGATTTCCTAGAAAAAGTTCTAAAAAAGTGGTTTTTTTTTTTTATAAAGATGAGCTACTTCTTTTTGGGAAAAAAAAGATATTAATGTAGCAAAGAAACATAAATGACAGTTTAGTGGTTAAGGTACCACCTGGTAGTGGGAAGTATGGGTACAGGATACTGCTCCAAACATGTCTCTACTACTTTGAATTTTCTCTCTGAAACTCTCCACTGTTAAATGGTGACACAGGTTTATTAACTTTCCAGTCCTATCAGGAATTTCCCAGATTCTTTGAATTGTTACAGTTTTGTAAGACTCACAGTTATTTATGGTTTGGGGTTGAATGTTACAAATAGTTTCTTCAGAGTGTGTGTGGGAATGAATCCTGGCTAAGATGTGTCAAAAAGTTTCCATAATTATTGGTTTTGAAATTACATACTAATATTGGAAAAATGTCAAAGGTTAATAGTTAGATTAAACATAAGGAAAGGAAACACTTTGAAAAGAATTATTTGGTCAGTCTTAAAATTTGATTTTATCACCACACTGATACTGAAAAATTAGTTTCTTTACTCTTAGTTTTAGCCAGTGAACCAAAAATTCAGTTCTTTTAATAACTTTCATTTTTTATGTCATTGCTAAATTGGAAACCTTGATAATTCTTTATTAGTGTAGCATAAAATTATATACTCGTGTGATAGTCCTGTGTTGCCAAATAGTCATTGTTGCATATATTTGTTTTAGCCCTGGCTTCTATAGAGGACCTCTGCTCTATTGCAGTTATTTTTCCCATCGAAATTTCCACAAGAGTACCACACACACATTAAAAGTATTCTGTGGTATCAGGTTGGTGACAGTAAGAAAATACATATAAAAGAATGCGGTGAAGTAGGCAAGGTGATAACTGGAACATAGCTAAAGGATTTTATATTCTAGAATGAATTAAATCTGGGCAAATTAATATTGTATACATAAATGTCTTACAAAAATAGATCTTAGTGTCTGAATTTCCCCAGATATGCAAGGTAATGGCTGATTGCAAATATGGATGCATCCCTTGTATCCATCAAAGTCCTGGCCATAGAATATTGCTCTTTAAATTTACTTTAACTTCATCTAAAACATTGTTAAATTACACCTCTTCTTTTATGAGGGGAGCTGTTGAGCCTACTGAGTAGGTTTTTCCTGTCTTTTTTTAACTTAAGAGGCCCTCATTAATGTTGTAAAATGTTAAATGTCAAATAATGTCTTACTGACAGCTAGAGTCAAACGAGATAAAAGTTACTTCTAGGACTTTTGAGGGTTTTTGTATTTCAGTATCACAGAAAACAAAACCAAACTTGCAGCTAAATGTGCTTCACACAAAGTATGAGATTTAGTTCTATGTATCATACCTCTATTTATTTCAATGATGTTTTGCAATGCCTTTGCTTTCATGGATTGTTTTTTTGATTTTTTCTCATCAGCGTTAAGCACAATTACATTACACGTAAAAGAAACACATGCATATGTGTGTGTATGGGCATATAGATATACTTAGAAAATATAAAAGTCTGAGTCAAACCTAGCACTTGCAAAATCTTGTACATTGGCAGAGTTGTAAGCAATGGAAAGTATTCGACTAGACAAATCAAAGAGGATTGTTTTGCCATTAAAACATTGGCCCAGAAATTAGGAGATCATTGAAATTGAGAGTTATGCTTCTTTTTAATTAATTCTGAGGTTTTTGTATTTAAATGCTAAATTATCCTAGTGATCTCTTGGTCTTTCCAAGAAGGAAAATTAGGTCACTCTCTGAGACCAACTGGACTGGCACAGATCATGTCATGCATTTGGTTTGACGTCTTTCTCAAAATAGGGCAGCAGCATCCAACCTCCATGCTCAGAGTGGTCCTCGACACTGTCTGAGAAGGTGCTAATTCGTGAAAGTTAAAGTTTTACCAGAGGCATGCTAGGAATTCAACATTAGGAGTTCTTGTGGGTGAGGATTTAATCTTCTTCCCTGTCCTGTTTAATTTTTTGGTATTGAAGTACGTAGCTGTAAACATCTATCAAAACTCATGCTTCAAAGCATTGTAGCAAAATGGTAAGTATTAATACAACAAAGAAGACTCTGTATTTTCATCTTAATATGATGCTGATCTTCATTTTGTAGTCTGAGTCCTTCAATACAGGATTTTTTTTGTTGTACAAGGCATCAAATGTATCAAGCAGGGGAAACTATAGAGTCTCTAAAATTTGCACAGAATAAGACATTTTGAAGAAAGATGAGAGGATGCAATTCAAGGAATGCCCTCCAAATCATTGTTCAATTATTAATCAACTTGATAGCAAAAGGAAGAAGCAGTAGGAAATTGTGAAAAACCGTAAGAGACCAGTGCTTTACAACAGTGAGGAGGTGTATTTTGACTCTGGCTTCAAGGATACACCATATTTAGAAAAAAAAAAAAAAAGAAGAAAAATATTATTGCAATATGCAACAATTTAAATATGAATCATAGCTCAAAAGAGGCAAGGCACTTCCCTTTGTGGAGAAAAGGGAGGGACTGAGGAAGAAATGAGAATGAGAGTTCGGGAATTACTTAGGAAACCTGGCATACCATGTTTCCAATAGTCATGTAGGAGATGTTCATTGAAATAATGGCAGGAGTAATCCACTGACTACAGGAAATGGAGATTTGGAACTTCCTTGGTCTGAGAAAGAACACAGCTGGTCAAAAACTTTCCATAGAGGCCCCACAGCTTCTGTCCTCAGTCTTTCAGAATTTAATTTTTCAGTCTTCTTAAATTTTATCTTTTTTCTACTTGGAATTTCAGATGGAGTTGCCTGGCTACAGGATATGGTCTATACTGAAAGAGTTTCAGCAGACACAAACAATATGTGTGTAAACATTCTGATAACTTGAGAACAGCAGTTTTTCGATACAATCTTATTTCAAATGCTTTGCAAAATAATGTAGTTTAATCCATGGGGAATACAAAGATTTTCACTGGGGACTTGAATGCCTAAAATGCCATGAGACTGCTATATATATTTTGTCTAAACTGCGTCAAAATGTTTTTAATGAGGCAAGAAGGTGGATTTTTCAAAAGATAATTTCCAAAGTCAGATCACAGCTGTTGAAAAGATCTTCTAGGCTTACAGAAATAGGGAAATTAATCTGGATCTGAGTATATCGATTTTTCCCCCGCTAAATTACCATTTGCTGTGTATACTTCTTAACTCTGTACAGTTTGCTGAAGCTGTGTAGTACGTAATTTAAAGTTTAATCTGGTGTTCTTATTTTGTAATTTTGAATCTCTATGTTGAAAGCTCCACAGTTCTGCGGGGTGTTTTTCCAGAGAACAACTTCATCTTTGTTTGGGAAAGATGGGCACTGTATTATATAACATGAGGCATCAAAGGAAGATATTTCTCTAAAGTTTTAAAGGCTTCAAATCGGGGGTGGAAAACTGTTGGGGCAGTGAGATGTAATCTGTTTTGTACCTAGACAGGCAAATTGTTGAGGATTAAGAGGATCAAATGCAAAGGTGAGAAAGGAATCATAGAATCATCAAGGCTGGAAGATCATCAAATCCAGTCATCAACCAAGCACTATCACCATACCCCCATAACCACTAAACCGTATCACCCAGAATGAGAAACACTGAATGATATTGCTAGAAAGCTGAAGTAGATAATACTTCATGTTACTCTGAGGACAATGTTCTCAGTTGTTGAACTGACTCCACAGTTTATATGTAGCTCCATTTACTATAAATCTATGTGTGGATGTTGGGGCCCATTCCAGAAAACATTACAGCATCTCCTAAAGATGCCTGTGCTGGTTGGTAGCTGTTTAGCTGTTGATGGATTTCATGGAACATATATTTGCCTAATGGTTACCATCCCATCATTGTCCTTCTGTTATGGGAGGTGGCATCTGTGCAGAGCAAATGTCTCTATTTAATCATCCTTCTCTCAGAGACATTGTAAAGTGGTAAAATTACACCTGTTCCATTTCCAGACCTGCATTTGCAGGTGGAAGCTGAATCTGTTACTTAAAAGACTTGTTAATATGAGCAAAATATGGCAAGTAAAATCCTCATCTTTCATGGTCTTTGTGCCAAGTGTTGTGAAATAAGTTGTCCAGAAAGACTAGGCTGCTCTGATCAGATGGTAGTTCTGGTTGGGGTTTTCAAACCTCTTCAGTTTTCTGGCATATACAACTTGTGTGTAAAATAAATAATGACAAGTCATGTTTGGATCAGGCAATTCTCTTTTTTACAACCAAAACAGAGCCGGCAAGTCCTTGTTGAGATACAACAGTAAAAAACTTGGTTATTTTCCACTGTCCTTACTCATCCTGCAAATGCTGTCCTCCTTGTGGTTGTTGGCAGAGGCAATGTTAATAGCACCAGGAGTGTATTTGGAATCTTTTATGGGCAAAAAGGAAGGAATACCTGATGATGTGATTGTTTCAGGCAGTGTAGCCACAGATAATCTGAACTGTCTACCCATTAAAGAAATGGTGTGAGGTAAAAAGACTTTTTGTACACAAAGTAATTTCATCTAATTAGCATGATTTACAAAATAAGAGCAGAGATGTGGTAACCCATGATTTGCTCTGTGTCACTACCAAGGTTATGTATTCATTACTCTTGGAGAGCTTTGTCTAAGCTCATGTAAGCACATGCTGATGTCTGTGGCTTCATCTTCAGGGATGTGGCAGCTGGCTTTCTCAGAATTGCTTACTCTGTTTTTCTCAGAAGTTATGAGGTCAACATAATGGTTTGAAAGTTTTTATATGGTGTATGATCTATTGTGGTTTGTTGCTGTGATTTCATGTGGCTTGAATGATATTTCATTGCTGTGAGGGTTTTACACTATTATTTTGTGATGCCCATTTTTACTATGATGTGTGATTCAAGATTCAGTCAATGGGTTTTTTCCATAATCATCATAGCAGCCCATCCTATTTCTGCCATTTTACAACATGATTAAAACTATGTTACTCACTTATTGTTTCAAACAAACACAGAGACTAACTTACTGTGATAAAAGGTACCATTCATCAACTGAGTTAAAAGGGTTATGCCTTTTTGATCTGAAGAATCCCACCTGATCCCTAGTTCTAGTCTCAAAATAACACAACAGACAGGAACAATGCAATTTTCTACTGCTTTGACCATGGGCCAACTTCGAAGCAATAAAACAAACTGTATTTTCCTGCTGAGCTCTGTTTACTCTTGACCCCACTATGGGATTCAAGTCATGGTAGGCAGGACAAAGACCAAGGGGTTGTTCCTCTCCTATTATTTTACTCAGCAAGAAATAAACAAGTTCTCAGCTGAGACTGCTATGGGAAACTAGTCCTGAATCATTGCTCCAGATCCATGTTATTTATTTGCGTTTTGGAAGTTTGCTTTGCAACCATAGACTTGGGCAATTTTTTTTTTAATGCTATCACTCGTACAAAAGTCTCCAAGATGTTGTTTTTTTTGCACAAAATCCCCATTCTTCATTTCTACTAAAAATCTGTAGTTGTTACTCTGATTAGCATAATTGTTAGCAAAGAATAAATGAGAAGGTGAATTATTCTTGCTCTTTTTGAAAGCATGCTCTATCCCCATGGGTTTTTTAAAAAATGTATATGAATTCTCCTGGTGCATGTCCCACACTTCTACATTTGCTTTTGCCTTGTATCCAGTCCATTTGGGGAATAGAAAAATAGCTTCTTTCATTTGGTGTCTCACTGTGAATTCTTGATTAGATTAACATATTCCCAGTCCCAATATATTTTAAGAAAAAGGATGTTAATAATCTAAGTGATAAGTCAGTATTTCTCTCAGTAACAGCAGTATGTTTCTTGACTAGTGTTCTCTACTTTTAAAGATTTTTTTCATATTAGAAGTTCATTTTACCCTATGGAACAGGATTACAGAGCACAGGGTTCTTTCATTACTTGAGGCGAAACCGTATGAGGTCACTTGGTCTGTTCACCCTGGAGAAGAGGAGATTGAGAGGAGACTCTTCTCTGTGGTGACCCGTGACAGGACCCAAAGGAATGGCCTGAAGTTGTGCCAAGGGAGGTTCAGGTTGGATATTAGAAAAATATTCTTTACTCAGAGGGTGGTTGGGCACTGGAACAGGCTCCCCAGGCTCCCCAGGAAAGTGGTCATGGCACCAAGCCTGAGAGAGTTCAGGAAGTGTTTGGATGATGCTCCCAGGCACATGGTGTGACTCTTGGGATGATTTTGTGCAGGACTAAGAGTTGGACTTTATGATCCTCATATATTGTGATTCTGTGAAATAATGTATAAGCCCATCTGATTCTCTAATGGTTTGATGCAGCTCCAACTGTGCAGCTCGGCTCGGCTCTCTGCATCTGCACTGCTCTTCTTCTCTGGCATGGTAAGGGTATGTGCTGCATGAGTCAGTGCAAGTGAAGAAATTTATGTCCAAAATTTGCTTGGCCTATTTGGGCTGAAGATGTGCCTTACTGGAAAAAGTGGCTGAACACTTGGAGAAATATTGTGGGTGCCTTAGTCTAGCACTGAAAGCTAGTAGAGATCATATCTCCTCAAGTCAAGAAAGAAAAACTCAGTCCCATAACAGACTACTGAAATGCAGTTGCTGATACTGTGTTTGGAAACATTCTGTAGTTGTTGATATTGTCAGTGAAAATATTCTCTCCAAGTGAAATGATGCTGTAAGTACAGAAAACTGTTTGAAGTTAGTTTTCATTAGCAGGTATCCTGGTATTTACCCAGCTGTACTCAAAGCTGTTAGAACATGTTACAGAAATGCGCTCTGTCCAAATCTGATTAAAAGAATGGTTTCTCTTGATAAAAATTCTGCTTTTAACACGAAAAGACTGATGCCTTGTCATTTAATTATACACCAGAAGCTAAAAAAAAGAAGCGTTAACCAGTCAGTCTGGAACACATACATTTTTAGGCTAGCAAAGGATTTCTCTGGAACACATACATTTTTAGGCTAGCAAAGGATTTCTCTGGAACACATACATTTTTAGGCTAGCAAAGGATTTCTCTGGAACACATACATTTTTAGGCTAGCAAAGGATTTCTCTGGAACACATACATTTTTAGGCTAGCAAAGGATTTCTATCAATCCTGTGGTTTTGTTTTTACTTTCCTTGTTTAGTTTGGTGTTACTCATGAAACACTGGTTTAAATTGTCTATTCCTGCAGAGAGTTCTTGGATACAGAATAATGTGAACTGCCAAGAAATCTGTAGTTGTTCATCCTGAATAGTCTCTGGATTGAATTCCTTCCTAAGGTCTGTCCAAATTGAAATGTTTGTCTGCAGGTTGGTAGTTATGAGGAAGAAGTCCTCATGGATTGAGAGTGGCCAGCAATGCAGTATAAGCTGTGGGGCATCCTGGTGTAGACCATACTGGTCCTAACAACACAGGGAACTGGGAGGCACAGAGCAGTCCTAGTACAGGCCCTCCTCAGCTGTAGGTTTACTCTCCTCTACATGCAACTGTCTTTGCAGGCATCTCAGGTATACTCAGCTAGACTGTGCCTAAATTTTCTGGCCACAGCAATAGTCAGCACTGGTTTGCTGCACTCACTTGTGACTAGGTAGTCCTAGAATTTGGTAAACCAGTTCTCAGGAAGGGCTGGAGGGCGCAGTGCAGCAGACCTCATCAGTGGGAGAACTGGGGCGCACTGATCCCAGAGCAACCTGGACACTGACGCAGAGGTGGAAGATTAGCAGAAAAAGCAAAGCTCAGTCTCTTTGTTCTAACAGAATTTTGTTGGGGGGCGGGGGGGGGAATGCCTGCTGAGTGCTAGAGCACTCTTTTCATCAGAGTTCAAAAAAAGCCCCAAATTAGTAACTACTAAGTATGAATAAGAGGCAGACGTGCTGATTGGCTGGTGAGGGTGCTGCAGGGCAGTTGGGCTTCATAGTGTGTTTTGCTGGAGTTTGAGGATGGAATTTTTCTGTTAAAGGGGAACCTATTAAAATTTGGAGACATCTTTTCATTATTAGTGCATTAGTAACGACTTGTGTATTTAAACTGACATGATGAAAAAATGGACCAGAGATGGACAGCAGTATCACAGTTATTTGCAACCCTTAACTGCCAGGGAATGGTAATGCAGAAGATTGCCTTTTATTATAAGATCTTCTGACTGAATAAGGAAATGTACAGGGAGGCTTCAGGTTTTTAACTCATAATTTTTATTTTAATGCACTTTCTAAATGCATTCATTACTTTTTTTATTGCTTTCTTAGTTGCCTTAGTCACCTCAATTACTGAGGAACCAGATGCTGGCAAACTTCAGAAATATCCTGGCAGCAACTTTTCACAACTATTTGGCTTTTATTTGCAGATGTCTAAACAGATGCTGTAGGGATATATACCTCTACTAACTGTTTCTTTCTAGTACTAGCTACTCCTCCTAGATAGCACAGGCCTTGGAATATAAAGATATGTAACATAAAGATGAGGGACTACTGAAATTTTTGTTTGTGTTCTCTCTGGCAGCATTTGCATTGTTGCTAAAGTAGCTGTTTTTCCACTATTCTTCTTTAAGAATACTTAGTAAGAGCTAATGCTATTTCATGACTTGGTTTCACAATCAAGTACTGCCAGTGCTAATCTGTGTAGATTTAATCTGTGTAATTAAGTGACCATATGCTGCCTACGCTTGTTAACTGAAAGTCAAGTGACTTTTAAAGATGGTCTGAATAAATCAGGTGGAAATGTGACCTTGTATTGCATTTTCTTCTATACCCACTACTCTATTTGGTTTGCTGAGGTTTTGTTTTAGGTGATGTGGTAGCTTCAAATCATGGTATGTATTAAAGAAGTACAAACTCTGAGGCACACTTTCCTTTACATAACTAAGTAATTGATCAAGTTTTTTAATGTGTTACTATTTATATTCTTTTTTCCCATTTGAATACCCTTTCTTTGAATTCCTTTTAAAAAAATGTATTTATAATAATTTATCATGATGCGTGCTTGCAAATTACATACTCAAATATCCACCAGATGCAGTGAAAGGTAGGTGCTATATATTTATATAGTATTAGCTATATATATATATATATATATATAGCTAAATATATATTTATACGTGCTATAGCACAAATCACTGACCTGTTCAGTAGTAATTCACTTCTGAGTGAAATCATAGATCATGAGGTGATTACAGGCAGTGAATGCAGAAAGGACTGAACCTGCTTTTATAGTTACATATTACAAATAATATTTAAGGTTGACAGATGGAATAGAGTGCTCAGGACTAGGTAATAAGGAACAAGAGCACAGCAGATAAGAGAACACTGAGTGTAGAGGGCATAACTCTGCAACAGACACACAGTGTTTAGAAGATGAGCAATATAACAAACTAATTATGTTTCAGTACAAACAGTGCCTGAGCAGGAGGAGTGCTTTGAGCCAAGCTGTTGGTACATGTGGCTCATAGAGCCCAACTTACACCACACTATTTCAGTGAGTAATTTAGCACCCTACCACAGAGCTGTTCATCTCTGATCATTTCTGTATGAACTTACTGCACTCATGCAGTCCCAGAAACACACCCTCTAGTCAAAGCTGCAGATAATAAGATATTGTTGCATTTATTTACATACAATTAAAAATTCAGTGGCATTCAAATGTAGATGCTTGTCATTTTTTTAACATTTAAAAATTGGAAATTCTAGGTTTGTTTTTGTCAGCTAATAAGAATAGAATTCATTACCTTCTCTGGCCCTTGGAATATTTTCACTACGAAACTGCCCCATACAGCTTCATTTGAAGATTCATCTCAAATCGGTAAGAGCTGTCAACTCTCTTTAAACTCTTGAGGTCCATCTCTCTTTTTTAATAATATCTCATTACATTAACTCCTCTGTCTCTGTCTTTGAGTTCACTTATACACACAGCAATTCTGTCCCTTCATTATGTATTAAATTCTGCCAGGTAATGGTGTGTCAGCTTTTTTTTCTTCTATTTTTTATTTTTTTCCTCTTCACTGGTATGTCATATGAGAAATTACTCCAGAAACCAAGGAATTAAAATTGCCAAAATGGAGTTCCTCTGATTATAGTTAAATAATTGAAAGAAAACACATTCATAACTGACAGTAAGGAAAAATTTCTCCAAACTGCAGAAACATGATATTTGAGTTACTAGAGGTTTGGCATATTTTCACATGTACAAGAAGTACTTTTTTCACTGAAAAAAAATACTTTGTGATCTCCCTAATAGGAGGTTTCGTTAATCTGAACTTGAAACCGAATGAAAAATAGATTTTGAGTTCTTGATTCAAGAGACCTATTTACCTTTTTCAGTGTCTGAAGACTACACAGAATAAATAGGTTCAATTTTCATCTGCTACTGTGTATACAATTGAATATGGGATGCGTAACTCTGAACCGATGGTAACTTAATAAACAAATTTAAATTGCCATTTTTGTCTGTGCACTGTGGTGTTCTTATACCCAAAATAGTAAAAAAATTATTAAAGAGAAGAAAAAATTACCCTCTAGGAAATCATATATAATCTGTCAGATTTCTTCTGAATTTTTGAATGCTTCTGAATGGTAGAGAACTGAGTGTTCCTTCTGTTGAAAAGGAATAGGTTAAACTTTTATGGCAAAATTAAATTGCATTGTGACCATAAATTGTGGTCAGAAAACTTTCTGGCCAGTTGTTTGTTCCAAAGCATCCGTCATGTATCATGTGTCATGTATTGACATTATGTATGTCAGTGAGGAGGCACAGTAACATAGCTGAAAGGCTGCAAAAAACTTGGCTGGGTTAAATCCTTGCATTAGGGTCACAGTGGTATCCCTTGCTTTGGTGCCTGAAAGGAAGTGAGTACTCACTGCATGAAACGATTGGCTGTAGAAAACGTGAAACAGAAGGTTTTTGTGGAGTTGTATACATTTGATGTGCTCTCTATGTATTGTTTTACCTTCATGTAAGACACATTGATGAAATCATGGGAGAGACTGTAACAGTTGTATTTTTGAGAGATCTCTGTTTCTCGTGTCCTTGCCTAATTGTTTGCTACAGATTTTTTTTCCAAACAGCTATCCCTATATTGCCATTAAGATCAAGAGGTAGGTGACTATTCAGGTGATAGTACCTTTTGTGTGCTAAAGCAATTAAATGCAGAGAGAAGCCATTGTTCAAACAAATAAATCCTACATCTAGAGTCCTGTACTTCCCTCTGTGGGAGAAATGAAACAACGATGTATTCACAGGGGAACAGAGAATTTTAATGGAGCTATCTGCCAATGCAGTTCCTTTCCAGATTGCTGCCATTTCTCCACAGGAATTTCAGGACTCCTCCAAGTGTGATTTTTCTCAGTGCCCTTTTAAAGCTTTTAACTGAGACTGCTAAAGTAACCCATTGGCTCCTCCTTGTAATAAAATATGTGAGCATGAGGGCCATGCTGTTTAATGCAAGTGAGTAATGAGAAAAGAAAATTAAAAGAGAAAAATGCAGAAAATTCACACTGTGAACCTCATTTTTTTTTTTTTTGTTGAAAGTTTGGTTTTGCTCAACAGTTTTAAATACTCGCTTGATTTCCAGGATTCAAAATCACAGGGAGTAAGCTGTAAGATTTCTTGCATTTTCTGTGTGGGAAATAATTATACTTGCATATACACCATTTCTAATGACATCATATTTGCGGGTTGTCAGCATCTCTTCAAAGGGCTGGATGACTTCATGTCCAAATTTTTTGAGTATCCTCTGATCTGGATTGTATTGAGTTTTTTTAATGTGCATATGTGTGACTAACTAGAGCATCTCTTGACGTATGTGAATGTGAAACTTGGAATTCCATTAAACTCAGCAGGATTTAGCAGTTCTGGAAACAAATTACAACTGGTCATACAGAGCACTCAAAAATTCAAGATCCCTCAAGAATATGAGCTACTGAAAATTGCTGAGATTGTGAAGTGTCAGAGTTGCTAGAAGCAATAACTATTAGAAATGTTGTAAAGGATGAGGGTATTGAAGGCACTCATAAATTTGCAGTCAACACCAAGGGGAGCGGGGGAATGTCTATCTGCTGGAGGACAGGAAGACTCTGCAGAGGAATCTGGACAGGGTGGACTGATGGGCTGACACCAATGATATGAGGTTCAAGAAGGTGAAGTTCTGGGTCTCGCACTTGGATCGCAATGATGCCATGCAGAATTACAGGCTTGAGGTGTGGTGGCTGGAAAGCTGCCCAGCAAAAAAGGCCCTGAGATGCCTGTTGACACACGGTGTGTGCCCAGGGAGGCAAGGACAGTGGCATCCTGGCCTGTATGAGAAATAGTGTGGTCAGCAGGACCAGGGCAGTCATTGTCTCCCTGTGCTTGGCACTGGTGAGGCCACTCCTCAAATCCTGCGTCTAGTCCTGGACCCTGACCACAAGTTACATGTTACAGCATGTCCAGAGAAGGGCAATGGAGCTGGTGAAGAGTCTGGAGCACAAGTCCTATGAGGAGCAGCTGAGAGACCTAGGAGTGCTTAGCCTGGAGAAAAGAAGGCTCAGGGCAGGTGTTATCACCCTCTACAACTGTCTGAAAGGAGGCTGTAGCAAGGCGGGGGTCAGTCTCTCCTCCCAAGTAACAAGTAATAGCGCAAGAGGAAATTGTGCCAGAGGAGGTCCAGATTGGATATTAGGAAAAATTTCCTCACCAAAGGGGTTGGAACAGGCTGTCTAAAGAAGTGGTTTAGTCACTGTCCCAGGACATTTTCATAAGACGTGTAGATGTGGCACCTGGGACATGTTTTAGTGCTGGATGTGGCAGTACTGGGTTAAAAGTTGAACTCAATGATGATAAATGATCTACATGATTCTAACATTCCTATTGTTCTTTGCTTCCTGTTTATTGTTGATGTGGGTTTTTTCCCCCAGATATTTAGCACATTTTAAAAAGACATCTCTACCTTTAAATGTATATCTCAACTGACTTGAAATATGAAGGTTGAGAAGCTTAACTAAAAAAAAAGAATTAATAAGATGTTAAATTAAGAAAAAAAGTCCTGAAATCTGTTCCTGGGTATGGTGTGTTGCCTATTTTTTTGGGAAGTAAAATGTTCTCTTCATGGTTTTCTTTGTTTACACAGGAGAGGTGCATTGCCGAAGGAAATGAAGGATTTGTTTAGAGAAAAAGCAGCTTTCTAATTACTCATACAATCATGTCAATGATTTAATGCAGAATGGAATTAACTGGTGAAAGGTAAATGCATTGGAAATCATTGTCTGAAAGCTCTGTTGCCATTAAAATACATGTGAATGATACACATAGAAACAAAAGAACTAGAAACTGGCTTTGAGGATATAAAAATGCTAGCTGATAACAGTGACAGCATTTGGAGCTGTGTTACCAACAAATCCCATACCATTTTCCCTTTGTCTGTATTTCACCATCGTCTGCAAGGCTCAGCTCTTACTTCTGCACAGTTTTCATCCAGAATCTCAAACAATGGGAATGCAATGACAAATTCAGCCACTTACTGCAACTGCCAGAGTGACAGCAGCCGAAGGAAAAGACAAAGCAAAGCAAAAAAATCTGGTGCTAACAACAGTGACATCTAACAGCTATCTGACATAGTCTAGAGCCCGTGATGTACTGGTCTGCCTGCCAGCATACTGATTGTAAACTGGCACCCAGACGCTACAGTGATGGGCAATAAATAAATAACATTGTTTTGTTCACAATGAAAATGAGTCAAGATGCTCAAGAGACAGGGGATGAGTCATACTCAGCCTTCAGAACTCCATCAGCTGTAAGCTATTTTGCTTGCCCTCAGAAATTCAGTAACTGGGACAAGGAAACAGATAGTTATTATTGTGTAACTGCTGTGCTTGGCTACTATACGTTGATTTACAATTGTTCTAGGTTCAAGGAAGTTGTTGCTTATTCCTCAAGTGACTGTAGTGAGGATATTGTGAGAAGCTGCACATGCTAGGACGTGTGCCCAATGGAATGAATTCTTCTACTGTTATAAGCCATGGAAGTGAACAACACTAGGCAAAGCAAATGAACTGCAGTCTGGCTTCTCCTCCACTACAAAAGTCTTTCTGAGGAAATATCACCCCGCTTTTTCTCAGTCCTGAAACTCATAATTGAATTCCTCTTACATAATAATGTGCCTTTTTTTTCCTTCATAGATGGTTACAGAATGTCAAGGTCCTAAGATACACTTGTTCTTTTCATTGCAAGAGAGGCACAAAGAAAAAGTGTAGCTCAGTTTGAAGTAATAATTTCTTTTCAATTGATTTGCTCTTCTTCATGGCCATGAAAGAGCTGTATCATTCACTGCTTTTTCTCTGTCAAGTCTAACTCTAAACTTTTCGGCATATGAGAACATAAAGCTAACAAAACCCATCAGATCTGTCACAAATGTTACGTGAGAATGTTACAACTTGGGGAACACAGACATGAATTTAAAAATTACTTGCAAGGTAGAAAAATTACACAACTGGTTATTCTGACAGGCAGCTAGGAGGGAGTTTCTCTGGAGTAGTGTCCTTGCCCCTTTTCTTTACCTGGGGAGATTTGAAGGCAAGGTTCTATAGATAAAAGAAAGTTTTTATGTGATCTTAATGCACTCTTTAAAAGCTCTTAATTTTCTGTTTTTATTACAGCTTGGCAATTGTGATTAGAAGCAAATGTCTACTTTGACAAGGCCAATTCATGGATGAAGTTGGTGTCTGGCAGAGTCTTTAAACCCTTACAACCACAAACATCCAGCTTTGTGCAGCATGGGATCCAGATGGATGTTTTTGCTGAGTCTGAGATTTTGTTTACAAATGCTTCCACCCTAAGAAAAAAAAATTAAAATTCCTTACATACATTTAATTAAAAAAATTTTAAAAGCATTTGATTTTCATATATATTTAGCACATGTTCTAAAGGTAGAGATACTGAATCTTCCCGCTAGATTTTAACTTCATAGTATATGGCATAGTATAACTTTCCTTGTGAAATGCATGGGAGGAAAAAAAGAAATTAAAGGCTGTTTAGTGGTCAAGAGAAGTAAAAAATAATGATGGAAAATTATTTGAAAATTAATTATATGGCAGAGCTTTAAAGTGAAATAACTGGAGATTTGGGGGTCAGGAAAGGGGGAAGTGTTTGAAACAGAAACATGAAGAAGGAAATAAGTGTTAAAGTAACTTTATTTTCAGCTGGGTAACGGTCAATCTGAACTGATGCGCAATTATCTGGTATTGGGTATTTTATGACATCTATTTTCTTCACTTCTTCCTTTCCTGCATGCATTTCCATGGAGTCTTCCCAACTTTGTGTATTAGCTGGTTTTAGGGAGATTCCAGTACTGTTCACTAATGATATTTATGCAGGATGCATCCCTATGTATCTGCTTGAACAGTACATCCAAACCTGGATTGAAAACATCTCAGTCTACCTCTCAAATGGTTTTGACTTAGTGTGATTGTTTCAGGTTTTAATTTATCATGAGATTTAGGAGTAGACTGAGCAAGCCTAACTCAATGCTTATGTTTCAATTTTTGTCAGTGGAAACCTGGGACAAGTGATTCTTGATACAAAGCAGAGTCTGCCTAGGGTCTAATTTTACATCACAGCTGTAAATATTACTCTTGCTAAGTCCCACTCATTCCCAAGAATGGTCACTTGGTTCACAATTTTGAGTTTATGGTTGTGCCAAAGGATCTTGCTATGTGCTTTGTGGTCAGTCTCCAGCATTTCCATTATGAACTCCCTAAAACAAACTTTCACTTTGGAAAGAAGTGCCCATGCACTGAGAAGCCAATTACCTATTGCCACAACAGTGCACAGGATGAGCAGTTATCAAATCTCTAGGTGGGGAGATGTTCATTAGTGCTCTGTGTGCTGTAGGACAATTGCAAACTGTTTCTCCAATGTTTGTTTATTTCTCCTATGTCTGTTCAATGCATATTTTTAAAATATTTGTATTTACCAGTTCTTCACAGTTACTGAGCATGCAAACTTTACAATGTGTTCCTTGTTTTCCTTTGGAATCCTGCAAGAATAATGCACACTTTCTTATTTGTCTCTTGGCACTACTTACTGCAGTCTGCACAGGCAAGTTTCCTGGTCAAAGGATACATTCTGTGCTCATTGGCTGATCCAGCCTACTGACCTGTGTAAATAAAAGTAGCCTCTCCAAAAAGGCAGATATGTTCATTTCTCAGTCAAGATTTAGACTAAATGGTCAGTACAGACACTAGACATCCATGTATGTTTATTTTTCAGGAATATATGAGAAACTTCTTGGTTTTATAATAGTTACTAGTGAGCAACTTTCTAATTTAAGTTTATTCGGATTTCATTTTTCATTGATGTCTAATTCCTCAGTTACAAAGTTAGTTGGTATATCCTGTATCTGCAGCTTGCACTGACTTTGAGCTCCATTTGAACCTTGATGGAGCACAACAGGATCACTAATCCTTCTGGATCCTTGGCGTGTCATGGCACTGCATTTAGATTAAGAAGCTGGCAAATGATTTTGTGTATCCAGAAGTAATGACATATGATCTCTTCTATTCTGCCTTCAAGGAAAGTGATGAACAAATAAATGTTTATATCTCACAAAGAATGAGAGACATTTTGGAGAAAATGGCTGGGGAAAGGTCAAATTTGTGACTATTGTATGTTGTGAAATGTACATTGTGAAACTAATGAAAAACTTATGAAATTGGTTTCTACTGAATAGAGGAAAAGCAGAACCTGGCCCATAGGGATAAGCAATAAGTATAGAATATGAACAGTACAATAGTTCTATTTACACAAAGCCTTAGTGAAACAAGCTGTGTTATTTTAGCTGAGTCTGCCCGATTTACTATCCAAACACAATATTAATGATACATAATTGGCATTCAATCAGTACCACTTAAGTAGAATGTTGTTATGCAGTGTTTTGTTTCCAGAGCAGTTCCCTTTCACGGTGCATTACCAGCAAGCTCTGGTACATAGTGCTGAGTGTGTGCGAGGCAGCAGCAGTCCCAGATGTGTTTTTGGAAGATGTGGGATAATGTTTGGCTATAATGACAAAAACATAGTGTTTCTGACTGTCTACACTCTGCTCCAGAGGCTGCTGTAGCCGCTAGTCTGATATGAAGGTTTAGCCTGGGACTGCCCAGAGGCCTTGGATTGCTGTAGTGCAGGATGCCTGGTCAGTCCCCCTGATCCCACTTTGCCTTCTGCTGCACTGTGTTCCCACCCAAAGTACTGGAGAACGCCAAGTATCCTGACTGGCAAATGCACCACAATTCTCCAGGCACCACTGGAAAAGAGCACAGAAGACCTTGCTTTGCTCAGAAGTGGGAACAAATATGATCTGTTAATACAAAATGCTTCATCCTTTGACAGTAATTTTGTTCCACATTTCTTTGTTTGTTTTGTATTTTTTATTTTTCTATGTTTTCTTTTACTCTTGTAGTGCCATATTAATGGTATCCTTTAGATTACTGTGCCATTTCCTGTGATATTTTGAATTTGTCAGTTTGCTTACATGATTATGTTAATAAACCCTCTTGTTCACTTACGTTGATGCAAGGAACAATCCTGACTGTGAAAGGGCTGCATGCTGAGCTCACTACCACTCATGGGGCATAATTCCTTTTCTTTTTTTTTCCTGATATAACTGATTTCCAAAGGTTGGCAAGCCTTTTGAAAGATGAAGGTTAGAAAAAAAGAGAACTGCTTGGTGGAAATAGGCTGCAATTCTGTGATTCTGAAGGCATTGTACCTGTGGCCAGTAAGCTTGTGATGTGGTAATTAAAGGAAACTCACAATACAATCTGGTAAATTCACACACACTCTTATATTAAAGCAGATATAATCTCTGCAGTGCTGTCTGAGTAATACTTTAAATTAGATAATAATTCAAATTAAGTGCCACTTTGATATGAAAAGGCTTCTACTGTTTTATATGAGAATTCATAGAAGTCTTCCTGGAACATTGAAATTAAAGAGGAAAATGATCATTAAAGGCTTCATTCCATATTGAGATAAATTCAACTTCTCCACCATATTGAGATAAATTCAGCTTCTACTTCTTTAAGTTTGAAACTAATAGCAAGTCTTCTTTCTGCTTTTTCAATGTGATGTGCTGCAATAAGATATCACAGCTTGTCAGTGAGTGTAGACTGTTTGTTCCTTTGTAGCATCACAAGCTCCTGTGTAAAAGTTCTGTTCTTCTACTGGCAGAACCTTTCTCAACTCTATAAATCACAAGTATACCCTGAGAGGTGGCACTGAAAACTTGACCGCAAATATGTTCATTTCATGCCCTTGATCATTAAGCAATATACATATTTTGTGAGTTCAAAAGGGCAAAGATGTTATTTGTGTCACTGCTGGGCTCAGACATCTGGATCTGGGATTCTCTCCTGTTTACATGTCATCAGTATCCACCATCAGGTGTGTAGCATGTATACTTGGTGGAGGCACCAAATGGGTCAGGTAGATTATGTATTTTAAATGCAGGAGTTTATATACACTGAAATAAGTAACTAACACTTTATAGGACTGTAATATATATTGCAAATATTTTCAGTCTGTGTCTTCCTAAAGAGATTCTGGCCTTTTCTGTGCAATACCTACCTTTGAGTGAGTTCTGTATCTCCACACAGGTTGGGACAGAGCAGTGCTTTGTATCTAGAGCCGTATATGAAAGGCTACTAAATTTTTCCAATAGTTAAAGATCTTTTGCTGTGTTAAATTTTATTATTATTACATTTATTACTAGAGACCATAATTACCTAGAAAGAAATGTAATTTCTGAGCCTTGAAATTAAATGTCGATTTTGGGAATGCTTCCAGACAGATGAAGGGAATTACTGGCTGAAGGAGAAGACTTTTTATGTCTGTTCAAAATATTCCCCTGCCTAATTCCTCCATCTTATTCTCTGTACTGTTGCTCCTTTTGGTGTCCAGAGGCTTTTCCACAGATATAGCCATTTTATTTGTGCTTGTGTACCATTGACTGCAGCACTCTTTGTAATTTCTAACCTGTGTGCCACACATTCCCCTTCAGTGACATATGGGTTTAGTAAATATGCTGCATTTCATAGCTTCATGAATGAAGTAAAAATGTCCTGATCAAGCAGACTGTAAGGCTGGCAGAATACAGGTAAATTACTATACACAAGCATCTCTACTACTGATTAGATTAGTACCTTTGGGCACTAATTTAACAAAAATATTTGATAAGAGTAATAAAACTAACTTCATCATATTGCAGGCACACTAAAAAGGCAGCTTTGGAATACTTTTGGCATTCATCAGTTCTCTTGAACTGCTTTTTAATGATATAAATATACTGTGTCCAGTTCTGGTCTCCCCAGTTTAAGAAGGATGTTGAGCTGCTTGAGAGGGTCCAGAGAAGAGCGACAAGGATGGTGAAAGGACTGGAGAACAAGCTCTATGGGGAGGGCTATGGGAACTGGGGTTGTTCAGCCTGGAGAAGAGGAGGCTCAGAGGTGACCTCGTTGTTTACAGCTACCTGAGGGGAGGTTGCAGCCAGGCGGGTGAGGATCTCTTCTCTCAGGCTGACGACACCAGAACGAGAGGACATGGCCTTAAGCTGCACAAGGGAATGTTTAGACTGAAGTTAGGAAGAGTTTTTCATGGAGAGAGTGATCTCTCTTTGGAATGGTCTGCCCAGGGAGGTGGTGGAGTCGCCATCCCTGGAGGTGTTTAAGGGTAGGCTGGATGAGGCACTTAGTGCCATGGTTTAGACAATGGGTTGGTGTTGGGTTACAGGTTGGATTTGATGATCTCCAAGGTCTCTTCCAACCTTGCTAATACTGTGATACTGTGATAAATAGTTTTATGCACTGAACAATGTTAACTTACTTGTTCTGCTGATTGTGGGTGCAAAAGGTGTATCAGATGGCCACATGTGCCTACATTTAACTGGGGTCTTACTATCTTAGCTACGTACCTAGGATCCAGGTACCATGTACACATACCTTCCTGAGTTAATCAGAGCTACTTACTGGGTGCATGGTGGATTATATATTGCTAAAGGCTAAGTGGAAAATGTTCTGCACCTTGACCATGAAAAGGGATGCTCTATCCCTATATTGTGAAATTCCAGGGGCAGATAGTGTGGACTAGAGGAATTATCACAGAACCTCAAGAAACCACAGCTTCATTACAATACTTTTTATCTGTTCTGCTGTTTATCAGATGCTGGGATGTAGGAGGCTCTTGACTTTTCACTGAAATTAAGAAAAGTGGGTTTGTGTACGTCTTTCTGAATGCTTTCTGAAACTCCAGCTGGCACAATAATTTGTGAGCTATTCAGCTTGCCTGAAACTCAGCTGCTAAATTGTTTGTCAACTGTATTTCTTGCATTCATTGTGTTCTGGTCTCCTAAATGAAACAGCTGGGAATGTATTTACAGTCTGAGAAAGCTGGACCAGTGATAGAAATCTGCAATTTTGGTCATTGCTCATGAGCTGACGTAAAGGCAAACCAATGGGGAGCATGTGCTTACTCTCTCTCTAGTCTCTAATTATGCCCATGTGTTGCCATTTAATTCAAATGGATCAGAGAAGTCAGCATTCAAGACTTCTGACAATTCAGGTCTCTGAGGGCATGTTAAATCCCAAACATCATAAGGACAGATTGATAAAGACCTCAGAAAATACAACTACATTTATATTAATAGAAGTGGTGAAATAATTTTAAAAAGTGAAGAATGAAAAGCAAAAACAAGGATCACAAGTTATCTAATAATGAGTCTGTAATGAAAAAAATTCTAAAATGTAATGTTTTGAAGCATCCTGAACTTTTGTTGCCTCAAGAAGATCTTCCCATAGATCCTTGAACAAGTTGCTTCTGAAACTGTAGTGACGACAGAGAAAATGTTCCTGGATTTGTATTTGTCTAGAGAATTCCCTTTATTACCACAAACTCATAAATGTCTTTAGAATACTTTTTTTCCTGTGTTTTGTTTGGAAAATGATTTCTAATTGACAGCAATTATTCTAGAGCATAACCCAAAGGTGGCAGAAGTCCAATATTTTTTTCTACCAAGTAGACAGGAGATGTTTTATTTACTGTTTTATGAGTTCTGCTGTCTTATCAGACGGGAAGGATGCTGTGGATTCTATTTTCTATTCAAAAGGAAGTGATTGTAACAATTTGAGAAGTAAAAGATACTTCGAAGTTTTTGTATAAATGTTAAGAAAACAAAGCAGAGAATAAACCACATTGAGATGACCAAGAAGATTAAACACTTTCATTGAGACGACCAAGAAGATGAAACACTTTCATGCTGGACTTCCCCCTATAGTAACAAAAAGATCAGACCAGAACTCCTCAAAGAGGAATTACCTTCCCAAAACATGAGGAACTGAAGGGAGAACCAGAAAGACTGGCTGAAGTGTGTTTCCTTACCCTTTAACAGTGGACCTGTCACTCTTTCTAGTGTGCAAATCTTAATACGTACCTGTGTGCTTAACCTTCCTAGTGATGTTCCCAAGGGAAATTATTACATCAATGAAATGGTCTTCTCAGGCCTTCCCAAAGCCCTGTGAGGTCAGGGAAAAGGTTCCCAGTAACTCAATTTGTGACTGAATCAGCTGCTGTCTGGTGGCATGCCAAGAGGCCTGAAATTGTGCAATGTAGTAATATGCACCTTATGCTGGGTCTGGATTATCAGTGCGGTCAGGGAGGTGATAACAAGACAGAAGCAACAAAGATAGTTTGGGGGGGAAAATGGGGAATTAACTGTTTATTTGGTTTACAATGCTTACAACAAAACCTCAAATAATCAAGCACTCAAACAAAGAAGCCTTACTCTTTCCCCCAAGGATTTTCAAGTTCAAACACCTCACAAATCATAGCACAGAGCATCTTCCAAAACAGAAAATCCCTTAGGAAAAGGTTTCTCATAATCGCAAATTTCCTTACGGGAGATTGCTCAACAACTCTTAAGCAACATTTCCATTATGTGCAAGGCAAACACAAAGGCTTGCTCCAGAGTGCATTCACTTGCTGCTGTAGCTGACTGAGGTTACTCTTTGTAGGGTGAATATGGATTAGGAACACAATCCTAGTGGCTGATCTTCACAGTTGTAAAGTAGCATTATCACCTTATTAAAGTTTTTCATGTTTCAGCAGCATTAGTGCCCTTATATTCAACCACTGTGACACATCACTGCAGAAACACTTCAAGAGTTAAAGGTGTCCCTGATCAAGGGCTATGATTTATTTTAAATTATGAAAATCTGAATAACATTTTCCTTTGACTTAGTATTTATTTTTGGTAGCTCAAGGTTCCAGGCTGAAGTTAGCTATGGCACAATATGTTAGTCATACACTTTTGCATTTTGAAACATAGCAGTTTGTCCAAAGCTTTGTCCAAAAGCAGGGTGAGTAGGACCTGCTTTTTCCTAAAAGGAGAAAAGGGTCAAAAAGACTTCAACAGCTGAAATGTAGTGGAAGATCTGCCTGCTTTTTAAAACCTTCACCTTTTCTTTGTGCCTTTTGACTTATCCTGATAGTAGATAATTCTAATTGTACAACTCTGACTTGCTACTGAATTTTATTTCAAAAGAGGAAAAATTAACTGATTCTGTTTAACCTGCTGTAGAAATTTGGTTTTTTTCCTTCATGGTCTTTCTTGCCTGCTGTTTTTTGGGTGGTTTTTTTTTTTTGTTGGTTGTTTGTTGTTTTTTGTTTGTTTTTTTTTTTTAGGCAGCTATTAAGCTATTATCTACAGTTGTGAAGGCACACCTGGTTTTGTTCACAAGCCTGCAGCTTCACAGTCTTCCTCTCAATTACTGCAGTGCAGTGAGTGTTGAGCCAAATTTACAATCCAGGAGGTTTTGACATGAGTGGGAGCAGCCTCAGAAAGCAGTGTGGAGCGTGACTCTAGAAGAGGCACATGAATTCCTCAACCTCTTTCCTAAATAAACAAAATATTGATGTTTGTGGTGAGTTAAACATCTGCATTTCACTTCAAGCATTAAGTGAACTTTGAAAATGCAGTTTCCCCTGTTTTTATTAAAGTCAACAGTTTGACAAAACTTGGCTGTCAAAAATACTTTTAAAAGAAGTGACCAGTAAAGAATTATGTCCTTTATTACATTGAAAACAGATTTACTAACCTTTTACTTGTTTTGGTGGTTCATACATGTGGATGGTGGTTTCATTACTGGTCTTATTAATTGTGTTTACTTTATGTGGTAATTATGTTAATATGTTAAAATATGCTGTTTTGACATGTCAGAATTCAAGGCTTTTATTCTCAAGAAATAGTTGTATAGGAAAAAGATGAGTCTCATTGTTATCCTGAAGCTTAAAGATTGTTTAACTTTATTTTTTCAGAAGGAGTTCAAAAGGGTTCAGAAGGGTTCAAAAACCCCCAAAGAATGAAAATTATTTAGAAATGTAAATAACTTCTGAGGAAGTCTGAAATATCACAGTAATCTACATTAAGCACTCTAAATAATTAAAGATGTATGTGAATTTTAATGTAATACCTTTGGATAACTTTATTTTTCTAGCAAACAATTTACTTCTCAAAATATACTATTTCAGGCAATACAAGATGAACAAAAATGTCCTAGGACAGTGAACAGTCCCTGAACAGCGTTTGTTCTCATGATGTCCTGTTCTAATGCTCTAGTCTATCTGTGGGATGAAGGCCTAGAGGGAAATTTCTTCTTGGAGTGAGCAGGGCAGTGTTAATGCTCAAGTGGCCCATATTTTGGATGATTTTCCAACAGGAAACTTGCGAGTGAATATCTTTATTTCACATGATGAAGGAGCAAAATGCTGTAACTCAAAGCTGAGGAGAGGAAGCTCTGAAAGAAGTTCACAGGTGGGAGCTGACAACAGTTCCTTGAGGCTGACCATGTCACTTGTCAGTGTTGGCCACAGCTGGCTCTTTTCCACTAGAGAAGGGTTCAGAGGAGACAGCCAGCATGTTCCCACAAAAACCAGCCCTGCTGCCTTAGGTACCTGGGTCTGGCATGGGAATGGTCCTTGGCTTGCCTGCAGGTCTGCAGTCCGAGAGCTGCAGGATCACCCCCTTTGGTACACAGAGACAGGCACATGAAGGGGTTTTTTGTCCTTGTCTATTTTCTGACTTTGGCTTGCTGGCATTATTAAGTGTGTCTGATTTATTTCTGGTTGAATCAAATGTTTTGTTTTATCTCAAATGATCTGTCTTACTTGGCTGAGTATGTGGAAATACTTCAGGACAGACCCAAAACAATAACCACTAACTTATGCAGGGGATTTTGTTCCTTTTTTTTTTTTTTTCCTGTTGGCTACAGAACAAAAAAAAAATCAACTATTTACATGGTTTCTGTTTTAACATCAACTGCAGAGGAACTTTTGCATTTATTTGAACCTGAAATCAACATGAATTGTGATTAAAATTAAAGGAGGCTCAAAGAAGCAACCCCTATAGGGAAGAGAGAGGAATCTGCTGGTTTAGATATGTATTTCTTTCTTTATTACACAGTTGAAATCAAACTGAATTCATATCAGAATCTCTTTCAAGTTAATACTATTTCAGTATTCACAGTTTCCTTTGATTGTTTATAGACACAGAGATAAAAGGTCAGCTCTGGATTTATTTTTAGGTGATACACACTGTGTCAGTGTTTGCCTGTCACTAAATAATGTTAACAGCAGGTTTAGGTCAGGACATTATGACAGGTTTTAAACTTGTTGAAAGTCAGTGTTTTTTTGGACCAGGGCTCCATATTTTAAGTCAGCATTATGGTTACAAGTTCCTGTCAGTCTGAGCTTCAGCATCTTCAACTGTGATTTCCAGATCAGGTACATCTCTAGTGGAGGTAAAATATAATGTGAAGAAAAGAGACAGAATGAAAGAGAGACAAATATTTTTTTATCCCTGTCTTACAGTAGAGAATAGGAATGGAAATAATGATGTTAGAAACTGTCCAACAAAATATGACTTAGATGAACGAGAATTTTGGCTGTATCTTGTCGCAGAAGAGTCAGATGCGTGATGGAAAACCAATGTTGTCTTTCCTATAGAGTCAAGCAGAGGATGTGCTTGACTCTTCTGTCCCTTACAGTGCATTTACTTCAGAATAGCTTGATTCTCAGATAGAAAATAGAAATCCATTCTTCTTTGTCCAAGCACAAATTAAACAACTGTAATTTGCTTCATCTGCTGTGGCACTGGAGAGATGGAAAAAGCTCGCTTAGGTGCTGGTTATGGATGCACTCACCCTCTCTCTTTGCCCTCCTCTTCAAGCACCCTGTTATCTCAAGCTGTCATTGGAGATGTTACCACATACAACTACAGTTGTGTATTTTGCATTGTAGTCATAGGAAAAAATGTTAAATAGTTATCCAATAAATACAGCTTTGATTTAGTGAACCATACTTGCCAAGACGAGCTCATATGAAGAATGTGGTAAAGAAAATTAAGAAAAGTTAGAAGGTGATGTTTCGGGTAGGCTAGATATGTCATTAGGGTCAGTCTAGGGGTCATTTTTTGTAAATGATCAGTATTATTTTATAGGTTTTACTTTTTAAAAAAAACCCTGGATGTTGCATATTTTTGAAAAGCTTAAACTAAAAAACTTAACAGTCTAACAGTTTCAATTACGCTTTGGAAGACTTCTCATCAGACCCACTTATGTCGGTCTTCAAGTTCAAAGTGTCAGATCACATAAAGGTTTTCTTAACAACAAGGGTTTGGAAGGTCATTGAAAGAAAACAAACCAAATTCTTTGGAAAGCAGTAAGTAAGTAGCTGCACTTTCTGGGAAAGCTTTAAAAAAAGGGAGAAACTAGTCAGCTATAAGAATCTTATACTGTAGAGAAATGAAATTTCTCTAAACAAGCATGTCTTCATGATTCTGCTTTGATGATCATACAGAAATGTTTTTTGGTACCGCTAGAGGCCTGCCCCCAGTGCTGGACTCTGTGTTAATGCCCTGCCCTGCCTGTGCTGATGGGTTTGCTAATCTGGATGCAGAGCTGAAACTCCTGCAAGCCTTGGTTTCACAGCTATAACTCCAGTTGTGTATGCACTTGTTAGTCTGTAAGGTATGAGGTCCTGATGCAGTGTTATCCACTGTCCCTCTACCTTCCCATTCCTATTCTTTTGCTGCAAAATGATGCTGCAGTGTTTATACTGGAGGCATGGACAGAGGAAACTACAATTTTTTTTACTCCTTCAAAACTTCCTGCAAGCTAATCCTCACTTAAGCTTTATAGTGCAAGCTATTTTTTTCAGGGCTTGAGTTGATAATTTTTCTCCAAGTTTTTCTGCTAGTGTCTCCTCTGAAAACAGGTATACTTACAGGAAAAAAAGGCTGGCTCACTAAATGTCACACACCTTCCTCACTCCACATGTACTATATTACTTTCTCTAATTCTTGATACATAAGATATCACTGTGTAAGGAGAATCAAGGAAAAGAAATTACTGGGGAAAGCTGAGTCAGTTATTTATGAAGCTGTCGAAGTTTCCTCCCTCCCTTCGTCTTATCATGGTAATGACACCAAGAGTTGGGATGTGAGCACAGCATAATGGCCTCCATTTGATTACTGCACTCTGGTCTTCCCTTGCCAATAATCTTCACTAGAATTAGTTCTACCTAAAAGCTTTATTTTTACAAAAGGATTGTCATTTTTACACCAAAGGTTGGACTAAGCTCCCTTCTCTGTAGGTGATCAGATGAGAATTAGTATACACTGACAAGGCATCTCATCACCTTTTATGTATTTCGTTATAATTTCTTTAGTTCTATTTCCCAAACTTTCCACCCCCAAAGTAAATTCCAGGATGGTTTACTAATTTTTTTTCCCTACAGTCACGGTACTCTAGCTCAATGAAATCTATCAATCTCTGCTTTTCCTGTTTTCACTGTCAAATAGAAGTGAAATCATGACTAGGAGGCCTAACATGATACAGTGGGAATAAATACATGGGATTGTTTTTCCCCAGTATACTTGCAGTATCTTTTAATTAAGCACTCCAATATTATTTTTAGCAAAAATCAAGAGAATAATTTGACTACAGTATGGTAACTATTCCACTTTGTGTGTGGATTTTATTCTTAATCTATGAAACAGGAAACAGTATAAAAGTCCATCTTCTTACTTTACCTAATTATCTGTTGTCTAAACTAGGCAATAACTTACAGGGAAAGCAATATAAATAATTACCTAGGAGCTTTAATTAAACTGGGTAGTTTAAGCTGGGCAGGATCTTGGGCTATCTTGTCTACACTGTCTTGTTGCCAAGGAAGGTTGGAACAGATGATCCTTAAAGTCACTTCCAACCTGGCACTCTGTGATTGAAATATTAACCATTGGTCTGAGTCACCACCTTCTGCTATAATTTTGAATTCCATTGGCAGTAACTATATGTACAGGCTTTGGTACATCCTTGGTTAACGCATTTAACAGATGCTTCGAAGCTGTGATTAGGAATGCAAAAAACACCCCAAAAAACTAGTCATACATGGACATAGACCAAAGTCTAGAACAAACCATTTTCTAAAGTCTGGATTACCATTAGATTTTGGCTTGATTTTTTAAAATTCTTTTAAAATAGGTGTTGGAGGAGAAACTGTGTTTTATTTCCATGGTAATCTCAGTCTGAAAATAGCTGAGTTTATAAAGAACAGCCTTGCATGTAGTTACAATGGAGGTATTTTTCTTTTTAAAATCAACACTGGGGTTTTAAATAGTTTGAATTTCTTTGAATTTCTTTTGATTTCTCTCAAAGAATACTTTTGGAAGTGCAAATTCCTCTGGATGCATCTTCCCTTGATGTTGACACTTCATATGGATTTTCTTTGTATTATAAAATGTTACGTATTTATTAATAGCATTATATATGGTTAATAGTGTTTAAAAGTAACAGCCCTAAGGCAAAAGTGCTGTGCTTTACATTTTATCATAGCACATTGTGAATGGAAGATTTCTAAGTACTCTCTCTGGGGCTGCCTCTGAAAGAACATTCAGGTTCCAGCAGGTTCCAGGTTCCAACCTGGTTCCATCCAGATTCCAGGATGAGATGTGTGTCAGGTTAGGTAGAATTTATGAGAGTGGTTTAAAGCATTTAATTTTTCTTATATATGTTACAGTTTCCAGAATCTTATGAAGAAGAACAGAGTGAATAATGTGCCTTGATTAGAGTATAAAATTCCCTGGCTTTGTACCTGAAAACAGGTATCGGTGATGGCTGCTTGTTCAGTGATGAAGAAAAACTCCTGCAACACGTGGGGAATAAGGCAATTAAGGACATACAGAGAATAGAAGTAAGACAAGAAAAGATTACTAGGGTGAAAAAAAGGACGAGGAAGGCATTTGCTAAACTGTTAAAGGTTTGTTCATACACAAAAACTGCAGAGAGAGATGAGGTGACAGCATGAGCAAATACACAATCTGATCAAGAATGCTTCAATTGGGCTGATAGACACTGAGCTTTTCTCAGACGTGTTTCAGTTTCCTTTATCTGTTCACAAGGAAACAGATAGCACATGTATTTTATTTTACACATGAGGATCAGAAGCAGGAGATTTGTTTAAGGTCATCTAGGAAGTCTACAGCAGAACAGAGAACTAAATCAGGAATTTCTGAGTTCCAGACCAGTACACTAACCATGGGACAGCTCATTTCCTCTCTGTAGGAGTCTCTGCTGCCAAATTGCATTAGAATAGAAATTGCACAAGTCCCTCTTGTTTACATTTCTTTAAAACAGACCTTCATTAGTACTGAATTCAATACATCACAAATACATTATCAAGATTACAATGAAATGTTTATAAGTCTCTAAATCCTGATGATAGGATTGGCTGGTGATGTAAATGAAATTAAGATCAGAAGATTCAGGAAAAAAGCAAGTAAGATTTATCTGAGGAGAAGAGTAAGGTTATTTGCTGATGTAAGGAAAAAGATTTGAAAAAAATAAAGTTTTTCTGAATTGGGAAAAACTTGTTTGGGTGATTGAATATGTCAGAATAATTTAAAAGTTCATTTATTATGAAATAGAATCTGCTTGTTTGAATACTGCATCTCAACAAATGACCTGGGGCTGTTTACATAAAAGCAAACAATCTGCCAATGTTAAAAATTTTACTCACTTCCCTCATTTCCCAGTTCTTTCTTAAGAAGAAAAAAAAAAAAAGAGAAAGAACTTTTGTGCAATATTCTTAAACTCGCAGAGATCGTACTGCTGCAAGAGCTAAGTGCCTCCTAGCTGCTATTATCTGCAAAAGATGTTCCTCAAGTCATATATGAAAAAAACCTCTGCTTGAAAACCAAATTAAACTGTTTATCCTGAGTATTATGATTCCTGACTAGATTATAAATATTGCTTAAGACCTTAAATGCACTGTAATGATCCTCTTCGTTGTTAGAGCAACTGCATTGCTTATCATGGTTCCAGGACAAACAGCTCCTAGGTGCAAGTTAGGAAATGATTTTGGTATGGTGACTGTACAGACACAATCTGTCTTTGATTTTTTTTTTCCTAGGTACTTATATACTCCAGCTATCATCAGATTAATTTCTGCTTGTTTTCTTACTTTTAGATTAAGATTTTCTTAGCTGCAGTAAATTTACACTAAATCTGGTCTGTGTTTTGCCTGTGAATGAACAGCCATTCACTTATTTGTTGGAGTACAATCCTACTGAAGTCAGTGGATATTCTGCCTTTGACTTCCAAGACTCTTGACTTTCAGCCTGTGCCTCAGATGAGTTTCAGAAAGTTCCAAGTGACAGCAGATAAAGCCATGGATTTGATTAAATGTGTCTGCAAAGCTGGCACTGCTGGTAATTCAGCCAGCTCTGCTTATGTGATGAGACAGGGGAATGTGTATTCTGGATGTCCAATGCCACTCACATATACAAGTGTCCAAATGCAGGACTGTTCATAAATTGACTAAAATGGAAAGAAATACTCTTCATCAAAATAATTTATGAATTTTCTGATCCACTTCTGTGTATTATTGAGCAGCAAAACTCTAGGAATAGAGAAACAGGCGAATCTTGGCTTTACCTGCTATTTCGTGGTCACTAAAAGATGTTTCTTTTATAATGTAAACGTCTGGATTTTTCTTGCTTCCCAAAAGAATATGAAAAGTTTTTTTAATGTCTATCAGTAAAATACAGATACAAAACTCCTTTTAGACATGCACATATTCTTTCACATTCTTTTCTACTCAACATGGAAACTTATCTTGCCATTATAAATCTGTATTGGGAAGGGGAGATGTTGTGCTACAAGCATCTGTAGGGATAGAGAGCCTGAACAGGGAAGAGTGAAGATGTAGTAAGGCTCCGACAATACTCTCCTTTACTGCCCCCCATGCCCTCAAAAAAATAAAACTGTATGCTTCCTGATATCTGTTACTCTTCAGCTAAACACCCCATGCTTCTCTGCTATGTTTTAATGTGTCCACTTGCTTCTCTTCACTCCCTCTGCATTTTGGCAATGGTTTTCTTTTCTTTGTCAGGCTGTTGAGTCCATGTAATTAATTTTTTTATATTTCAACAGAACATATCACAGGGGAAGAGTGTTTGAAAGCTGTTCTCACAAATCCTATAGGGAAAGCAGGATGATGTATTGGGCCAAGGAATATACGGTTTTGTCCTCTGGAAGGTAAGTGGTGATTATTCTAGGTCATCGCATTTCCCTCTTTCCTTATCAACAATTCTGGTACTTGCACTATTTCTCTTTCTTAGCTCTTCAATAAAGCTTAAGAATTCTGTATATATATCAAGACTAATATTGGATCCAATACCAGAATATCACCTCTCGGTTTTATCCATCATTCTGTTTTATGTGAATCTTGCCAATAATTTACAGAGCTGTGGCATCAGTCGAGTCCTCAGCTGTGCTTGAAAGGTGATAGTTTTAACATCTGAATGGAAATAATGTGCCTTTTTCAGTGGAAAAACAATAAAACCCAACACTAAGTCTAGTCTCAACCCTTTTTATTTTATAAGATTTTATAAGATGTTGGTGGCCTGCCATGATCCTCCTGGCACGTCTTTACCAGAACCAGTGTCTCAGGAGCTGTAGGCTCTGTGGCTTTTGATTTGAAAGGTGTAGTTAGCAATGTTGGTGCAGTTGTAGGTGCTTTCAGCACCTTTGTTGTGCAGCGTTAAAGAGATGGGTAATAATCGCTCTGATAGAATATTTTTTCCTATTATTAGAATCCAAATTATTTTTGCACCATTGCAAGTAGTTGTTAGATTTGAATTTTGGAAGAAAGAAGATAAAATAATTTATCTAACTCTATAATAATTTAAGGTTTAAAATTCTGGTTGCTTTCAAATTAATCCTTTCCATCATTTTCATGGACTTTGTAGTTATTTTTCAGTTATTAACACAATTTTATTTTATGACTCTGGAATTAACTTTAGAACTTGATGACCAATTTCAAAAATTCTTCTAATTCTCTATTTTTACCTATTATGTTACACCCCCCCCTTTCAATTATAGAAGAACAGCATGCTTAATTGGTAATGCTAGACATTAAACTGTAAGCCTTCCAATACATCTCAGAATGAAAACCTATTAATTCATGATTACAGGCATTCCATAATTCAGATTTGATGTATGAAATAGAATTTCTGTCAAAAGTTTGTCTTCTCTTTGATGTGGAATAAATGGTACCATATTTCCAGAGCATAAATTCAAGGGTAAAGTATTTGCACACAGGATACAGGATTCCAGGATCACACATAGCGGGGAGGCAGGGACACTCACCACTGTACTAAACTCTAGTTACTACAAGTTTTTGTGAAAGATTAGAAAGCTTTTACAATAAATGATAAAATTTTTAACCTGCAGAAATCCATCAGTTTATCCCGCTTTACATCTGCAAATGCAGAAGGGTTCTATGTTAAAAAGATACTTTTGTTTGTTCTCTTAAATGCAACTGTGTTCTATTTCTATGATATTTAGAAAACCAGGAGCAACTAATATTAACCTGGCTGTCTTTAAAACAGTAGATCATAAGTAGTGCATTTATTCCTTCATGTTTTAATTCTGTAACTATTCATTGAAGTACTAAGAAAATAAGATTTTTTTTGTTTGCTTGTGTTTGTGAAACTGAAAAAGTCTGAAGAGATAGGTCTCTATCTGTTGGCTAGACCAGAAAACAGGTGTTGAGGTAATATGACATGACTACTAGAATGACTAATGAACTCAGTGAGCTACTGGTCACTGGTTTTAAATAAAATATTTCTTTCAAGACATTGTGGAAACTCTGTTTGCAGGTAACTGAACAGGAACCTGACCCTAACCCTAACCTTTAGTTTTGAAACAGGCTTTGGAAGTGTTTAATCTGTCAAGCCTTCACATATCAAATTCTTCAACATGTGCGCCAGTAAAGAAACCAAATAAATAATTCTATATAACTTGGAAGCATACAGCAGGCATACCCTTAATGAATCTCATCCATGTAATGGACTTACTTTGTCCATTATGTCACATGGCATAAATATAACATGTCAGGACAATTTGAAGGAAATTATTTCTTTATTTAATTTGACTTGAGCAGAATGATTGAACATGATGAAAGATTTCTTCTGATTTAGTTTTGCAGTGTCCCCATTCTGGAGCATGGAAGAAGATAAAATGAGTAAATATGGCTCAGCAATTAGCATAATTTTGTAGTTTTTTTGTTCTTATGTGTCCAAATAAGTGGTGAGTCATAAAAGATAACACTTTGTCCCACATATTTAAAACAAAAGCAAATTATGTTGTTATGTGTAGAACTATATTCGCACTCTTGATTAAACTCACTCACTACAAATTACCCTGGTTTGAACAGGCAGTATTGAGTCAGTAATGGCAATACCTGTCTTCTCTGGCCATTCAAACATCTGAGTCTATGGTACCACAAAAAAAATGTTACTCCATAAAATCACAAAGAAGGCAATCCTTGATTCTGAAAAGTGACATGTAAATTTGAAAAATAAGTTATAAGAAACATTAAATCTGCTATTCATTAGTCAGACAAATGAGTACAGAACTTTTACATGAAGCTTCCTATAAATTCTTGAAGGGAATGCTTTCAAATTCACCAGTTTATAGGAAGAACATTCTCAGTGACACACCTGCTATATAACCACATTGTTATTATTCTATTTCTCTTCCCTTATTTCTAAGGGGTATACTTGTACAAAGTCATACTTAAAGCTGCACATAAGAAAGAATCAAACTACACACAAAAGGTTCCTAACCATCTTCCATGTATTCCCTGTAGTGGCATAATAAAAAAAAAAGGTATCAATGAAGTACCAGATACAAGGTTTGCAAATGAAGAACAAAGAAGAGGAATTATTGTCCTGCAGTTGTTTCTGTTAAAGTTAGCCACTGTTTGAAGCAATCAGATAATTTCAGAGTAACAGTATGTGATTAGGATGAAAGTGTATCTCTAAGCAGAAATAAATCCAAATCAATAGCTTACATAATGAAAGGTTTCAATAGCCACTTCTAATATTTAGCATTGCTTGGCATGATCCATTAGTGAATCATTTGACCAGTAAGCAGCATCTTAATTTTTATTTTTATACAAACATTGCTCAGAAAAAAATGTAAATAAGATAGAAGAGAATAAAATACATCATTGTTGCTGTATTGCATATCCTGGAATATTGCAAATATTCTGGCTTAGACTGGAAACTTCTGGGTTTAGTAATTTTTTTCCACTTGGAAGTTTCATCTGTGTCTCTGATAGCTGAGCTCTCCTCTAACATGCCATAATGACTCAGTTAAATCCAGCTGTTTCAGCAGTTTAGCTGATGTTTTTGATAAAAAATTCCTATCAAGGAACTGTTTTGCAGGTCTGCTGCTGTCTCAGAAACAATCTGCTGTCAATATTGCCATCAGCCATTTGATGGCCAAAATCCTTGGTTAAAGGGTTGGCTCTAAATGGACTTCTTGGACTCTTCTTGTGAGAACAAGATCAAAGTGTCACAGAATACGCTGAGTTGGAAGGGACCTACAAGGATAATTGAGTCCAGCTCCAGGCCTTGCACAGAACCATCCCCAAGAGTGACACCATGTGTCCATACGCTTCTTGAACTCTGTCAGGTTTAGTGCTGTGATCCCTGGGATCATCCCTGGGAAGCCTTTTCCAGCACCCAAGCACCAAAAAAGGTGAAGAATCAGGCCATTCCCACAGGTCCTGTCGCTGGTCACCACAGTGAAGAGACCAGTTAAAACAGAAATCTCTCTTTGCTCCTTCTAGTGAAAAGAACTACAATGCAAATATGAATGTCTCAAATTACAGCAAAACTCTGTGTCCTCCCTCCCCCTTCCAAACTTCACCACGAAAATTGAGAATATTTCCCCTTAGTTCTATCCACAGCAATTTGCTAGGAGCCCTGTCTTATTATTAAGAAACAAAGAATTAACTTCCTTACCGATAGGGATGTTTGGAAAATATAACACCATTATCCACAGCTGTACTTCCAGTAAGACCAAGCAGCTCCTTTTTTAGATATCAGCAGGTAGAAAATCTCAGCAGAAGGACTCATGTTTATTATTATGATTCCTGATGGCCTTTCTTGGTTTTATTCTACTCTACTCTGATAGTGAATGCCTACAGGCACATTGGTGTTTTCAACCTCCTGAACTGATTTGGGGCTTGTTGCAAAACACCATTAATTTATATTTAACTACCTAGGAATTTCCTCCTTTAACTGCATTGGCCAGTGTCCCAATTCAGGCAACTTAAGCTACAACTTGTGACTGTTTTATGAAATACTACTTTATGGTGAGGTATGAAGGTCAGAGTGGTGGTTAGCGGAATGACAAAGCCATGGGTGAGTTGTCTGCATTCTGCTGAACCACACTTCTTTTAATTGGTGCAGTGTTTCAACATATTTTAAACTGTATATTTTTAATATGACAGGATACAGCAAGTATTTTATCCACTCATCTCAAGAATCAGGCAACTAGAGGACTCAGACCAGACCTTTAAGGAGACATTGCAACCTTCATTACTTGCTTCAGGTACCTATAATGTCTAATGGCACACCACTACAATAGTGCATGTGTTCTTTCAAAATCTATTTCCCAGCTTGCACAGAAACTTACTGTTTTGTCTTAACACTATCAAGCCAGGACCTTGAGGGGACAGAACTTCTTTTAAAGCAGGCTTTATTTGAAGGAATTTGTGACATCCTTTATTGTGCACTTACTGCCATTTTACTATGTACATCATCACCTTCCACATTACTGACCTCATCTTCTGATTACATTTTCCAGACAAGAAGTGTAATTAATTTCTAAAGAAAAATTAGTCCTTATCAGTCTTAACTGTTTAATGACATGAGATTGCAAATTGCCCTTCACTTACATGTGATTTAGAATCACAGTTTCTTTGAAGATCTGCAGTAAAACCAAGTTAACAACCTCAAAAAAGACAGGGAAATAATTCTTTATTTCGTAATGAGAATACTAAATAACGCCACTAAAAATATAAGAAGAATTAGAAATGTTGGTTATCTTAGGTAATGACTCAGTCTTTCCAAGACCATAATTTTTCATCTGCATGTTTCTGCTCTCTGCCTATTGCTACCTTCAGAACAGAGCAACCCTCTGCCCAACCTCTCAGCATTGGTTACTGACCTCTCAAACCCCATCATTTGCATTAATTTAATTTATTTTGTCAGCCATATAATATTTAGAATAGTATGTATGCATCAAAAGACACGTAATTTTGTCTGATGTAAATCCCACCTGCTCTAAATCTCCTTTCTTACCTTCACCTGAATATCTGCTTTTTCATTCGCATAGCTCATTCATCTTGTATAGTGGAATCTCTGTATTTTGAGATATTTTTACGTTTTATTGTTGTCTTAAAAAAAGAATTTATTGGAATTTTTAGGTTTCAATAAGGCCAAATTGAGGATTTTTGCTCATTGTATTATAAAATGCCAAAATCTGACAAGCATTTTGAGGAAGAAGGTCATCATGTGGTGTTTTTAACTCTCTATGCAATTGACTTGAAATACTCTTCGAAAGAAAGAATTTATCAGGCTGGTATTTCCTCACTGGTGGATTCAGGAGGGGAAAATTGCACCCATAGTATTCAGGATATGAAGGTAAGCAAAAACTGTAATACATTTGAGGATTTAATTTTTAAATAATTGTCTTGTGACACCACGAGTAGTACAACTCAAGGCTGTGTCTCAATGAAAACAAATGTAAGTTCTTTGTCATTGTTGCCCATAACAAATTCTGTAGTATTTTACAGTTCGATTTTGAAATTTCACCTAGATTTTATATTTTGGCTTCTTTTTATAGCAAGAGTTCTTAATGAAAATCGCCATTTCGGCCTATTTCATAGTCCTGAACATTGATTGATGAAAGAACTTAAAAATTATCTATAACTTAACAGCATGAGTATACGATGGTAACAAAGAACTTCTAAATTTCCAGCCTTATCCATAGTATCATTAGTGCCTTGTCTGAACGTGTTCTCGTCCTATTTCTCCAGTGGAAAAATTGTCCAAGGAGCTCCACAGGACCCGTTAGGTGCTAGGAGTGTATGCTTAATGATGTGCCCAGCTACATCCCTGGCAGTATTCCTGGAAGCTACCCCTTCCCGACCTCCCTGCCTGCTGGTGAATAGGGTAATTGAGAAGCAGCACGTGGAACGCCGAGATGAGCCTGTGGCTGAGGACAGATGTGGCCGAGTACAGATGTGGCCGCCTGGTTGCCCCAGGAGTTGGTACTGCTGTGCTAGCAGCACGGTGGGCAGGAACTCGCCCTGCCTGGCCGGGGTGGCCCTGTCGTCGTGTGGCACGGCAGCCTGGCTTTCCTCGCCGGAGACGCCCCTGCCCCCCGGCACAGCACGGGGCGAGGCTCCGCACTCCCCGCACCGCTCCCTGCTCCCGCTGCGGGGAACCATGAGCGAGGGGCCTCCCCTCCGCGGGACAGTGACGGCTCGGGGCTGCCCGTGTGCCCCGCAGCCTCCGCAGCCTGGCCGGGCACAGGGCGCCGGGGCCAGGTGTGAGGTTCGTGTCCCGGGCGCGCCGGGAACCGCGNTTTGCCGGGAGTTTGCCGGTGGAACGCTCCTGAATGGCAGAGATGCCTCTGGCTCCGGCGTGCCCGGTTACCGATGTAGCTCAGTAGGAGAAAGACTACAGCGGCAGTTTGTAGTATGGGTTATTAACGCCGGCATTTTTTTCCTCCTTACCCTTTTTTTTTCCCCGTGCCTGAGGAGTTTTTGCCAGCAGAAAAGACCTGGGAGAGATGGGAGATAAAGTCTAAAACAATTTGCAGAGTTGGTTTCTGATTTAGGGAGAGTCTAAAAACCAAGTTTGTGCTTTGGCGTGAGCACTGGAGAGTCGAAGGCTTCAGAGTTGGATAGGTTAAAGCTTTGAAACAAAACATTATGAGAGGAGAATTGTTTGGAAGATGTTAGGGCATTGTTTTGAAAATAAATGTTTAACAGTGAGAAGAGTGGAGTGAGATTATAATCTCAAAATATTTCAGTTTGAGTATTTCACTTTTGACTGTGGCTGGGCTGATAAATACTGTTATTTTAGGAGTATGTTGCAAAAACATTTGTTTAATGTAGTTTGACCACCAGAATTGTGTGTATGGTTTCTTTGACTATGTGCGTATGATCATTATGTATTTCATAAATTATTTTGTATATTTTACACATGCAGAGAATCTAAAGGTCCTGTCAGCTATATTTGCATTGTATAATGCACGCAGATAATTGTTTTACCCTGTGACTTACGCGCTTAAAGTGAGATGCCGTATCATATCACTCAGAAAACTGGAAAATTAGATTTGTAACACAGGCTAATATTATAGAATTTCTGCTTGAAATGCCATTTGAACAGTGGTATGCCTTTTACAGTGCTGTGTATATTTGTTTTTCATATTGCAGATGCCGTTTGATTGCAAGACTACTGAAATGCTTTGAGGGTTGCGTCTCCCTTCTTAACCATGAACAGTTCAAAATCACCAGGGCTGGCTGGATTTGGGGTCTTGAAAAACACAACCTGCCACACGGAGAAGAAGATTTCAGTTTTCTTTTCCATAATATTCATGACAGTGGGAATTTTGTCCAACAGTCTTGCAATTGCAATTCTCATGAAGGCATACCAGAGATTCAGACAGAAATCGAAAGCCTCCTTTTTGCTTCTTGCCAGTGGCTTGGTTGTCACAGATCTCTTTGGCCACCTCATCAATGGAGCCATTGCAGTGTTTGTGTATGCATCAGATAGAGACTGGATTCGATTTAACCAGCACAACATTCTTTGCAGTGTTTTTGGCATCTGCATGGTTTTCTTTGGCCTGTGCCCACTCCTCTTGGGCAGTGTGATGGCTGTTGAACGGTGCATTGGAGTCACTAAGCCAATATTTCACTCTACAAAAATGACTTCTAGACATGTGAAAATGATGTTGACTATGGTATGTCTGTTTGCTGTTCTTATAGCTTTGATGCCTATTCTTAGGTTTAGAGCCTACCAAATTCAAGCATCGAGGACCTGGTGCTTCTATAAAACAGAACATGTTGAGGACTGGGAAGACAGATTTTATCTCGTACTTTTTTCTTGCCTTGGGTTACTGGCCCTTGCTATTTCGTTCTTGTGCAATGCTGTCACAGGAATTACCCTCTTAAGAGTCAAATTTAAAAGTCAACAAAGACAAGGCAGATCTCATCATTTCGAAATGATCATTCAGCTCTTGGCTATAATGTGTGTTTCTTGCATTTGCTGGAGTCCATTCCTGGTAAGAGCCTAATGTGTTTGCCAGTGTTTAATGCACATCACTGTATAAAAGTTGTACTTTTTTATCTCCAGGTTTTAAAGTGCTTTAGCTGTGATAACAGCTCCATTTGCTCAAAGATACTAATTTTATAGTATATTGTCCACAATATATGTACCTATGCATCATTAAAACAACAGGTAATTGTTCTCCACTTCCGAGCAGAAACAAAAGTACAGTGAGCAAGCTTAATATACAGGGGCTGTGAGGACTGTGTTTCCAGTGCTGTGAAGCAGACAATAGTAGCAGAACGCTGGCTAGAAAAAACAAATACTGAACCTGTCCAAAAATTCAGCAAAGTCTTGGAGTCTTTTTAGTCTGTACTGTAACTTTTTTATTTACGGCACTCTGTTTGTTGTTATTTTCAGTTTACTGCTACTTGTGAACTGTGTTACGGCAGAGCAGTTAAGACAGTAAAAATCCTCCTCTCTGTTAACAGGGTGTTAAGGGCTTTGCTTTAGAGTCATGTTGAGAAACGGTGGTTGGCGGTGGGTTAAAATAAACATTTGGTTTAGACCTAAACAAGCTGGGTTTGTAATCTGGCCAGATGACTACCAAAGGTGCTGTGGTGCAGTTGGTGTGCTTTCTCAGCCACCGCAGCTGTAACTTGGGACTGCCTGCTGTCACTGCTGTGGTTCTCCCGAAGCAGTAAGTGCTCCTTGAATCAGGGAGCAGGGCCCAAGGAAGTGGCATTGTGACACAGGAAAGAATCTGACAATTGCTGTTGTATGATGGCATTATAAAGTCGATATTAGCTGTCATTCTTTTTAGTGTAGTAAGCCTATCTGAAGAAAATTAATTTTTTTTGCTAGGGATAGAGAGATTAAGTTACACGTCATATGAAATCTTCGTTTCTTTCCTAGAAACAAGGTCCTATTGTTTTCCAGTGATATAAATGAGGAACAGTTTTGGTTTGAGCTAACAAACAGAGACATTTAAATCTGTGATCTGTGTCAGATCCAGCCATATCACATCTGCTCACTGCCTGTGGTAGAGTATGAAGTTACCTGAGTTAGTTCTAAATCAGATACTGATACTTAGCTGCAGCAGTTGGATTTATTTGGCAGGTAACATTTAATTAATCCACTATTTCAGACCTCAGGGAGAAAGTCTGAATATAAATATTTGCATCACTGAAATGACCAAAAATTCTTCCACTTTTGTTCAAATTACAGAGAATTTTTCTACTCTTGCTCTGCAGCATAGTTTAAGTTCATGTTGGTTTCTGTCAGTGTCATGACTGTAGTGTATAAGAGCATAAGCAAAGTTGTTGGAGCAGTGTAGCAAGTTTTGTAGTCAGCTTCCTTCCAGTTACTTTAGACGTCTGAAGTGTGTCTGGGGCAAGCCACAGAATGGTTTTTAAGAAGAACGACTCAAATGATGACTTTATGTTCTTTGAAAAAGCTGTATTACCCTCTGGTGACATTTATTTTCAGATAGAATAAATTTTCTTAAAGGTGGGAATTAGTTTGGTTTTTGAAAGCCCTTGGGGGTCAGAAGAGCTATAAACTTTTTTAAATCAAATGAGATGCTTCATTTATTCAACATATGAAGGAACACTGAATTACAACTACTGTGGTGGATTTTTCAGTGTTGGTAATTATGTTCCGCTTTTCAATTTTTATTTATTATAATATATGTAAAAATATAATTTTTCAGATCCTGACAATCTAATGAAATCACAGCACTGCTTTTGTTAAAGCATTTAACTTTGTCTAAGGTGTAGTTGAAGATGAATTATTGTTCCAGGAGGAAGTTTTTTTCAGAGTGTTTCCACAGTTTGATGTTTGCATCAGCTGGTGATACAGGCCAGTGAGTGACTCATTGCTTAATTTTGGTGGGTTTTGAGAGTGTGTTGCAGAGAGGGGTGGTACACAAGCGATTGTGGTTCATTGGGTGGCAGATCTGTGCAGGCCAGGCTTGTGATGCTTTGCTTCTGGATCTCTTTTGAAATGAGATGAGCCAAACTAGCACCATAATCAGCCTAGCAGTATGGAAAATAATGCTACAATATGGACAAATTTTCTTAGAAAGGAAGAGTTAAAAAAAAACTAGTTTACAGTAGGATTTAGTTCTTGAAACAAAGTTTTAAGGAACTGCACAATTAGTGTTTTAGCCAGAGTTAATTAGTCTGGGAAATGCAATGGGGGCATCCTTTGTAAGTACCTCCATTCTTAGCTGTTAGAGTTTATATCAGTTAATTCGCTGAATCACCCATCCTTTGTTTTGATAACATTCTGTTCACTAAATGCCAACAGAATTATAAGTTTGATGTTCATTCAACAAGATTTTTTGGCCTACAGTGCTTTGTCAGGACCCTATGCTCAAGTAGTACATTAAAGTGATCCAACAGTTATCAAGGTGTATGACGTATGATGAATTGCTGATTCAAACCTACTTACCTGTATATCTGAAACCCCTCAGGGCTTTTAATTTGTCAGATGATTGGTTTGCATTTTATAATACAGTCAGCATATACCAAATTAAGTGTTTCTTAGTATAAATGTGAGCAGGCATTCATAGGTGAAATTGTCTGGAAAATGACCTAAATATGTGCTTGTTCTTCAGTCATTTGCTTTTTAAATTTTTTTTCTCAAAGTTGAATCTAGAAGTCAGTGTTGGTCTTTGAATTGTGAATTTTACCAATGTTCTCTATCCCATAGAGTATAAAGAACAAAATGTTTTGTAGAAGTGAGTTGCTTCAACAGAAACCAAAGAAACCTTTGGAAGAGAAAGTGGAGGAAGGCAATGTGATTTATACCACATGTGGTTTGCAGATACAAGAGTTTGAATTCCTTTGGTGTGATTCCCCATCTGATGGGAGGGGTTGCTTAGTTTATTTTACTTCTGTTTTCGATCTAATCTGGTGTTACATCTATTGATGTATGTACATGGCTGCCATAATCAAATTTATAAAATACTGTAATCCAACTACAGATTTACTTCACTATTAGATTTTAATTGAATTTCATTTTTTTTGAAGTGGAGCTAATATTCAGACATATTCACTGTCCTGTGATAAAATCACTTTTAGATGTCATTAGAGTCCCAAGGCTCTGGATTGTCCTTTATGGTGTCTGGTATGGAACTGAAGTTGAAATCTGCATCTGCTCAGTGGTAGTGAAGTTGTTTTGATGCCCTTGTATGTGTGTAAATGCATATATTGCTAACACATAGTAGTATGATAATATATAGTATTGTAATCAATCACCACTATATCTGAAGTTCAGTGTCACTCTGTCTGAAGTTTACTGGATTCAGTAGCATTTTCCAGAAGCAGAGCCTGTGGCATGGCTCATGTGGAGCTTTGCCTGGAGCTGTTGGACAGGGACTTCATCTGTATTTTTTCTCCCCTTTTGATTTCTTTCCTGAAGCTCCATCTCATGTGTTTTTCAAAAACGAGCAACTTTTTCAATTTTTCTGCCACTGTGAGGGAATCTTTCCTCAATGAAGTATGAGAATGAGGGGTACTCCTTGCTTCTTTCCTTGTGGAGCAACATTGATCTTTGAGTAATTGATAGTGGGAGGGAATTCACAAAAAAAAGCAGCAAGTGAAATTAATGAGTTGTATAATAATATGTGTAGTCAGTTGTTTGCAGTTATGACAGTCCTAATAATTTTGCTTTGTGATAGGTAATTCCAGGTAAATATGTTCTGAAGATAGTAACATAGCTTCTCTCTGTAGTGTCTTCTTTTCCTCATCCTTGATAGAACCGTAGCTTTTTGCTAGGAGTACGTGAATTTTGCTGGTTTAATGTGGTCCCTAGGGGTTGGATTCCCAAAGCAAATAATTGAGCTGGGGCATTTTGTGATGAGCACCTCTGATGAAATAGCTTGTTATATAAAGTTGGTTTTTGGCTGTGACTTGACATCTGGCCTGTCATGAAACAGCTTGGTTTTGGAGCTGTGTTTGTATGAGCAAATTCTGACTTCAGTACATCATATACTGTAGGGCTCAGGGGATAAACATATTTTAAATTTTGGTTTTGTAGTAGCAAAAAGAACTGCCTGTAATTATGGACAGGAGGGATTTATTTCAGAGGATAGGAACAAATGCAATATGGAAAAATTTCTAATATGTTTCATGTGTGGAACACAGTCTTAACCTGAGAAAAGTACTAAATACGCTGCAATTATTCCTGTGAAAATTTTTTTCCATGCAGTTACCTCCTTAATTCCAGTTTTATCTCCCCTATACTGCAGAAAATAGCCACTTCTGGTCTTTTTTTTGGAAAGAGCGCAGCTGTTTATTTCATGTGATTAAACCAACTCTTACTCAGTTGCTTTTTTTAATGCTTAGGCTAATTTTTTAGAGTCCACTCTCATGTAATCTCTTCCCTTTCCAATTTGTTATGCTGAATTTGCTCTGACTTCTTGTCCTCAGATTGTCTCACGCAGTGAGGCTTGAGGGTAGTTTTCCTGCACCTAGGGCTGTATTCAGCCTACAGTTTGCTGAATCACTTCAACCTAGAAGCTGCTGGAGCTGATCTGGATGGTCTGTTCAGTGAATGTGCTGCTGGCACTGGTGAGAAGGGGAACTGTGTCCTAACAGGGAAGCTCTTGGAATACCCTTATCGCATCCCACCCTGGTTGCTCTGCCAGGTATTTTGCGTGCAGAGACAGGCTCATGGTTGGTATGTGTGGAAGGAGGTCAGTTTGTGGCAGGTTTTACACTAAGTAAGTTCAAGTTGCCTACAGTATAAGGTAGTTTGATGTACAAGGCAATCCTCTGACCATCTCATTTGAGTGTTTTTGCATGTGTAGTCACGTATACACATGCACGGTGACACTTTGCCAGGAGTTCGTATGCGTGTAACCCTTGAAGGCTCTCTATCCATTCTTGTTTTCTGTCTTTTTAAATAAGCTCGCAGTTTAAATATCTGTTATACTACCTTATGCTTATATGTGCAATGGGCATCACATGTATAAGCTTGTTGCTTTATTAATGCTGTTTGTATGCCTTCAAATATTGCTGGCTGTATTGTCCCTACAGCAGAAGAGTTACGTACTTAAACATTTATCCCTTGTGCTCTTGAGACTGGTGATTTTTCATAATCACAAAGTGCAGCTGAGAAGAAGCAGAGAGATGCCCCCGGGTGCTGGTCCTTGCTCTACCATTGAGGCCCTTGTCACCTGTACAGCGCAGCCTCCCAGATCTCACCAGTGGCTGCTCTGCAGAGACATGTTACCGTCTTGCGCATTGTTAGTCAAAGCTGCAGCCTCACTCACCTTGTCCCTGCATGGGCACTGTCAACAGGGAAAGTGATCACTTTTGAAAAAGAATAAATCAGGCTTTCCATTTCCAGTCATGTTTCTTAAGACCGAAGGAGATACTCTGAAATACGTTTAGCTAACTTTGCAGCTTTGAATGCTCTTGTAAACTTTTGAAAGCTGTTGTAAACTTTCAGAGGGAAAAACCACACTTCATCTATCCTTTTAAAGATTCAGATTTTAAAGAAGACAATCAATGGTAGTAACTATGCTTGTGCTGGATTTTGTCATTGAATTCTTGCTAGAATTGTTTTCTGTTGATGCCATGCAGAGATGGGATGTGTTGCCTGTGGTGGGGGATGTGAGCTGCAGCAGGGCCTCCATGGGACACTGTCCGTGCCTCTCTGAGGATGGGTGCAATGCTATCTCAGGACCCCACTGCTCCCACCATTGTTTTTAATAAATTAACTAATTTCAGAGGGGAAGGAAAAAAATATTTTTGCCTGCAACAAGCCTGCTAGATACACCTTTTTATTTCTAGTTGAAAGCATTGGTACAGTAATGGTTACTGTCCAATGTAAGTAGTTATTTCTCTTCCAAACCTTCCTGTGTCAGAAGAGATCAGGAGTGGCAGTTTGAATGAATAAAATTCTCACTGAGAGAGTAACAAAATTCAATACAATGTGTTTAAAAATTCAATTCACCTATTCAGATGTGTTTCTATGATACTGGAAACCCTTGGATAAGATGTTTGTGTCTTTTTTTAGTATTGGTTGTAGAGATCTTTCTTTCATTTTGCATTTTTAAGAGTCATAGCTAGCAAATTTCCACCAGGTTAGATGAGAAGTGGAATGAGATTAATTTGAGAGTATACCCACCTGAAAGGATACTGAATTTCAAAATTACTATTTTGGTGTTCAGAATTGGTCTGTTCCTATTTTCGTCTTTTACAGTACGTAGGGATCTTAGAGGCCTTATCCTTTCTGAGAAATATGAATCATTTAAAAAAAATGTTTCTAAGTGTGGGCTGGGGCATAGTTTATCATAGAATGCTTAGAAACTCTATATTAATTGTGGCTATATTTGTAATTCAAGTGTTTACCTCCCTCTCAAAGAAGTCAGGGAACTGAGTAGCTGAGATACTTTCTCAACAGGAAAGAAGCGCTGGAAAAGAAGCGGATAATAGTGAAGATACGAGCTAGAGAAGGAGGAAGGGCTGAGATTAACAGATTGTCCTTTACCACAGGCTTTTGTGGAAGCATAAATATAGTTCTTGTTATCTATGTTTACTTGTGCTGTTTGGAAAAACTTACGTAAAGCTTTTTATGAAAATGTGGTGCTATCAGAACACAATAAGATTGTTATGGAGAGAAAAAGTAGGGAAGGCAGGTTTTGAATCACATGAGAACATGGCATTTTCAAAATAGCGTTGTTCTGGTTTTCTTTCATAAATTCTTTTTTCTTGATTTTTAAATTTAGATTATATATATCAAACTGAACCATGAAGATCTACAAATTGAAACACAGTCTATTTTTCCAAATAGATGTGAATGACTTTTACAGAAACTTTTGATTTTTATTTTTCAAGTTTGAAGTTAGCATCTCAAAAAATCAAATTCTCAAAACTTCACCCAAATAAGTCTGCCATTCGTAGTCTCTCTCCTTATTTATTCAGCTTATAAGGTTTTTGGCGTCTGTGCTTGATATTAAAAAGTAAGTCAGTTTGACTTACATTCCATTGTTTGGTATAAGACAATTCTTCCTATTTCCTAGATATTACGCTTATTCAGGCCTTTCTTACTTGAAAATATCACTGCATAACCATCTTTGGAAAATGTCATACACAACATAACCATTTTTGGATGGTTATTTTAGGAAAGCTCTCTTTCCTGACTATTTGAACACTTTAAATGGTAAAGCTGTTGCTTTAGTCTCAGGGACAAATACACTCATATGGAACAACTCCATGAAGTCCTTTATCCTCACCAGGTTTACTAGCATACATTGGGGCATGATTCATATATTCTGAGAGATAATTATGGTGTTAATTCACAAGGTTAAGTTTCGCACAGTGTTTATATATGCTTTCTAGTAGAAGTTGGTTGTTTTAGTAATACTTTAGAAATTTTTAACATCTGTGTGGAATTGCTGAATTGCAGTTTGGGTTGCAAGCTCCCTGAGGATGGAGGGTGCCTTTTCCCTGTGGCAGGGTGCTTGTTGGAGGTTCTCTGTATGTGCTTTTAGAAACAGCAGTGGTCATGTAGCAAAACGTTGCAGAAAGAGTTTACACCAGGGGTTACAGTAAAGTTTCAGTAATTGAGACTCATTCTTTTGGATTCATTCTTGGATGAGTCGAAATGTTGAGTGATGGAATGAACTGGAGCTGCGTTGTAAGTAATATACTGTCTCTTTCTGAAGGCTTGCACTTACCTGCTGCAGACAGAGCAGGGAGTGGGGAACAGCTCATAAGCTTGCTCTTAGCTCCTCTTTTGGTGAGCTGTATGAAGACCTACTTCAGAGCTGTGTGCTGAAGGGCAGGTTTGAGTGGCACGAGATCTGTGCTTCTGCATGATTTCCCAAAGAAGACTGAAGATGAACCTTTGTGTAAGGGATGTCCTGAACTGAGGATTTTAAGATAATTAGGCCTCATTACTAAACTTGCAGAAACCAATGATTGCTTTGTCTTTGGAAAATTGGAAGTTAACGACTGACCTCTAGGTGGTCCGCTTCTTGCTCTTCTGAACCTGGATGCTGCCTCTCCGGAGGCTTGAGCCCTGCGTGAGACACGGATGTGGCACTTGGGCATACAGTTTACTGGTGAACATGGTGGTGCTAGGTTAATGTTTGGACTTTATGACCTTGGAAGTCTTTTTTGACCTTAATTATTCTGTGATATTCTATGATACCCAATTTAGTACAATGGTGAGTGTCCCAGCCTCTCATGCGGGAGACTAGGGGTTCGATTCCTGCCAGGGAGGCAGTGGTGCCATTTAAAGAGTTGGACTTGATGATACTTGTGGGTCCCTTCCAACTCAGAAGATTCTGTGATTCTGTGTTATTCAAAAAGATGTAATTTTCATCCACTGTGGTTTGGGTTGCAAGAGACCTTACAGATCATCTCATTTCAGCTCTCCTGCCATGGGCAGGACACCTCCCCCTAAACCATGTTTCTCAGTGCCCTGTCCAACCTGGCCTTTAACACTGTGTATGTTGCATACCTTGTAACATAAACATGCATAACATGTAAATACAACTGAACATATGTTTTGGGTTTTTTTCCCCCCTCCTTATTTTCCTCTTACATATATACTATAATGAACACCATAATTTCTCAGGTACTTAAGCTGGAAGTGTGACTACATTGGTAGACAATAAAGTAGGTTCTTAGCTTTTTTAGACCTGGTGTTAATAGAGGTCTTGCAGGCTTGGTCACACATCAAAGCCAACTGCATTCCTAAATTCTAGCAGAGATGAAAAGGTCACTGTATATCATGACTGACTCACTGTGGAATTCTTCTCTCTCTTCTTTTAACATTTGTAGTATATATGGGTATCTCTGGTTTTGGGGGTACTTGCTCTGAAAGCCAGCCTGGATGTGACATTGCTCTGAAATCAGGGAGTGATTTGTCCAAGGAACCCTTAGAGAGTTCAACCTGTCTAGTATGTGGGGAGTTGGACTAGATGATCCTGAGGGTCCCTTCCAACTCGGAATAACCTGTGAACCTGTGAACTCTTGGATTCTTAGACAAAATTAACACATCGGAGAGAATTTAAAAAAAAATGGCCAAGTAACGACTAGCAGATCCTGCATTCCCTATAGAACACATTCATGAAGACAGAAGTGAAGGTGTTGCCTCCCTTTACTGAATTTGTGTTGTATATCTCCTCAGAGGTGTAAATACAATTGGGAATGAGTTTTGTGAGGAAGCAGCGTGAATGTGGTGTTTGAAAAGACAGTTCACTTCTAAGCTATTGATTTCACCCGGTTTGCAACAATAATTAAGTGCTAAATTTGCTCTATGGAACTTTGCAGCTCCTATTCCTTCCAGATTGTCTATATATTGTGTCTTTTTTTTTGCATTCAGACAGTTATCTTCCTCCCCAGTCTTATGTGTTATTTGTGATTTTTTTTCTTTGGATATTTGCAGGGTATTTGTGAGAGAAGCTCAGTTGCTCCTAAATAAATTAGAATTTTTAACCCTTAAAAATGTGATTATTTTTTTCTATGTGGGTGTGAAAAACCTGGAAAAACCAAGCAATAAGAGAAAAGTAGTATTAATTTCCATGGTTTGAAGCTTTACCCAACTGACCTTTCTTCCCTAAATACGGATGATCCTTATTATGTAGTATTAGACATACTCTGTTGTTTTCTGGTCCTTGCAGTTGCCCTGTGAAGTTTCTCTCAGCATTGCTGTGTAGAGAATATATTAATTTTATCTATAAAATTAATTTGTTTGCACAAGATGGTTTTGTTACAGGCCTTGTTCTTAGGCAGGATACATTCCTCATGCTATGGAAGCAGGCTTTCTTGTATCTTTAAAACATGTAGCTCAGGAAACAGGTTGTTTATTTGACTTTGGTATGGATGCTATGTCTTTTCATTATGAAATGAGTCAGCTACTGTTTTCACTGCTAGAATCTTTTCTCTGCATATCCCCAATGCTTTCCTTTCAAATGAGTTATCAATTAAGCTGTGAGAGTAATTACATTGCCAGCTAGTTGAAGAAAACTATTTCTAATTTTTACAGGGAGAAAAGGAAATAAGGAAGAAAGATTGTTAATCCAAGGTAGAAATATTTAGATTATTTAGGAGAAATAAAGAGAAGTGACCTGGAATGCTTCTTTCAAGCCCAACGTGAATTTATGGTACTGCAAAACAGATGCAAATAGGTGGTGTCTAATGGGAAAGTTGACAGAAAATAACTTCACTTTCCGTTAGTGTTTGCAAGGTTATGCACCCCCCCACTTCTGTTTATGAGCATTGCTTCATAATTGCATTCCTGCCTTTTATAGAGCGTGATAATGCCAAAGGCAGAAATATAGCAAGTATAACATTGTGGCACTTCACTTTTTTTCGGTAGTTTTGACAAATTCTTGCACACAGAAAAACTTAATTTCAGGATATTTCTGAATGTTTTTTCAGTGTGTGTTGTCATGCATAAATATGTATTTTGCATAAAACTGTAAAACCAGAGATGATTAAAATGTCACACTTGACTCTAATGGCGCAGTAATGGAGTGCAGTAGACTGTGAGTCTTCTACAGACCTGAGCCTGCATGAGGAGACTTGAGAATTCAGAAGAGCTGAATGGCCTCAGTGAGGGTGGACCGCATGAGGTTGGATGGAGCTGAGCTGCTGAGTGGCAAACACCCACAGAGCCTTAATTTAATGTCATGGCTGCAGTGTCATGCATGTGCTGCTACACTGCAGTCTGTTCTGTGGTGTTCAGTTGGTGTGAGTTGTGCCCTACCAATTCAGAGAGGGCTTGGACATACTATTTCAAGGCTTTGAGCTTGCCAACATGAGGAAAGGCGCATGTATCCTGAGTAGTCCTGTGTTCATGAAGCAGCAGCATGGTCCAGGGAGAAGCTGCCTGGTCATAGGCTTAGCTGTGCCTCAGAAAGTAATATGAGAAAAAAAATACTTTGCTTCATGGAAAAAAAAATGTTTTCCTGTTCTCTGTATACTTTTTGGACTTTTATCACAGCAGTAGTGCTTTGGGAACACCTTTGAGCGCCTTTATCTTTACAATATCTCCAAAGGTTTATGCAACTCCATTTTAAGTATGGACTACACAAAGGCTAAATAAACTTCTACAAAAGAATTTGGCAATCTTGGCTACCTCTGGTCATTCAAATATTTTCTCTCAGTTTCTCATTTGGGTTCTGTTCTTTCCAAGGCAGAGTGTGATCTGACAGGGGAAAAGTCTTTCTCAAAGTAGCTGCTTTTTACAGGATAATAAGCAAGCGTGTATGTTTAAGGATGTGTATCATGGCAGGTAGTAACCACCATGGTCGATTTACCTATTTTGGACTAGAACTTGATTTATGGAATTAGACACTGATTTTTCGCCAACCAAATACTGAACCAGTAGATCCACTCATAATTTTTTAGTGACATTACATTGTCACAGAAGTACACTTGAGAGAAAAGGAGATACCCTTATCCTGCTGCTACTTCTCAAGAGCTGATCCTGCAAAACTTTCCACAAAGAATTACTACATATGCCATTAAAGTCCAGTAGTCTTTGGACTTAATTGTGGAGGAAAACTTGCTCATGTATTTTTTAATCTACAATTCCTTTTTAAATTGACATTTTTTATTAAGTTGCTAGGCTCAGTTAAAATGGAATTGCTAGACTGAATGATCATCTGGTATATAGAAGTTGAAGATATGGTTCATGTTTTTCCTTTAGAAAGGGAAAGAAAAACATTAAGGGAAAACATGTTGCAGATCAAGAACATAAAAGCATTATGTAGCAAAAGTAAAACAGTGTGTGTACTAACATTTTGATGGCAGAAGTGGTGCATTGCATATTGTTCTTGGAAGCCCTTGTTTTTAAACTGACTTACAGAATGACATAATAAATAGAGTGAAGCATAAGAAGCTTTGGTGCAACAAATGCTTGGTTTATATACGTACTGCAAGATCTGTATAATGATACAGGCAATTTGCTATCAGTGTTTCTTTTCTAATAGCTGTTCTTAGGAGACATAAAGTGGTACATAAAATCTGAAGATGTATACTTTTTTTTCCCCTCCCCCTATTTTGCAATTCTTTTTCTTATAGTTTGTGTTTATAGAGTACTACAAATTGTCTTATGGTCTCTTCCCTATTAGGAGACTGTGGCTTTTTTTTTGTAGCATGAATAATGAAAGTTCCCAAAACTTCTGGGTGTACGTTTTTTGTTTCCATGGAGTAGGACATAGTAAAGTTCTGCCTTGAGTTCTGTGTGGTTTAAAAGGGGATTTTCTTCTCTGGGTTAAATACAGGCATTAGTGACAAATTACAAGTGCTCTGCAAATACTGAAAAATCCATGGACTTTCTTCCACTAATGGAAATTCTCAGAACTGCTTGTAAGGAAATCTAAGGGAAGAGGAAGGGATTTGGGAGGGTCTGCAAGGTTCCCACAGGCAAGTGGAGCCCAAAAGGCTGAGCTGCAGGAGATGAGAATTTCTGATATTTGTCTACTCTGCTTTTCATGTCAGTCTATTGGTGACTGGTTTTATCCAGTTTCCTGAAGTCAAGGATAGAACCCGGATTTAGAGCCTATGTGCTGAAATGCATCAAAGTAGCATTTTTGTTTTATTTCCTAACTAGCTGTACACTCTGCTTGTTTTGACTGGCTGTCCTTGAGTACTAACAGGAATGTGACTAAGCAGCACAGCCATTTAGCCTATTAGTTGTTCTCGTGTAGATCCATTGGAGGGGAAATTGAATTAGTGCTGTTTATGTTTGGAGAGTGGTGTGAAGCTTTGGAGCGATTTTTTTTCCAGTTCGTTGCACCGTGCTTTGTTCCTAAGGGAAATGGAAATTCTCTGATGCTCTCTCCTAGGTGCAGAATTGAAGAAGTCAACAATTTCAAAATGTTTCTAAAAATTTTCCATCAGATTTCTTGGATCTTGAAAAGAGAGTTTTGGTTTTAATGAAGCTTAAGATTGGACAAAAAGTATGGAGTTTATTGTATTGTGTCAAGGCCTAGCTTGACACAAATCTGTAATTTCCCTTTCTTTTAGGGACAGGGTCTTAAACCAGTAAGGGCTAATATGAGTTAGAGTATCTTACAAGCAGGTACTCTTGGTTCCTTGGTTTAAAAAATTGCAGTTACAGTTACGCTTTTATAGTTGCTTTTCTGAAGAAAGTTTGAATTGTCTTGGTTGCATCATGTGATACTTTCTCTTTTTTTTTTGAAATCAGAGAGACATACTACTGCTGTACAGCTGTGTTCATGTAAACATTGTATAAATCAGGAAAGTGCTACTTGGATTCTAACATTTCTAAATATGTTAGAAAATGTCATGAGTTACGTTTATTATTTACCAGTTGGGGATTAATTTTTTGAGTCATACTGCTGAATCTGCATGAATATTAACTTCAGTGGTGGACATCAAAGGCCATTAGATATGATGCAATTGCATTGCCTCTTCTCTACTTGTGTACTGCTGGCTGTAGAGAACAGAATTCCTTCGTCATTCTAACCTGTTGGATCTACAGGGAAAGAAGTCTAAGTTATTTTCCTGACTTAAATTATTGACCCCTGTTAGTCAAATAAGAAGGAAAGAAGCGTCCTTCCTGTGCCTGCAGAGGTGGTCCTGCTCTCAGAGGTCCCTTTAGCACTGCAGGAAGCTCTGGTTGCAGTTTCTGAGCTAATGACCTGAGCCAGTCCAAGGACATGAGTTTCTCTTGCCCAGGGAGCAAATACAGATTGTATGCATGTTTTGCTTGAATGAAATTCTTTATTAAAAAGCTAGTAGCATATTAGTCCTTTTTATAATTTATGGTTTCAAACTGACTTTGGAACTGGATTTTAAGAATTTTAATGAACAAATTGACAATGAAAATGTGATAGAAATAATTTACATTGACTTCATTCTACCACTCTTCAAGCTTGAGTTTAGGGCCTTCTTCTAGATCAGCAGATGATTTTAGAAAGGCTCTAGGTCATAGTCTACTCTTTGCACTGTTGGTGCTGTTGATTTCAGGTGCTTGCAGTTTTTGAATATGTTTTCTCAGAAGACATAAAAGAACCTCCAGCACAGTGGAGAAGTGAGAAGCTTTCTCACTTCATACTCAGTGTGATGGTAACACGTCCTGCTGCTCTGCCACGAGAGTTTTAGGATCAAAAAGCTTGTGCGTGGGGCTGGAATGAGATTCTCTGTCTTAGTCCTTTTCTACAATCGGGTCTCTGGGCAGCGAGGGTGGCAGGGGCAGTGGTGGGGCCGTGGCGGCTGCGGGGGGGGTGGGGGCCGGGCGTCGTCGTCGCTGCCATTCAATGTGGAAGTTGGGCTATGCGGGTCCAAATCAAGACTGCGGGTGCGTGATATAGGAGACCCGACTGTATATAGAAATCTCAGCCTTTAAGGACTTCAAATAGCTGGGGAATGCTAATGTTAGTAACATGAGAAAGGAAATATTTTTTAATTTCTGCATAATACTCCCAAATAACATAAATGCTATGTCTAGAAAATTCTTATTTTATGAAACAAAACTTCTAGATAATCTGAATTTTATTACAGATGTTACTTCAAATAGAAGGGCTCACAGTTGAGTTGCCTAAACCTGTGTTTGTGTACTTAAGCTCTGCTTGCCCTGTGTGAGTTCAGAGATACCATTTTTCCACATCTACTGCTTCATTTTCTGGGCATGAAATTGCATTGGATTTGTCATTTATTAACCCTACAGTATGCGAACGAGGAACCAGAAATGAATTTTGAGGTACATAATGAAGCAGATTAGGAAGCTTTGTGTCTGTATTAAGTCAAGCACATGCAGTACGGGATAAGGACATTGGTCTGTGAACTCCATTGAGCTGTTACTTGCTGCCCAGTCCTACTTGCATGAGTAAGGAATATTCCATCTGCGTTTTGCTTATGGTATTGGACCTCTAATAAATAAAATGTAAGACTGTCCTGAAAAAACATCCCATGCAGAAGCCAAAGGAGTTGTTCAAGTTTGGGTGAGCTGCTGATGCCAGAGAGAAATGTGCCTAGTCGTTGTGGGGTGAAAAGCAGATTCAGGGAATTGGCTTGTGTTTGTGTTGGCTCAGTGCTCAGACATTCCTCCTTCTTCTCATACCGATTCCCAGCTGTTCTGCTGCCAGTCCTACCAGCTTCCGTAGCAATATTCCTATGGGATTTCTTTGCTGCTCCCATAGATGCTGTACATAAATGGTTGATCAAATGTTTAATCAAGTATGGCCAGTGTCCTTTTATGCTTCCACTTTGTTCCGTTCAAATTTATGCTTAGATATGGTGACCTGCAAGCTATAGGTAAGGCCTGGGAATATAGACAAGCATTTAGAAGGGAGTAAAATAGGTTTGCTGGAATACTGAGCTTTAGTTTTCTCTCTTCATTATTACCTTTTAGTTGGGTTTTTTTTTTTTTTCAATGTATCTTTTCGAAAATACAACTCTGAACTTGGACGGACTGACCCTACCACTCATTGCCCAATAAATCAGGGTACTCACAGCATCAGTAGTAAAATATCCTGTTTCTTAGTTTAATAACTATTGAGTTAAAGGCTTTGGAACTGAAAGACTTACAGTGTTTCATCTTTCTACCAAAAAAGTCTTCATGTGCTTTTAACATTAATAACAGAGAGAAATAATTTACCATCTTCTGGCAGATTCCTGGCTTTGTAGATCAGGCTTTCTTCACACAGGAACTCAGGTTACAAACCCTCCATGGCAGCCAGCCTGTAAAGGAGGCTTCTGCAAAGCAGGAACCCCAGTGGCCTTAATTTCACTAGGGCTGGTGTCTCTCAGTCTGGGTTGTTGCTCTGCAAAACGGGGACACCAGCCGCAGCCTACTGGGCTGGTGTAGCTCTTGGGTGTCCTCTGCCAGATGTAGTCCTGCTTAGCTGCTCTGGAAGATGCCTTCACTGTGTGAAACTATTGGCTCTACTGGTAGTCTTGCTGGTGATCTGTCCATGTGCAGCACCTCCAGAGGTGAATGAATCCGTCTGTGTCCCCACTGACAAAAGGAGGGGTATTGGTGGCTTTTATCACCATGGCTTGAATTTTCCTTTAAACCTCTAAGTCCTCTAGTGTCAATACATTATGTTTTGTCACAGCTTAAAACATACGAATCTTCTTGCTGAAGTCAAGTGTTGTGTTCCTTATATGTTCCTTGCTGTGTTCCTTATGCAGCTTTTAATTAGGAAAACGTGGAAAAAAAAATTCCTTTCATAAAAATGTTCTGACCTACAAGTGACCTCTGTCCTTGAAAAAACCCATCCCTGGGACAGTCTTAGCGTGCTTTGTTACTTTGTATTCTGGATTAGGGTGGTTTTTTTTATTATTATCTGTAGTTTTGAAGGGTATTACCTGGCTGCTTGCCATCATCTGCTCAAAGTTTAGCAGAAGTAATTCAGCAGAGAGGCATGTACGTCCTATGTTCAAGATTTCTAGGATGAGAAATGTTACATGCCTGAAAATATTTACATTGTAATTTGGATGCATTGCTGCTGTGAAAGTGTGAACATCAAAGACAAATTTGAAACAATTTCACTCATTTACATGCTCTCTAGGTATTTTCAGGTAATTTGCATGTTCTCTTGATGTTTTTTTTGATGCATAATTTTAAAATATTCCATTTTCAGGTGACAATGGCCAGAATTGGAATTAATGCAAGTCGTTCAAAGGAGACATGTGAAACGATACTTTTCGCACTCCGAATGGCCACATGGAATCAGATTTTGGATCCCTGGGTGTACATTCTTCTCCGGAAGGCTGTACTTAAGAACCTGTACAAGATCACAAGGGGATGTTGTGGTGCACACATCATAAACTTCCACATGTGGGAACTCAGTTCCATCAAGAATTCTTTGAAGGTTGCTGCAATATCAGAGACACCAGTAAGTTCTAAACAGATAAATGTACAGCCACTCAACTCTGTGGGAGAATGAAGTTTGACACAGTCTGTGAAGAGACAATGGAGGCAATGCTCATACAAGGGCAATACCTTAAAGTGAATTCCAAGGCTCAGTGGTTGGACATTTGTTTTAAATTGTGAGTGGTCTGCTCTTGCTGCTTACCAATTTGATAATGCTACTCCAAAAGATGCCCTTGAATGTTTTAATTCCCTTTGAAATACATCCCTTCCAAAACTGGTAGTGGAACGATAAATCACCCGTATTTCTCCCTTCCAGGTACTAAGGCGAACAGCGTTTCTTATACACCTCCCCAAACTCATTACCTTAGCAGGCTTCTTAAGAACAGTTGCAAGTGCAAAAGATGATTTTTAGGAGTTGATTTTACCTACCAGAGATAATCTCAAATCCTTTGTGGAGTCACTGCTTTCTGGGATAAAGTCCAGCGTCCTTTCCATAAGGGTATTCTTTGCTTCTAGGCATTGAATTCACCAATTGTATATATAAAAGATATTTCACTTGTGCCTAGTTTATTAAATGATACTCTTTGCTTGGTTCATTGACTTGACCTCTTAATTATTTACTGTTCCATGGATTTTTGGAAGAGCTGCAGACTTCATCAGTGTAAGTATTCCTTTGAATTCACTGACAAAACCCAAGGTTCCCAGTGGGAACACAGAAGCAGGTCAGCTCAGCTTGCTGGCAGTTACATTTTCAGATTTATTGGTGAGTTTCTAGTCCTTTCTAGTCCTTTCAACAAATTTTGTTGAAACTAACAGGCATAAAGTAGTGGTTAGTCTGTAAAAATAGGTTTTCCCCTTCCCTTTAAACTGAAGCATGATTCTGGAAGTGTTCCCCCAGTGCATATACTGAAATACTCATGTGGTACATCTGTTTGATTTGTAAAAGGGAACTGCTTTGGAAACATGGGTTTTTTTGTGAAAGCAAACTGAATGCTCAGCTTTTTCAGGGTCTGTGTCTGAAGAGCTGAGGGCATTCGGTATATTTGAATGTTCCAAAAGGTTTCCAGGACTCCACACTGAAGGCCCTTCCCTGTTAATGCTGCTAAAAGAGGCTTTGTTTTTCAGTGACTGAATGCTGTTCTGAAGCAAAAAATGAGAGGTATTGTTTTAAGATAAAAAGGTGTATGTTATGTTTGCCTGTTTAACTTAACTACATTAGTGAAGTGTTGTTTTATTTGAACAAAGTAGTTTAAAACAGATCCACCAGGAAGACAGTCTGAGGGACCAAAACTGTTCACAAAGTACAATTTTATGTTGTATGTGAGAATAGTTCAAGTCAGAAAATAAAAACCCAAAAGGTTTAAATATTTTTTAAAGGTGTTTCCTTTTTGTTTTAAAAAAGTTGAAAAATACATGGGTTAAATAACCCTGTAATGAAATGGCTTCATTTACCCTAAAGTATTTCTGTATGTGATTTTTTTTTCTCAGTCATAGAGCTGATAAGCTGTGGACAGATTTGATGCTGATATAAGTTATACACTGTTGCTTCACATGGGTTCTGCTGAAATCTGGAAGTATTTAGTCAGCACTCAGTTTGGCTTTTTAATTTTGGAGAATGATGTCAGTGAATGTGATCAACAGTGTATTTGTTGATGTAAATTATTTGTTCTTTATGAAAATTTGTTGTTTTAGCAGCTGCAAAAAAATGTTGGTCTGTAAATTGTTGAGATATTTAATTGGTGAATAAAGCTTGACAATGTTCCATTTTGTTATGTGAATAAATGTAGCTTGTGTAGTTCATACTGGTCGACTTGTAAAACAGACAAACAAAAGTTTATATGTATATGTGATTTCTTATATTTTGTGTACTAATACTTATTGAATGTAAATTGTAAAGCCTTATTAAAGTCATAAAACTGCATCCTGAGAGATATGTATCCTGAGAGTGGATTCAAGCCTGCCACTGCCATTCCCACGTGTGTGATCAGTTGTGAAGGTAGAGGAGGCCAGAGAGAATTCAGATAGGAGGTGCTGGTGTTCCTACACTTTGCTGTCGCATGGGCAGCCCAGGACGGTTGGTGGGACTGAGGCAGAAATGTTCATGTTCTGATGTGCCATGGTTAGAAAATGCAAATAAAAATAGAGCTGAAAGAGTTCAGTTTTGGGATGAAATTTTAGATGAAAGTTGAAAGATATTTTATACAAATATCTGCCGACATATTTCACATACACTATGAATCCTGAAAAAACAGTGAGTTTTGGTGTTATATTTTGTCTTGTTCAGTGACGTGATGATGTGCAGAGGCGGTTCATGATATAGTCACCCAAGGACCATTGAAAGTGATTGGATTGTCATTGTATGTCATCTCACGGGAGACCCAGCACCATGGTGTGTTGTATGATTAGTTATATGTTCTATGGAATATGAGATTATAAAAAAACCAGTGGGATGGCTTCACATTAGGACCTGAGTATTGCCCAGGCAGGGAGCAAAGGACAGCCTGCTTAGCAATGTGCTCATGATCTGTTTAGAGGCTGGGTAACGATGTGAGAAGTAATGAGCTGCCTATTTACTGCTGGCAATAATTAGTGCCTCCAGAGCAGGCAGGGGCAATAAGTGTTCTGGTGGGGAGAAAGTGAATCTCATTTCTGACTAATGACGGAAGAAATCCTCAGGGTGGGAGAATATTTTAACCTAATTGAGATCTTTTGCAATGGCAGGCTATATAAGGAAGGATGTTATCCTAAAATGAGGTCCAAGCCTGAGCTGAATCAACGGTGCTGAAGGAAAGAAACAATCACTAACCAGTTGCTCATCACAGGGATTATGCAAATATCTCTAGTTTGTTACCTGGATACAAAGGTGGAGAGCAAGGTTCATGGCCTTTTAGATCTCATTCTTGAGACAAAGTGTCCACTCCATGTTTCTATTCAGATACCTGTATGCAAATACTTTTATTAGTTTGGTTTGATATGTTAGGAAAAATTTCAGGAATAGAAATACATATCAGTTCTGTAGCCATGGTGATTCTTTAGGACAAAATGTTGGGACCTTTTGGATGTGCCTTGTTTCCCAGTACACTGCTCCGGAGTGTTACTGGTAACACAGCAGTCCACTGTGTAATGGCATTGATTGGCATGAGATTCAATTCTCAACACTTGGGTCCTGGAAAAAGTGCACACATCCCAAGGGAGTTTACAGCATCTATTGTGACTTTTGTTCCTTCCTAAAAACAAACTTACTAGCTGCTTTTCAATTCAAACTTCTGCAATCTACCACCATTAAAAATAGCAAAACTGGTCTTTCACTTCAGCAAACAATGACTTTGAATTAAGTGTTGCTGCATTATATTGAGGGAAGAATTTACCCCTTGAACAGACACTGTTTTCCTGCTGAATGTGAGTTAATTTTGACACGTACTAGGAAATTTTTAAGGACTACGTAATAGTGTAAGGCTGTGTCAAAGGTGAGATAAAAGAGGAGTAGTTGCATTTTGTGTTCTTGAGATACCCCCACGTTTACTACTATGTGATGAGGAATAACTGTGAGGAAAAAAAAACAATGATAAGTTCCAGTATCCCCTGGGCAGCTACTATTGGGTGCGTATCTCAGATGGAAAATACTGCATGTTAGTGCTATGTTGGTTGATTCAGTAACAACATGCTTTGTTATCTCATTAAAGACGACTTTTCAAAAGCGTGTTGCTCCTTAGCAGTGGATGCAGCAGTGTGGGGAGCGTTGGTGACAGGTACTATGTGCCTCCTACATTCTTATCTCAAACGCTGGAGCTGGGTAAACAATGGGAACAGCACCATGTTTGACTCTCTGCATGGAACAGCCACTACCATAGCTTGCTTTCCAATGATCATTAATACATCCAGTTGCATGATTTGGAAAGAGACTTTTTTCTGTTGTAAATGTACCAATTCAGGCCAATTCAGACCAATTAAATAAACGGCTCCTTCTATACTGAAATGTTTGCTGTTGATTTCGCTCAGCTGCTTTGTGATCCCATGCCCTTGGTGCAAGGAGGTCAGGCTGGTGAGCAGCTCTCCAGGTAAGAGTAATCATTATAGAATTCTCAAATGTAACTCACAGGTTCATTAACTCATACTTTTGTCAGGCATTTCCAAGCTTTCCTGGTTACTTAAACTATGTATTTAGGTCACAATTAATAATTTTGTTGAAGGCTGAAAGTCAATGACAGTTGCAAATCTTCTTCATCTGTTATTAGTTCTTCCTTGGTAAGTAGGAATCCGTATTTTTTCTAGGTTTCACTTTGCTTTAATAATGTTTGGGAAATCAAAACAGATCTGCAGTCTGACCTTTAGCTGGTGGTCTAATTTTTTTTTTTTTTGAGGGTAATGCCATACGAAAAAGTTCCATCTAGCTCTAGAGAAATGTGGTAGACTGATGACTTTTTAGAGGCAATTTATATTTAGAGGGAGTAGACAGTGAAATCGAGGAATATATCTACTGGAGGAAACGGGGATTTAATCCGAGAGTCTGAAAATTGTGCAAACCCTAAAACGTTAGGTCTTAGTACAATTTATTCATAAGAAACAAGAAAATAAACAGACATAATACTTGCAGCAAGTTACAGGAAGAATTAATAACACAAAAATGCCAAAGGTCTAGTCAATCACAAGTGTTTGCTGTAATACATCTGACCCTCCTCATGTGGAGAAAAGGGCTTCCTGTAAACATTCCAGCATCTCCAAATGATGATGCTCTAAGAGCAGATCTATTTACTTTACTTGTCCCTTCTGTCTACTGCCTCCTGTCAATAAGATGATGATGTTTGAAGTGATTGGACAATGGTTAAATATTAAAAATATAATTTCAAAAGCAATCAATTTTTTTATAAGTTAAGAAGTGACATAGATGTACAAAGGACTTTGTTACTTAGCAACAGAATCATGGAGTGTTTTTGAAAACAGTCCTATGGTTGCAAGAATATAAATATGTATCTATCTAGCTGTTTAATTTCAGCACCATGGCTGCAAAATAAATACTTGCTGCAGAAGTTTACAAAGATACAGCCATTTCAGTAATAAGAAATATCTACTTCCAGTAGGAGGGTTGCAAGTTAAAATATTTGAGGCCAAAGATTATCAGTAAAACATCTCTAACAAGTAGCTACCATTCCCAGAAAAAGTTTGTGTGTATTTAGTTTCTTCTGAAGGCATCAGAAGAAAAATACTTTAAGTTCTGTTATAAATTTTAAATAAGATATTTGTAGTCTGAAAAATTTTTTTCATTGAATTGAATGTTTCAGTCCTATTTTTGCTTCAGACAGACTGAAAGTAGTGCTGGGTGGGAGGGCTACAGCAGGAGAATTTAGAACAGTCCATGCCAAAGTAGCCTCATGGCCTAGAGTAAAACTTTTGCAATGACACTTGGACAAGTGAGAAAGTCTGAATTTAAATTCAAGATCCAAATGTTTTATTTTTATAATCCCTGACAAGCACTGATTTGTAATAATTTGTAGGATGCCTGAGTTTCCATCCATTAATTTCCCCAGATGCCTGAAATACTTACTACATGCTCCTTCTGGTCTCTGTTGCTCCTTCTGGTCTGTGTGACACAGGTACAAGGGGAAGATGAAGAAGACAGAACTTTATTCCATGATTGCCTGGAGCAATTCAACCACTGCTTTCTAAATCAGTAATTTGACATTTGTCATCTCCATTAAAGATACTATCTTCTGTCCTTGAACTGAAAGAGGGTAGATTTACATTAGATATTGGAAGGAAATTCTTTATAGTAAGGGTGGTGAGGCACTGGCACAGGTCGTCCAGAGAAGTTGTAGATGTTCCATCCCTGGAAGTGTTCAAGGCCAGGTTGCATAGGCTCTGAGCAATCTGGTCGAGTGGAAGGTGTCCCGGTACATGGCAGGGGAATTTGAACTAGATGGTCTTTAAGGCCCCTTTCAACCCAAACCATGCTATGATTCTAAATAAGTTCGTGTTTCTTGCACAAATTCTCAGCCACATGTCCCAAGTCAGACTTGTCATCAGTACAGGTAATTGTAATCTGGTAAAACAGGATTTCTCATTGCTGTGCTTACTCTGTCAACATACTTGTACCTCCTGACAAAACCTTTCTTTAGAAACCCTTCTTGCAGCTGTGTTGCCTGCTACTGTGAGAGTTCAGAATGACCCCCTTTACTTTCAACTTTAAGCAGTCCAAATCAAATAATCTCTTTGATTGCACATCCTTAAGTATTTAACGGAGCACATTAAGGTTACTCATTTATTTTTTTACATCATCTAGAAGAGAAGGAATAATTTTAAAGAAAATGTGACTGCAGTACCAAACTTTACATGGTGTAAAATAAAATAGCTCCTTCAGATTAATCGCCTGCAAATGCAATCATATGTTATATGATTCTTTGCAAATACCTATAATGACATTATATAATAACATTTTTAATGGCTGTATTGCAGTCCACAGAATCAGAAACTTGCAGACTAATAGCATATGGAAGGACAATTGTAGAAGTTTTTTTGGAAAAATCTGAGATGTATGTGAATAGGAGCTACTAATGGCCAGAAGGAAGGATAGAGGTTTGGATGATTTAGCCTGCAAAGCTGGATAAAATATTCTCATGCATGTAAGAATTGTTTATATTTTTATACAGAAATGTCAGTTTTTGTACACTGATCTTCTCTTTGAAGGAATCATTAATCCACTTTAGCCAGAGACTATAATGCTTGCTGTGGTGTTTTTTTGGTTCAGTATCATGGAACCAGTAAAATGATTTTTAAAGTATTTGCAATGTTTAGTATATTTTTATATTTCTTATATATATTTTCTTTGGTATGCTTACTGCAGGCTGTTCCTCTTCGTAGTCACTGTCAGAGTTCACATTTACTTTGATGGAACAGTTTTCAGTTCTAGTTTGACAGAGCTGTAACAAAACATTCACTGCTTGAAGAAATCCTGATATATTTTGAAATTGCTTACTTCTACCAAATAACTTGCAACTTGACACAAGATAATCCCACAAAATATCATGCACTGCTTCATTTCACTCCCAAATAAATATTCACATTTCACCATGTTTGGCTGGTGTGTTTCTCATAAGTGTCATCTTGGAAAATAGTTAGTTTCCCAAGGAATAGTTCATATGCTTTCAGTGATCTTTTTTAATGATGATCATCTCATCTTAATGTCACTATTCTCAGTGAGAAGCTAAAGGGATTTGCTTCCAGTTATATGTCAGTAAATCTACAGATGTTTAATGATACAGCAGTAAAAATAGTCAAAGAGTGAGAGTCAAATGGTTTTCATTTTTTTAAATATGATTCAAACTCAGCCACAAAAAGCCCTATGAGCTTTTGTAGTTGAAAATCAAAAGTCCTCAGAAAATGCAGGGCTGTATTTTTAAGGCTTTGAAGGCCAGAAAACTCCTCTGACATCCAACTTCAATCAAAGTAAGCTAGTCTCCTTGTTACCATCACAAGCTGTGGCAACTGTGTGCTATCGAGTGAGTATGTGTGGTGAATAGAGCAGTATTTATGTCTCATGCCTTGAAAGTAAAACAACTTGAAAGTAAAAAAACCCCTGAAAGTAAAACAAAGAAGACCTTGGTCTCCATTGCTTAAGTTGTGGTTACTTGAGAGGGAGAGCCTAGTTTGTCTAAGAGCAGATTATAAAAGCTCAGAGCCGAAACTGTGAAAACAATAAGGAGTTAGAAGAGAAGCCCTAATCTGCATGTCATTAGCAAAATTATGTCTGCTGCCAGCAGCGTGCATACACCTCAGCCACAGCTGCACTTTCTAAAGTATTGACTTGTACTTTTTTCATCTGCTTTGGAATAATTTCTTCAAGGCCAGAAATTACTTAATTTGAGCTGGTACAATAAAGATAGGTATTTAGATAGGTATTAATATGCTTTTAAGTGGTCATTAAAACAAAGAAAACATGATTAAGTCTACAGAAAGATTCAGTTTTGGCTTTGATTCTGGTCTCACAGTGATGTAATTAAAAACGTTTAATGGAAAAAGAAAACCACACCAAACAATTACAGGATACACCAACATTTAATGCTCCAGTATGCAGTGGAGTGATACCTTGTCTAACTTCGAATAATGTAGCAGGAGAGTCAGGAACAGTGTCTGTGCAGTGTGAAGCCTTGCAGGACAGGCAGGCATGTTGTAATGGAATCCAAGAATTGGCCTTGCATTCATTCATGAAATTGGCTCATAATACATGTACATGGTTCAAATGAACACAAAAGAAGTAAGTATACTGTTAAGTTGACCAATTTGGTTCTATGTCTTAGGTGAATTAAAATGATCAAGCCTATATGTAATCACACATCTAATTAATTTCATATAAGTGATACACAATCATATTACTTGGTAGTAGATTTAATAATTGCAAGAGAGATGAGATTTGCTTGGAAGTCCTTTCTGTGTAATGTAGTGCAGACCTCTTGTTAGTCTGTGTTATATGGAGTAGGAATTTAGACCATGTTTTTAGCTCAAAGGGCAGAAGAAACCTGCCTATCTTTGATATTTCTTTTCTATGAACATGGAATTGCAGTATAATGTTGACCTGAAAGGAAAGAGCAAGCAGAAATACAGATTATGAAACAGTGGCAGCCAGGCTTGCTAAGTAGATATATGTATTCTATCTTGAGATCAGGCAGGAAATAAGACACTTGTGGGACAGGTCAGCACAACTGAGTGAGGATCTCAAAATGGGCAGGTGTGTTCTAGTCATTCCAGATGATGCCCAGGTTGGGGCAGTGTGCTCTCAGTCCTGTGAAAACTCTGTGGACCGAGTGTAATGTTCATAATCACCTATCCCATCACTTCCCTGCTCCTTGTACATCAGGGGAGGGGAGGGGAGCTAGGCAATGGCTGGACCCTTTTGTCTGATAATTAATTTTGTGTCCCTGAGTTCTCATGAGGGATATTCATTGTGTAGATATGTTTGCTAGGAGGTGGCAGCCTTGTCTATGGGCGCATCTGTGAGATTCCATGAGAACAAGTACAACCAGTTGCACTTGTTGAAGCTTCAAACATTAACCTTTTGCTTGAAAAGGTCTTGTTGGATGGCTTTCTGAAGGAAGTCTTTTTGGGAAAAATTCAGCTGAAGCAGTTCAGCTGTCCGTGGAGATAGAACTGGGAAATGATATGTTATTTGGCTCACAGCCGGTGGGAAAAAAAGATGATTGTTTTGTGGTGCATATGTATATGCAATGTAACATTCGGCTGCAAAAGTTGCCTAAATTATTAAGAATTTTCTAACTTCTGACTGCCTTATTTTAAAACCTTAATACATGTCTTTAGTGAACTTCTATATTGGTGGTATATGTGATAAAAAGACTTGCCTTCATAGAAGCCTCAATTAATATAAAATCCCATCAGAAATAAATTGACGTGTTCACCAACCATTGGTGGTGAAAACTGATGGTCTTTCTTTGAGCTGTATCCATTCTGAATTTCTGTGGAATTGCAACACGTTTGTGTCTTTCATGAAAGGAACAGTATATGAAATTCCTTTGAAAGGACCAGGTTGTGTGAGGAAGTGCAAAGCTGTTGTATGGAAGATGAAGTGGTTTAGAGCACAGGTTAAAGAGCTTCATGTGGGACCTGCTCCTTGGAGCTGCTGCTTGCTGGAAGCCTGAACATCCAGGCTGTGGTGTGAAAATACCTTTTCTTACAACAGTGAAAAATAATAACAGCTGACAGGAGACCCTCTGTCACCGAGTTACTCTGGTGATGCAATTATGACGAAGAAGTAAACTGGTTTCTATATTTGAGGTGAAAAAATTTGTAAGACAAAAGTGCAATTTGTTTTTTGGCAATAAAACTTACTTTTCAGCACAAAAGACTTTTAAAAGCTCATAAAACTAACATTTTTTGTTGGAGAAAAAATATTTTTTTAGTTCTTAAAAATTAACACATTCTCTTAATTCCTCTATTTTCTAGTTCTACGGAATTCAAATTTAGTCAAATTATATATTTATAAAATAAAGAATATATAACAAAATTTAATTTTAGAGAAAATATTCTTTCAAAATGCCTCCCCACCCCCAGTTTCATCAGCTTTCACTTAAGGTACTGCTAATCTCATAACTGCTATCAGTAAACTGATCGCAGCCAGTTATTAGTAGATGTTCATATTTTTATCACAGAAATCTATGCTTGCTTGGGATCATACACCAAAAGATAATGAATATGCAATATTAAAAAGTAATAGCAATATTGAAGTAGCGAAGGAGACAAATTATTTAAACATTATGTTTCTGCTAGGAGTAGGTCTGTATATAAAACAGATGTGTACACACACAGGTATGTGTAACGGCATAAAGGTCTTAATTTATAATCGCAGTATCACAGTATCATGGTATTGATAAGGTTGGAAAAGACTTTGAAGATCATTTAGTCCAACCTATAATCCAACTAAACCTAACATCCAACATCTAGGTCATATCATTCAGCACCTCGTCCAGCCTACCCTTGAACACCTCCAGGGAAA
>WEKX01015429.1:269869-281074 GCA_013390025.1 Pitta sordida
TTACTTATGGTGTAAGTTCATCTTGGAAGGTTGACTCTGCACTGGTTTCAATTTACTTAATAAATCATTTATTTATGTGCAGCGTTAACTATCTTTTTACTCAGTTATAATGAGGAAATTACATGGGAAAATAATTTTGTTTGTTTGTTATGCTTTGGTTTTGTCTTGTATATCAGCTTTCAGGAGATTTTACAGATTAAAAACCAACCAATCCCAAACCCAAAACAATTGAGTGTAATTTTCTTTCCTGCCTGCATTTACAATCCCAACAGAATGAAGTTCATAGCTAACAGATGGAGTCACTGGAAACTATCACAGTATCTGTTAGATTTTGAAATTATGACAGGTTGCTTAAAGCCCAGCTCTCTGCAAGGAAGATATAAGCACTTATGAAGCCAGAGCCCAACGGATAACTATTGAGAGAGGGTGGAAACTTGTTACCCATGAAGAAAGATGGAGTCACAAATTGCTTCTCTTGTGGGGATGTCAGTTCATCTTGTTTGTTTTGCTTCAGTGATAAAATTCCTCAAGTGGAGAGGAGCAGCCAGTCTGCCCGGGTGATGCCAGGAACAGCTGGAGATGTGGTCTGTCTCAGATATTTAAAAAAAGAAAATCAGCTTTTTTTTCCAAAGCTCTAAAAAGGTCTAGAATAAAACAAGAAAACAAGGTGTTGGTCATACTTTCCATCTGATCCACAGGTTTAAGGTGAAAACCAGGAAAATCCCTCTTCATAAAATTATTCTTAAGTGTGCCTTAAGCAAATCATGTAATTTTTAGGATGACTGAAAAATTCTGAATTAAGCAAAACCAACCAACAAACTAACCACATGTTTATGTTAAACAAAATAAAAAAAATATTTAGGCCTGGTTAATGATCCAGGATATTTTACTGGACATGGTGTCAACAAATCAAATGAAGGGAGGATTTGAAATTTGACTTGATATGTAAACAAAGCTGCACCAGGGCAGCTGTAAGGAAACACTTTCTTCATCCTTTTTGAAAGAGAATGAGAAAATCCAGTGTGGAATTGCTTTAAACTAATTTTATTTTGGGATTCTTTTGCGATGTCTGGAACTATGTATCCAATATAATGCTGTCTTTGTATAGTGTCTCCATAATAATGTTCCTGAGAAATACAAACCAGGTAGGGTGTGGGTAGTCATGTAAGGTCTAAAACTTTACTGACTGTGTACCTCTTTAAGTTTCACATTTTAGAGCATAATTCCAGACCCAAAGATTATTGAGGGAATCTGACTGGGAAATGTCACGTCTTTTTGCTGCTCTCTAATTTCTTGAATGTGTATGTTCTATGTGGTATGTGAAGTACAGGTACATTGGTAGGCATTTGGAAATGCTCTGGAGCTGAATTTCAAAATAATATCTATGATGATTTGTGAAATGAAGTACAAAAGGTTCCATTTTGAACCATATTCAGGTAGAATATTCCTTAACTCGCTGGAGGAAGGAACTGTGGTGTTCCCAAAGCAGCCTCAGAGCTGTCAGGACAAGGCAAATCTTCTGCTCAGTGTTTAAGTATGCTGCATGCTTGTTTTCACTTTGAAATCACCACCTCTAAATCACTGTCCATTCCTTCTATCTCTGTTCTGGGAATAAAATTAATTTTGAGCTGCTTGTGTTTATTCAGACCTTATGCCACTGGCTGCATTGACAGTCTTTGCTGCTGTATGTTCACCACAGTGGTAGCTTTAAGTATTAGCTTTAAGTGCAGACCTCAATCATGTGAATTTTAGTTTTGCATTCCTTTTCCTCTGTATTTGCATTTTCTCAGTAATGTGTCCAGATGTCTTAAACAGTAAATTTCTGTTTTAAGTTTTCAGTTAAATAAGACTGCAGTTACTGACATTGTTTGCTTTGGAACAGAGCTTTATAGTCTTTGGAGTTTGTAAAATGCTAAAAAAGATGGTTCGACTAATTCTGTCAGAGAACTAGAGTAACAGATCTCAAATGACACTGTGCTGAGAATGGCTTAAATCCATGCCACTACAGGATAATGTGCTATCAGATCTGGCAAGTATTTCATTGTGGTGTCTTCCAGGTTTGAATATGTTTTTAACTGATGCTTTAAAGTGGTTTAGAAACCATCTGCTAGAATGCATTGGTGGACAAATTAATTGTTTGTATTTATTGTGCAGGAACAATATAATAAATTCCAGATAATGAGAGGTGGTAGAAATGTGCAAAGATTGGTCATGGTCTGGAAACTTTTTGACACTTCGGAGTCTTCCTTGGGCTTGGGCATTTGAGTCTGCTTAATGTGAAGCCAAGAATGTAAGCCTTTAAATTTAAATTGTTATACTGCCTTTCAGATGTAGCCCATTTGTCTTCTGCTGTAATATTATTCACCAGTTACTGAAAAATTCCTTGGAGTTAGTGTCACTCTGGCTATCCTTTCTGTTTATGCTGTGAAAACTCTGTTGATGTTCCCAAATTCTTGCAAAGTGATAGAATCCTTTGAAGTTTTTACATCTTTTCCCAAATACAGTGGTTTGTTTAGTGATATTTTACCCTTCTATTTTGTTTTGAAGTCTTGAAATTCAAATTTCTGTCTTTATCTCCCACATTATTTTGAATTCTTTCTCATCCTCTCTAGCTCTCAGTTACCCTTCTTACAAAAGCTTTATTTAAGATTAAATAAAATATTCTTGTTGCAATCTCTTATAACCAAAGCATGGTAATCTGATCAGGTGGACCATAGGCTGACCTTTATTTTCATTAATAAATAAACTGCAGGAAACTAGGTAAAGCTCTTTTGCCAGGTTTCCTTAGGTCATGACAAAATGAGATCCAAATTCCTGGTGGTCTAGCAAGGACAGAAGTTGGAGTTTAGTCCTATCTTAGTTTTGAAACCACTGTGTCATCTAAAAAGACAACTTAGAACTTCCCTTTCACTTCCTTGAATTTCTGCTGCTCCATGAACAATGACCCTTTATTGCCGTTTCAGCCTTCTGCTGCTTTCTTCTGCTCTGTTTACTGCCTGTGATTTCGTTTTTGTTCGCCATGCACAGGAGATGGGGTGACGTGTGTTGACAGATGGGGAGAGAACTTGGCCTTTAAGATACACATTTATACCCGCCTCAACATCTGTGAGTGCTCTGAGCAAACGTTCACGCCAAGCAAACCATCCTCAGCACAAAGAATCTGCTGTTGAGAAGAGGCATATGACGGAACTAGAGGAGGCCGTAAGACGCATCTGTGAAAGTGTTTATTTGACAAAATAAATTAGAAAAAACATAACAAGTCAAGCCCAGCAGGAAATCACTGAGTCTGTATTTAGTTTTTGTCTCCACCTGAGCTAAGAGGAGAAAGGTGGCCTCTAACAGCAACGGTAAAGGCACGAAACTCAAATTACAAATTCGTGCCATATGCTTCCTAATGCATGAAAATAGCACTTTAACACATTTGGGTGTGGAGGTTTTACTGCCTAATGAAAGACTGCCAGGAAGATCATCAGGTTTCTAACAAAACGGAATCACGAGGGAGTGATCAGTGAACTGATGAGCAGAGCACAGGTGTTTGGAACAATCACGCTTTGCTTGCTTTGTTGTAGTGATAGGTCCACTTAAAAACAGGAAATCATTTCAGAAAGGAAGGTCAGCTGGAGAAGAGAATTTTTTATGGTTTATATTCTCTTTCTTAAGATCAGAGCAGTAGTTTTAAATACCTTGTTTGAGAAAAGTGCTATTAATTTATTAGTAAAATAACAATTTCTTCACCTGACAGGTGTTTTCTATTACTCGTTGTGAAGGGGGTTTCTAGATTTTTGAATAACATTGATTTAAGGTCATTTGTGCAGGAGGAAGATTTTAAAATACCGGAGTTTCAAGAAGGATTCAGAGGACTCAGAGTAAAGAAACTAGGCTCATTTACAGAATTCTATGCCTTATTACAGGCCCAGGAAGCAGAAGATAGGCTTTATCATGGCTGGAGAAATCTCCACTCTGTTAATGCATTGAGATAACAAGTTTCACAGGTCTTGTCTCTGAAAGAACTAACTGGATGCAGATTAAATTTTTCTTTCTGGTATTTCAGACTATATTCATAAAGCCTGTGTTATACAGCCTTACATACATGCTTTAAACAGCTGTAAGAAAACAGTTTGTGTATTATTAATTGACTGGAAATTCATCTCATGGAAGGGTTCTATCCAATAAAAGCATTAAGATAAACCAATTAACACATCAAAACCTAATGAGCAACAAGACTAAACCAATTATTATGTTGATAATTACATATGTAATTAGACTAAGAGGTGATAAAGTGTTTTTCCTTGCTTATCATAAACCCTTTATATGCTGGTATCCCTGTTCCTCAGGGACGTCCTAATGTACTAAAGGTCAGTAAACATTAAATAGGAAATAGAAAACAGTTCTACTGGGGCCCAGTCCTGAGTCCTGGGCAGAAATAGCCCAATTACACTGAGATAGATGACCTTTTCTAGGAATATTATGTTATGGATTGCTGCTAAAAACCATTTTGACTTAATAATTAGTTAGGTCCTGCCTAACCAATCTCATTTGCTTATACGATCAGGTGGGTGAAAGGACTGGAGAACAAGCCCTATGAAGAGCGACTCTGGGAACTGGGACTTCAGCCTGGAGAAGAGGAGGCTCAGAGGTGACCTCATTGCTGTTTACAACTACCTGAAGGGAGGTTGCAGTCAGGTGGGTGTAAATCTCTTCTCTCAGGCTGCCAGCACCAGAACAAGAGGCCATGGCCTCAAGCTACGCCAGGGGAGGTTTAGACTGGAAGTTAGGAAGAGGTTTTTCGCAGAGAGAGTGATCCCTCAGTGGAATGGTCTGCCCAGGGAGGTGGTGGAGTCACTGTTGCTAGCGGTGTTTAAGAATAGGTTGGATGCTGAACTTAGCAGCATAACCTATATAATAGGATAGTGTGTTCTTGGTAGCATGGTGGGTTGGTAGCAGAATGGCAACAGGTTAGGAAACAGGTTATAGGTTGGACTCGATGATCTCTATGGTCTTTTCCAACCTTACTAATTCTGTGATTCTGTGAAAACAATTCCATTTTGAATTATTTTTTTACAATCAATAATGTTTTGTTTCCAATTACCGTAAAATTGCTCTTCAGCCTTGGTCAGAATATTCAGTAGTTTCAAGATGTCATGATTTGACATGGAAAACCCAGATGTTCTTAATTCTGAAAATTGAGAAATAGATTTTGAACAGGAAAGTTATCTTGTTTGAATGTGCATCCTCAGGAAGGAGGATAACAGAACATTCCCCAATTCTCTGCCAGGCTGTCATTTATATAAAAAGATGAGCGGAAACAGTTTTTGGGCATCTGTGCAGAACATTAGGAAGATCCTGAAGAAATCAGAACAGAATAAATAAGCCCCATAACTCTTGCAACTTCATTAACTACTAAATCCCCAATCAAACCTCTCAGAGTAAATCAGATAATTTCTATTCTTCATATCCTTTCTTAAATATGCATAAGGGGAATTGCAAATACAGCTTATCAAAATATAATCTCAAAAATTAGGGCAATAGTCAGGAAATTCTAACTTTAATTTCTACAAAAATGTCTTTTTAAGATTTTTTTTTTTTTACCCAACTTTGTGTATGTGATGTACTTGCCTGCCAAGCTCAGCAAACAACATGCTAGGATTTTCACGCAAGTGTGGAGGAGAGCACTAAACCTTCAGTTTTGGTGGTACTAGTTGGTGCTATGGTCCACATAAGATCTGAAGCAGAAAACTTCTTTGGAGTCTTGGAGTACAGGCTGCAAAGTGTAACTTCTCTCAGCTCTTCTGAAGACTGCAGAACATGGGATATCCCCCGCTCAAACTGAATGTTCCGTGAATGTTCCTCTGAAAAGAAAATCTCTTTACTAATAAAGTGCATTGTTTGTGTCCCCCCGCCCCCCGAGTACTTAATTCAAACAAAGTATGTGATATTTCTCATATAACTTTGAGTGGGGGTCTGCTATTTATGAATACGTTTGAATGCATGTGCAATTTTAAAGCAAAGACAGCTAAAATAATCTCACTTTTGGGTCCCATGGCATGGATAGACACAGGTCACTTTTCTCCTGGTTTCTCAGTGAATTCTTTACATCCTCTGTGCAGAAGCTGGACCCAATGGCTAACACGGTGTTTTTCAGTGAGTTGACTCTTCTCTGTAGTTCATGTGGAGCGGTAGCCTATAAATACTGATTCAGCTATAGGTAAGGTCAGAGACTGTGCCTGTAGAATCTGTGTGAAATCCCTTGGGCATAAGGTAGTTCAGGAGCAGATAGCAAGATGTGGCAAGGGGTGTGAGGGATAATGGATAAACAAACATATTGCCACAAAGACTGGCCTTAGAATCCTGATGGAATATGTTTAATCTGAATTTTCTGCGGGAACATGCTCTTTTGGATGGCCTTGCCAAACTTGATCTTTAGAAAGAGCATATGTCATTTTCCTGCCTTCTGACATATGAATATCTAGTGAATTTGTTAGTGTTGCTTGAGTAGGGAATTTCCTTTTAATCTTAAAGTGTTTTTAGAAACCTGCTTGATGTACACGATTAAAAGTGGTAGCATTTTATCACCAGACAATGATTTAATTCAATAACCAGACAATAATTTAATTCATAATGATGTTCTAGCCTTAGTCAAGGGAAGGCCCTTTGAATTTTCTTCAATATTTTGGTTTTTTTTCATTCTGAAGGTCTCAAGAGCCGTGTCAAAGTCATAATGTATGACTGTAACTTGCTATATTTAAGCAAGACTTCTTTATATTCAGTGGACAAATGGTTGGCATGATTGAGATGTTACTGTTTCTCTCCCCAAGAGAACATGAGCTCTGGTCTCATCCAAGTTAAAAATCCACTTTAGTACAGTGGTAAGTGTCCCCACTTATAGTTGAGGCATTTATTGTGTCTGATTCTGCTGCTCAGGTGCTTCAGGGATGGTTTGCTACAGCCTGAGACGGCCAAACCTCAGTGAGGCAGTATGGAGCATGGAAAAATCAACCAGTTTAAACCTTCTAATGAGCCAGGAAACTATGACAAAAAGAGCAAAAGAAGCTTGCCAAAAAAGAAAGGTGAAAGTAGAGTTCTTCTCTGATCCTCTCAATTCAAGCTTTTTTGTTGCAGAGGAGATGTGTTTCTGCAGAAAAATCCAATTTTCAGCCTTTCTCTTTAATCAGAACTTTCACAATGCAATTTAATTTCCCAGTTACTGATGTCTTTTTCCTCTCAGCTCACATCGTAGTTTTCAATAGATTTTTTTTGCCCCCATAAGAAAAATTCTCATTGGCAATTCCTGAAAAATTGTTGCTTCTATGTTGACATGTAAGTTAACCTTAACTGTGTGCTTTAGAGCTCAATATTTCATACTGGTAAACATTTTGATATTTTCTGCTTTGAGACTTGCAGGTATTGCCCTATTTTCATGGTATTGCTCTTTGTTGTACTTGTCAGTGCAAGTCCCAAGTCTGGCATATTTGAATCAGAAATTTCCATGCATATTCCTTACCATTCCCATGTAAACTTTGAATTTTTAATCAGTCCTGGAATAGTTGCCCACATCCTAGTGCTCAACTTAGAGTGAGAGATACTCAGTGTGTTCTGGTGTTTTCAACACCACTTAAGTTCTAAGGATTTGTGATGTACCTTTTAGATGTTTTGCTATTTGATTAAAACAAAACAACCCCAAAAAACCCAAACAAAAAAATCCCCAGAACCCAAACAAACAAAAAAAGTTAATCCAGGCACCTAACCTGAGCAATCCCTCTTCCCATATCTGTGGAAAGGAGCAAAAGTAGAACATTCAAACATCTGTTTTAAAATGCTGGAGATGGTGAGGGATTTATGTATGTAAAGCTTCTGCTCTCACGTGCCTTGAAAGGCTCACTTGACCATTTTAAGTAACACTTGAGTAACACTTCAACAAAATATTTTCCAGCTGTTATATCTGTCTCTTCACTTCAAAATGTTATTTCTAGCAATATTATTCAACAATTCTTTTGTAGTTGCTCTGAAAACCTCTCATGTTTTGCAACTTTTCATTTCACCTACTATTATTTTTTTTTCCAAGGGAATAACAGAATAATGTAGGTAGGAAGAGACTTTGATCCAAATCACCAGATTAAGTAGGTCTGACTTTAGCTTAGGTTGCTTAGTGTCTTGCACAGTCAAATTCTGATTATCCTTAAGGATGGAAATTGTAAAGTTACTGTAAAATGCTGTTTGATTTCTGTGGACTTGGGCTGAATATATTTTAGCCTAAACAGTCTACCACTCAGCATTCAGATGATTAATAAACCTGAGATTTCTGTGATGAATTTGTAGCTTGTGATGGACCTAAAAAAGAAGTTGGATTTTCATAGATGTGTACCTTCAAATGGCATAATGAAACAGCAGTACTCAGCACTCAAAAAAGGGGTGCTTTCCTGGAAAGGAATGATCAGTATTGAATCAGTTCATCACTAGTAAATATTTCACCAGTATTGATGCTGTGTAGTCCACTAATATCAGATTACTGTGACAAGCCAGTTTTGACATACATCTCAGTGCAATGTTCTATTTCATGTTTGAACTTTGGTGACCTCTGTCTTTTCTTAGTGACAGAAATTAACCTCAAAAGTAAGGTTAAATGTATTGCATAGTAGAGCTCTGTCATATAGTACTATAAGAGTAAAACTTATTAGGATGTGCTTTTTTAATTTCTTTTTGTATTTTTGGTAGAATGTATATTTGTGCATGTCTGTAAAGACCTTAGTGCAGTTATATTCCTTCCTGAAAAAAAGATTCTAGCCCAGAATTGATTCCTACTAGCTGAATTTACACATCTGGAATTGTTTTAACACAAATTTTAGCTATATAAGTGCTAAGGTATATAGAAGATGCATATAGGATATTTGGATTTAATAAGCTGCTGTAAATTTCCATTAATGTGTACAGTTCTAAACTAAACTGTGATAATATATTTCTTTATAGAAGAATTCAGGCAAATGAAATTACAAATGTTGCTGTGCCACTTCTGTGTTGCCATAAAGGAAGAGATGACAGAACAGCTACCGACCCAAAACATAATTAAAAAAATTTAATGTTGTATTTCGAGGAGATATATATATATATATATATATTTCACAGGATGTATCTGACAAGATGTTTCAAAGGTAAAACACAGATTTTACTTTCTCATGTCTGTTTTAGAGTTCTTTGTTTTGAGATGTTCAATTTAGCAGTGGATGGGGTTCTGTGGAAACATCTTATTTCTCAACATTCTTCCTCCTGGGAGACTTTTACATCATCAGGGTGCAGTGAGGATTGGGACCGAGCATCTAATATCAGGAAACCCGTTCAATTTTACTGTGACCTGTATTGTGGGAAATGTGTAGTCATATTGCTTTCCTAATTTCTCTTTCCTGCTGGCTTACTCCCAAACCTGATTTAGGAAGAGCAGATTCATCTGGAAATGTACTTTTATTCGTTGTTCTTGTTTTTGCCAAATTTTCAATTAAAAGTGTTCAGCAAGCCAAGAAACCTGCCTCTCTTCTCCACTCTCTCCTCTTTTTTTAATATTTATAACTTTTTTGCTATTTGCAATATTTTTGTACTTATATAGCCTCACTTTATGCATACACACATAAATATTTGAGAATATTTTCCGTGTAAAGGCTTGATAGGAGCAGTACATAATTTTTAGAGAACAGAAAGACATGCCAAAATTCCTCTAACGGGACAGCTATGGAGTTTATGCAAGAATGAAATTTCAGTCTTAAAGAGCAAAGCAGGCCCTTAAATGTGGATCTTTTCCACTCTATATGAACAAAATACTATGTGGAATACATAAATCTATTTTATCAGGGATGTCTTTTAGGAAAAGACATTATCCATAGTGAATACTCTTATCACTCACTAGCTGTACTTATTTTTCCCTTCTTCTCCCCCATAATTTGTTTGGTCCTTCCTAGGAAAATAGGAAAGCTTTTTTGAGGTAGTTCAGTTTCACAGTGTTGTTAAGAGCACTGCTTTAAACCCAAAGCATGTAATAACTGCCTCAGTAAGAGCCTGGGACTAGTGACTTTCACTGTTAAATGAACAGAGAAAAATGGGATTTTTCACACACAAAGGAAAGCTGCATAAGTTAGACCCTGTCTGGTAATAGACTCAGTTTGATCACTGAGAAGCTATTGAGGTTTTCTCTGGCCATTCACTTGTTAGTTTTTGAGGTAGAAGTAATATGAGCCATTGTGATTCCTGTAGGAACTGGAGCATTTCCAAAGAAAAAGACATTAATGCGAATCTGACCTATGGCTCTTTTTAAAATGTTTAAATGAGAAAAAAGAAACCATGCACTCTTCTGTCATCTTGAAAATGTTTAGGACTGAGATGTGCTTATGAAGCACTTTCTCTCTGCACCTTGAGGAGAAAGGGTGAATAGGCTTTTTGTGTTATCTCTGAGTGAAACCTAGTAGTATTTAATATAGTGGTAAAACGTATACTGAGCAGGCAGGAGGGATGATTTTTCCCCACATGTGACACGTTGGTCGACATGAGGGAACTTGCCACAAAAAATGTACAACTATGAAAATGAAGGTAAAATGGAAAATGAACTTGATGGGACTGGCATTGTAACACTTACTGGTCAATGCACAAAAGAAAAGTATTGGGATAGGGAGTTAGGTTATTGTATTAAAAAAACCAACAACCATGGTGACATGACCCTGAGATTAGCACCAGGGTTGTGGATCCAATCCCTGTATGAGCATTCACTTAGCAGCTGGACTCGATGATCATTGTGAGTCCCTTCCGACTCAGAATATTCTGTGATTCTGTGACTAAAACACGCAAAGCAAGTGAGGAATTGCTGCTCTGCTTAAACACTCTTTCAAATATGTTATGTTAGGACTTAGGGCAAAGTAAGTGACTGTTAAAATTTCAANGTACTGTATGTATTTTTCTTTTGTTCTTGGTAATGGATAATTGAATGAGTCTCTTGTCTGAATTCCTATGAGCCCTCAGTAGGGAGATGCCCTGGAAGCTCTACTTCTGTTCTGAAGACATCTGTTTTCTTCCACTAGAAAATCCAAAAATCCTTGAGGAAGTGAGGAGGAACTAGGTTTAGCTAGAAGTAGTCTTTATAAAAAGGTTTGCTTTTAGCTAGTTTGGGAGGTTAAGGAAGGAATCTGTGGAATTAGCATTTAGTGATTTAAATGGAAGGACTGCGAAGAG
>WEKX01015429.1:281110-301889 GCA_013390025.1 Pitta sordida
CATGAGGGAACTTGCCACAAAAATGTACAACTATGAAAATGAAGGTAAAATGGAAAATGAACTTGATGGGACTGGCATTGTAACACTTACTGGTCAATGCACAAAAGAAAAGTATTGGGATAGGGAGTTAGGTTATTGTATTAAAAAAACCAACAACCATGGTGACATGACCCTGAGATTAGCACCAGGGTTGTGGATCCAATCCCTGTATGAGCATTCACTTAGCAGCTGGACTCGATGATCATTGTGAGTCCCTTCCGACTCAGAATATTCTGTGATTCTGTGACTAAAACACGCAAAGCAAGTGAGGAATTGCTGCTCTGCTTAAACACTCTTTCAAATATGTTATGTTAGGACTTAGGGCAAAGTAAGTGACTGTTAAAATTTCAACTTACTGTTTTATGTAGAAGTAATTAAAGAAGGGAATAGAACTAAAAGCATACACCAAGAATTAGACAGAGTTTCATTTTAAGGGCTGAGGTTTATGCTGTATTAAACCACTGAATTGCTCATGTAGCCAGATGGAAGATGTGTTTGGTATTTTCGGTTTTAATTTACAGTAACTTACTAGAAATAGACTTATTTCCATTAATGCATGCAGTTCTCCTAAATTAAGCTATGGTAATAAATTTTTATAGAAGAACTAAGGCAAATGATAACACATTAGAAATGTTGATATGCTGCTTCTATGTTGCCATAAAGGAAGAGACAAGCAACTTTCTCAGAACAGTGAAATTTTAACAGTCACTTACTTTGCNTGAGAGCTTAACAATGTCCTGAAATTCTTCATTCCATAAGATATCTGGAAAGTGCATGTTTTTGGAAGCAGTGATTAAATGGATGTAATGATGATCCCTCTTGGGCAGCTGTTTAGCTGTGCGGAATAATACAGAATATACTCAAAAAATGAGCCAAGAGCAGAAGCATGCGCTTCTCCAAACATTGACCTCAAAACGTTTCTCTTTAAAACTCTAGTCTCTAGCTATATGGAAGCTAGAACTCAAAATAGCAACTGTGTGTTTCAAGCTATCGGATTTTAAAAGTGCTTTTTTTTTCCTGGTACAATTAACTCATATTTCTGAACAGATGAGAAGCTTCCTTTCTGAAGAGGAATCATATAGTAAGTGTTGTACATTTTACTGTGAATACTGGATCCCAGAAAAGTAAATTATGGCAGTGCTGGGGTTTCCACTAAGCTTTCCTAACACAACTCATAGAATTATATTCTTTATCAGTAGTGGTAGTATGCTGTCATTCTCTGATGTCTTTTTGAAATTCAGGTTTTTTTCAATCTTCTTGACTATGAATTTATTGGACAGAACAAAAAACATCTGGAGACCGACCCTTATGTTTGGCAAGGGAATTAATTTTTCCATTAATCTTTCTCTCATTCCTGTCATGAATCTTTGTCTTCAGTCTCCAGAAATGAGCATATAGTGCTGTTTTTCACTGAAAGATCCCATGTACCTCACACAGCAGCATCAAAGAGATCTAACACTAGAAATGAATTTCAAGCATCATGGCTCAGTTTCACTCTTTTAGTCACACCAATTCAGAGCATCCAAGAAGACACCCTGAGCCCACTTTTGACTTCTGAAATTGGGCTGGTTCATCTTCTTACTTCTCAGAACTGGCGATCAAAATTGCATGGTGATGTGCAGGAATACTTTGGTTCCCTCAATTGCAATGAAGAAATGCTTAGCATACCCTAGGAAGACTTGCTGTGAGGAGTAGTGTGCTGTCCTTGGACTCTGAGCCCTACAGGGTTTTCTCTCACATTTCTTGAAGTGCTTGACAAAGGGGATTACAAGATGTTTGTTGAATCAAACATTCAAAAAAGGTGGTGTCTTTTGTCTAATCATTCTGTCAGACAGGCAGCTAAGTAGTTTAACGCTGGAACACTGAGAAAAGAGAGTCTGGAAAGAGTAAGGACATTCATTGCAATTTGGGGAGGATATATTCGAAATATTGAAACCAGAAGGTTCTCCGCCTCTCATATTTGATCTACATTAAAGACCTATTTCAGTTTCAAATATGTTTCAGGGGTCTTTTAAAATTGTGTGGCAGGAAATAAAGACAAAAATCTTCAGTACATAAAAGGAAAAACTTTTTTTTTTTGTTTTCCTGTAACTGTCAATTTAGCAAATTAATTTTTGGTCCTGAAAGTCAAATCAGGTTTTTTACTTCTTTTTCATTACCAGTAATAAGTGGTCAGCAGGTCAAATTATGCTCCCACAGAAGTGCATAATCAGTTTTGATGGTCTGGGAGCATCAAAGCAGGAGCAAACCTGGGCTGTGACAGGCACCATCTCTGATAACACTGTAGAATAACAGATTCCCTGGAGGAGCAAAAGGCTGATACTCAGTGAAATGGGAAATGGTCTTACGGCTACAGTGAAGTTGGGTGGCTATGGTGTTTAAGGCAAAGGTTAGGGAAATAACTGGTAAGTATGGATGATGCAGGAGTATTGAAAAATAAGCTATTTTTCATAGACAAAGTCATATATCTCCAAGGTTTTATTTTTGACTCTTCACATGCTATAGGCTAACACTTGGTGCAGGCTTCTGCAGACTATCACTGTTAGTGTGTGATGGTCAAGGGCTCCTGGCCAGCAGCTCCAAGGGATGGCTGTCTCAAAAGGACATTTCTGCTGGAGGGTGCTCTGGAGCCTTCTCTTTCTACTGAAACATGTTTCCCCCTTCCCTCCCCTGAGAGCACCTTTCTGGGACTTAGTGGAGTGAAGTGTTTCAACAGGAACAGGTGCCCAATCCTGTCCCAAATTTTGTTCAAACCTCTCAAATCTAAGTACCCCAGCAGTTCTTAAGCTTTTCTTGCTTCCACTGCAGGTGCTGAGGAGGCTTTCATGGCCCCTGTACAGAGAGTGTAAATTAGGTAACTACTACTGTCAGCTGCTTCCCATTAGTGTGCCAGGTGCAGGGGCACAGTAACTGGGAGCTGCTGCTGGTTTATTTGTTTCCAGCATTGAGAAGGATTTCTGTGATGGATGTTGCTGGAATGAATGCAACTGTTCATTTCCGTGAACACAAGCCACAAAAGACCATTACACAAAGCCAGAGTATGAGGATGTTTATATAAATATATATACACATGCATGTGAGTATGTATTATATATATATATATATAAATATATATAACACTTCTTCAGAGAGGTGAATTTGGGAATAACAGTGCAAATAATTTTCAAGGAGAATTCCTTAAATAGTAATTTTACAAGACTTGATCCTAAAGGTGCTCCCAAAGACATATTGTTTCAAACTGGTTGACTGAACAAGTACAGTTTTGAAGATGTGGATTTTTAAAAGACAGACTGTAGTTACAACATGTTTCAGTGTTTCTGAAAAGTTGTAATATTTTTCTCCGGAAAACACAATAATCACAGCAGAACAAGGCAATAGCAATATGCATGATTGTGATAGGCTTAACTTCACTGAAGATTTAGTCAAGCTGCTCAATTTTCATTTTGATTTTCACCAGCTTATTCTGATTTTTTAGTTATGTATGTATATTAATTTTAATAGCACTACTCTTGATTTGTACTATCATAAGAGTAAGGAGAGATAGTGTATGAAGAATAATAGATTAGTCAAAAGTGCTTTCATTTAATATTGATCAAGGATGGTTGTCCTATGCTATACCATGGTACTCTAGTGCAAGGCGTTCAGGGCGTTCTCCAACCTGTCTTCCAGATTGTCCCTTGTACTGTGGTTTTCCATGAGTATGAAGACAGATTGTGTGTTGAGAGATTCTCCTCTCAATAGAAGACCGCAGATAAAAGCATCTTCATTAAATCATCATTATCTGCAAAATATTGATGTGTGCAGTATTGTACAGTGTCTTTTATCATTCAAGATCCAACACATTCAAAAAGTAATTGGTTTCAGTAGTTTCAATGAAATATTAACTCTAGGTGCTGGCATTAAGCAATTATTTTGGATAATGCTCTTATTTCAGCAGTAGAGAAAAGGTGTGGGAGCTGGGATACTGGAAACTGCTAGCCATGGTAAAGGCCATCTTAGAGATTTCTGGGATTGTTTTTTCTTAAACATCAAAATTCCTGGGAATGGAATTTAATTGGTGGTTGAAACTCATGTCTTAATTTGAAAAGAGTGTAACAGGTTCTCTAAACAAGGTCTTTTATGTGAACCCACTTTCTCATTGAAAATTGAGTCACCTCAGAATAAAATGAAATTTGAAACTAATTTTTTTCCTTTTGAATAAAATATAGTGTATTTTAAAGAACTAGTTTTTATTTCCTGTTACTGGTACCTTTATGGATACGATTCTCAAAAAAAGCCTAAATTGATATAATTGCATCTTTTCTTTCTAAAGTAATGTAAAAATCATATGGCACCATTTCAATTTTTTTTTTCACTTTTTTGTAGCTGCCTGTGGTTTATAGNTTCTGTGATGGATGTTGCTGGAATGAATGCAACTGTTCATTTCCGTGAACACAAGCCACAAAAGACCATTACACAAAGCCAGAGTATGAGGATGTTTATATAAATATATATACACATGCATGTGAGTATGTATTATATATATATATATATAAATATATNAGATTGTCCCTTGTACTGTGGTTTTCCATGAGTATGAAGACAGATTGTGTGTTGAGAGATTCTCCTCTCAATAGAAGACCGCAGATAAAAGCATCTTCATTAAATCATCATTATCTGCAAAATATTGATGTGTGCAGTATTGTGCAGTGTCTTTTATCATTCAAGATCCAACACATTCAAAAAGTAATTGGTTTCAGTAGTTTCAATGAAATATTAACTCTAGGTGCTGGCATTAAGCAATTATTTTGGATAATGCTCTTATTTCAGCAGTAGAGAAAAGGTGTGGGAGCTGGGATACTGGAAACTGCTAGCCATGGTAAAGGCCATCTTAGAGATTTCTGGGATTGTTTTTTCTTAAACATCAAAATTCCTGGGAATGGAATTTAATTGGTGGTTGAAACTCATGTCTTAATTTGAAAAGAGTGTAACAGGTTCTCTAAACAAGGTCTTTTATGTGAACCCACTTTCTTATTGAAAATTGAGTCACCTCAGAATAAAATGAAATTTGAAACTAATTTTTTTCCTTTTGAATAAAATATAGTGTATTTTAAAGAACTAGTTTTTATTTCCTGTTACTGGTACCTTTATGGATACGAGTCTCAAAAAAAGCCTAAATTGATATAATTGCATCTTTTCTTTCTAAAGTAATGTAAAAATCATATGGCACCATTTCAATTTTTTTTTTCACTTTTTTGTAGCTGCCTGTGGTTTATAGTCCAATTTGAGCACCACAGTTCACAGAAATAGTCAGACTCATGCTCATTTTAAACTCGGTTAAATACTTTAACATAAAAATATCTTTCCCATCCTTATTGCTTAATTTCGCATGCAGAGGTGGAGATCATTTATTTTTCCTCTTAGCAGATGGCTGTGAACTAATGAAGAGCATATAAAGCCAAAGTTCTGTCTTTAACACACCTGCCTCTGCAGCCAAGCAGCAGAGGCAGCACAGTGACATAAATTGGTCTGGATGTATTTCACTGACTTTTTGTGCATGAGAGCAATGGGGAAGTGGGCAGTAGACAGATGTTTTCTTCAGTGACATCTAGGCTTCTCTTCTGTTGTATTGAGGCTGCGATGTTGGTCTGTTGACATCAAAAAAGAGCTGTCAACCAGATTTTTCAGTATGATGGATAGTTTCCAGGAAAAGCTTCTACATATTCATTTCTCTGGGGAGAAATGAAAAAATAATGAGTTGTAAAGCTGATGGACACCCTTTACCTCCTTTTGCCTCCTGTCCCACCTGGGTTTCCAGAAGTAGAATGGCCATAGCTGCCCTGCTGCTTCACAGCCTGTTGGCTCCTTGACATGATCCTGTGCAAGGGCCTTTTTGCTGTTCATACCTAAAGTTTTTCTTCTCTGACACCTGTTTTCAAGGTTACATGAAGTCTATCACCAAAGAGTTTGCTCAGCAGTTAGTTCTAGATAAATCTAGTTAGTTCTAGATGGAAAACAATGTTAAAATACTGATTTTAAACATCCATATCTGCAAATTGCAGGAAGTCCAGAGAACTCACAGAAAATTTCAACTTGCTGAAAGGAGCGACCATCAAAAGGGTGAAGGAAGAGTAATTGGGGAGACCATTTTAGAGGAAAAGTAATTTAGAGAGGGGAAACAGAAAAGTGCATAGGATATAGAAAAAGGACAATTATGAGGGCAGTGAGAAAGTGTGATCAATAAATATTCTTTGCAATAGTGAATAAGCCCAGTTCAGATTTAGATCCAGACATATCTCGCTGCCATTGGAATGAATCAGTGAAGCACAGTGTCTATGTGGATTTGCTTTGGTTTTTTGCTTTGAGTTTCCCCGTCTCTGTGGTTTGCACTCAGAGTGACTGAAAAGCTCAGACTCAGACTCTGACAAACTGAAGACATGAAGCCAGGTTATTGATTGTAAGCATATGAGGGTGTTGAGTGCACTCTGAGTTTATGCAAACACACAGCTTGACTCATTGTGATTTACAAAATCCATGGAAAAACTTCCACCCCTCCCTTCCCCCTTTTTTAAAAAAAACCCAACCAAACAATGAAAAAACCCAAGGCTAATTTTCAGATTTACCATGAAATCAAAGAAAAGTTCCTTTAGATCTAGATTTCCTAGGAGACTTGAACTTTATAGATCAAAGGACATCCTCTGCTTAGGACTGGGGAAATGGGCTACTGATGTGTGTGTGTGAGCTAATAATGCCAAGAAAAATTGAGTTTTAGTTCAGTACTGGCAGAATTCAATAGGTCCACTAGCAGCAGTAACAGGGCCAGGAGAAAACTGCAGGAGAGGATGCTTCTTTGGTGAATAGTCCCTGACTTGAGGGAAAATAGTGAGATAAATTGACTTTGATTGGATATACTGAGGTTGTTTAACTGACTTTGGTCAGATGTATGGATGTTGTTTAATTGACTTTAGTCTGATGTATGGATATATGTTTAATGCTTATGCTTCTTTTTCCATTCCAAACTCTTTTATAGATCAGAAATTCTAGAGTTATGTCATGAAAAGATCATGTATTGATTCCTTAGAGCTGTACAAATAATTATTAACTTTTCTTAGGGAAGGAGGGAATTAGATTTCATTCCTTATAGAGAACCCTTAATATGCGTTACTGGCATCAGTCAACATTTTCAGCAGTTCAAAGGGGATGTAAAAGTACCCTGATTGGATTAAATGATAACTGCTGTTTAGCTATAACTGGTTTTGGCAGGTTATCTGTCTACAAAGAATTATTTCTGGCTTTACAAATCTAAAATTTATTGCTCTTTAATGTAATACAGTTCTTTCCTTTTGTATCCAAATTATATGATGGGGTGATAATCAAGAAATAATTGTTTCACTCTGTCTTCAATACTTGCAGTAAGTTTTCCAGAACTGCTCAAGGATGAGTCTTTCATCCTTCAAAGAACTGCTGCATTATTGGGCCTTTTCTCATACATCTCATAAGTTTTACATTTTACTGAATGATTTATGATCAGTAATCAGCCACACAGATGTTGCTAACAAATATATTGCTAAAGATTAGCATTATTGGCTGAATTAGCTGCATTTTAGCCGCAGGCACAGATTAGAGGTGAGTTGCAGACTGTAGCTGAAGAGGGTGAAACTGGTATATTTGGCATCCCCAAAACCTCAAATTCATTTCCCCTCTTAAGCCCTGCATATCTAGAAAGGATGGGAAGACCTGCAGTTTGTTTTCTTGCCATGGGAAACAGCAAAGTCCTAAAATTTGCCCCCACAGTGTGGAATTAGAAACAACAAAACATTCTTAACTGAAATTTTTAATTATTTCTGATTTTTTTTCCAACTGTGCTTGTTGTCAACATTTTTGGGCACTGAAAGTTCATGGGAAATACCTGACTAATACGTGGACCATAAATTGTTGCTGCTCTTTTATTCAAAAGACGCATTTGATGTGTGGTTGGTACTCAGATGCATCCTGTTCTAAGACAGGCCTATGCTTTACCAAATTAGCATCCCATTGTCATGAAATGATTCTTTCTCAGCTGGGTTGATATGGGGCTGTCCTTCATCCTGCTGGCACTCTTTGTAGTCTTTTAACTTTTTAAACATCTGGTCAGGAAACTAGTACATTTCTAGGCAACCACTACATAGGTTTTTAATTTTTTGGCCTGCTTTGGATCTTGAACTAATCTTTCAGGATGTGGCCTTACAGAAATCCCCCAATTCTAGCACAGCAGAAGCCTTAAAAAAGACACTCGAGCCCTGTCCCTAGAGCTGAGAACTGCAGAGGGTCCTGTGTAAGCCAGAGACCGAAAGAAACAGTTTCCTTGCTTGACATCACTTGTGTCCGATCATGTGGCTTTTGGAGAGAAAACACAGGAAATGAAACAATGCCAGGTCTAATATGCCTGGAGAAGTAATACCAAGAATTCTTGAGAAAACAATTCTCAATTCTTGAGAAACAAGCAGAAGAGGCAAAACATCCTGATGGGAGAGCAAGGAGGAGCTCTGCTTGCCTGGCATCTGACCTGGTGGCATCCAGCCCTTGTGATGGGGAAAAGACTTTTCTCCGGATACACACAACTGACTCTTTCACAGAGGTCATAGATGTGCTAAAGTTAAACTGTGCGATGTGTGGCCATGTGGAGGTTGCAGTGGGCAGTGACAGCATGTGCTGGGGCTAGTGTGCTGGGTACTTTGCCCTGGGGCAGCACAGCCACAAACTCGGTCTGAGGCAACGTGACTCCCCCAGAGCCTGTGAATTAATCTGACAGATTCAAGATTTTTGCTCTATATTCTGCTAACAAATATATATGTATAAAAATAAAGTGCAGAATACTGCAAGCTATACATCATAAATAAGTCAAGGATATTGTATACCATAGCACAGACAATATACCATGAGGGCCATCTTGTGGTCGGAGAAAGTTTATGCTCTGTGATCATACTAAAAAAAAAATCCCAGAAATTTATTCTATACCTGAAGATACTGTCAGCTACATCATAATTCTTAGAACCAATGAAGGGTTGGTGTTGGAAGGGACCTTCAAGGTCACCTAGCTTCAACCCCCCTGCCATGGATATAGATACCTTCCACTAAACAAGATTGCTCAAAGCATTCTCCAACCTGGCTTTGAGCACTTTCCATGGACTGGGACATCCACGGCTTCTCTGGACAAAGGTTTCATTGCCTCATCACCCTCACAGTAATGAATTTCTTTCTAATCTCTAAACTTACTCTTTCAGTTTAAAGCCATTTCCTCTTGTCCTATCACTACAGACCCTTGTGAGCAGTCCCTCAGCTTTCTTGTAGCCCTGTTTATGGACTGGAAACTGGTGTCAAGGTCTCTTTGGAGCCTTCTGTTCTCCAGGTTGAGCAATCCCAGCTCTCTTACTTAGCCTGTCTTCCTAGGAGAGGTGCTCCTTCGCTCTAAGCATTTTCACTGCCTCCTCTGGACTCACTCCAACACGTCCTTGCTCTCCTTATTCTGGGGATCCCAAGCCTGGATGCTGCATTCCAAGTGGGGTCACACAAGGGTGGAGTGGAGAAGCAGAATTTCCTTCCTTGACCTGCTGCTCACATGGCTTTTTGTGCAGTCCAGGATACAATTTGCTTTTTGGGCTACAAGTGCACATTGCTGGGTCACGCTGAGCTTCTCATCCACCAACAACCCCAAGCTCTTCTCTCCAGAGCTGCACTTGATCCATTTTCTGCTCCACACATATTTGGGTTTGGGATTGCCCTGGCGCAGATGCAGCATCTTACACTTGGACTTGTTGAATTTCTTGTGGTTTGCACAGCCCTACCTCTCAAGTGTCTCCCTCTGAATGGCATCCCTTCCCTCCAGTGTGTCAAAATTCGAAATTGGTTCTGATACGTTTTAACGAATGGAGATGCTCTGCTGCTCCATTCATCAGATCAGATCCATTAATCAGATCATTAATCCTCAAGTGACCGATGGCAGGGTTAGCTGTGATCTTGTGCCAGTAAACAAAATAATATGTTCCAAGGGTTGGAAAGCTGTTGTAGACTAATAACTGAAGTCAGAGTTTTCCCTTGATGAATTTATTATGCCTGTTTGCTTTGGAAATTTCTTTCATCTTCTACATTGTATAAAAGCTTTTTGAAATGCATAGATTAAATACTATCATAGTGCTTGAGTTAAGAACGCTATTAGTTATTGTCAAATAACAGTTCAAACTAAGAATCAACATCCTTTTCATGGTTATCATACAATAAACCCAGTCTGTGTGAGATAGATTCCTCAGCTGCGCAACTCTTTATTTCTATATCCCTGTATTCTAGGTGAAAGATTAAAGCCACTGAATTAAAATGAAGCCTGTTCATTCAAATTAAATATATTATCCAACAAAGACATGAAAAATTGAATAGGATCTTCTCTGTATCACCTGATCCACAGTCAGTCAGAATTACTTAATTTCTTTTTTTTTTTTTTTTCAATTGTGTATTTCCCTGTGAATCCAGATGCCTCCTGAAGAACCCAGGAACTTTTCTTTATTGCTTCTCTAATGGGAACTGTCTGCCAATGGTGCTGGGCAGGCACAGCTTTGCTTAGTTTATGGCACCATGATCCATGCTCAATTAACCAGGCTTTTTTGGTTCTAAAAGAGGTGTGTTTACAAAAAACCAGTCCCACCATCTGGTACCATTGGCTGTAGGTCTGCTGTAGATCACTCACAGTGAACAAATATTTTTCTCAGTTGTCAGCCAGCCTTTGTCCACACACAACTGATTTTTCTAATAACATTAAGCGTTCCTTATTGTACCATTTTACTGCTACTTATGGATTATTTAATTCTTTTAATAGCTCTGCAATGGTTCATTTGCTTTCTAAAATTATTCTTTAAAGTACTCATGCAGATGGGGAAATACAGAGTTGATTCCTCCTGCAAGGAGCTTTTGATAGATTCAGAGATGCTGTCTGCTGAGCAATGCTGTAAATATTCACTATCTCAGCTCTGCACGCTTAGCCTCTTTGTAGGGTGTTTGGGAATATCTGATAGTGCAGATTATAAAAGCAGAACCAGGGAGAGCTGCCTTCAGTTTCCAAATGAAAATGACTGATTATAAACCCCGTATTTTAATGGCATTGTCTCTCCTAGGAACATTAGAAAGTTAAGACAGCAAAGTCCCAAGCAGATTTTATGGAGCAGGCATATCCGTAGGTTGTACAGGCATGCGTCCTTCACTGGTAGTGTGTGTACTGATTCTCAGAGTCAAAGTTTTATAGCTTTCCATCCATTTTCTCAGCAGCGCTACCAGCTGCCTGGTCTGCAGAGGCTGCCATCTGCACTAGTCATGGACCAGCCCCAGAGAGATCTCACTTGGAAGGAGGTTTCATCAACACCAGCTATTCAATAACAACTCAGTTGGCCTTGTTGTTATGAGCATGGTGTGATAAAACAGCCTCGCTCCTGGATGCATGTCAGAGGGGGAACCACTGTCATCTTTCCAGGAGAGGAAATGAGAGAGCAGCATCAGTAAGGGTGGCACACATATCTCCCTGGGGGGGATGTCCCTTCTCCCTTTCCAGCTCTTTCTGTGCAGGGCTGCAGCTATTGTGCTTTCACAGTGCCCTCTGCTGCAGGCTCATGATTCGAATTACAGCAGAGCCCTTTGTCTGCTCTGCATCAAGTGGGAAAGTAGGTATTGCTCAGTGGGTTGGACCCCAGCACTGAAATGTGTCCATGTGTCAAGAAATCCGTGACACACAGGAGGGATTGTGAGCTGAGTGAGTTGTGGCATTTCAATGTATTTAAGAATTGGTATTTTTAAAAAAACAAAATGATTTCTTGCATCTATCTGTCAGATAATGCAAGTACTTAGAATACTTATTACAGATATTGGTGAATTTTCTTGTGATGCTGTCACTAAGGCTCTCTGTTAAAAACCATGTAGAAAGCACATTGGATAGATGTATATAATTACTGTACACAGCACACTTAGATTCTCAAGTGGTCTGGTAAGGAACAAAAATAATAAAAAGAAACCCTTAAGAAATTCAGATTAGAATTGGTTCAAATAAATATTTTTCTTCAGATGAAAGCACATATATTAAGATAGGTATGCATATATACAGTTGATTGTTTTCTTTCTTTCCCCTTGAAACAATCAACATCTTTCAACTGCAAAACACCTTGTTCCAAACTTGCTTGGGACTCCATGAGCATAGGTGTGTGTGAGAACCTGAGGGGGCATTTTGGCATACTTCTGCAGCATTTGGATGGGTAAAGGTGCTTCAGTCAGAGGTCAATTTGCAGGACTTGGCTTCATGATGACTTTTATCAATCTCGTTGGACTTTTCCCCAGCAAAGGGAGGAACCTGATTTCAGTTTTCTCAGGTAAGCTGTGCAGGAGAATAAGGGATCAATGGCCCTGCACAGGGCAGCAGCCACCTCTGAAACCCTTTGGGTGTGAGGGGAGCTTGGTGTGAATGGACTGTACTGCTAAGTTTTGTGTCTTGACTAGGAGAGAGGCAAGGCAAGCGGCCTTTTCTGGCTGTGCGAACAGGATCATTTCTCCCTTCTGCTTTTTCATTTCACTGGAAGAGTGGTAGAATGTAAGTATTTTTCCCATGTGTTCCTTTCCATTTCTGACAGCATTTGTAGTAAGTGGTGAGCACACAAAATTATAGCTCTGTAGTGGGTGAGAAAGCTGCTTGCTGCAATCAAAGTGAGGCAATTAGGCACTTGACAACAGACTTTGCTGCTTGCACAGAAAACAGAATAAATGAGACATGTCAGTAATGATTCTGACACCATACCCAAAACTTTGAGTGAATCTTGTCAAACCTGAGGCCATATAATTAACCCTCCCAGCTTCTTATGACGTTGCCACTTGTTAATAAAATATCCCCACTTAAAGTAGGTGCAGTTTTTTTCCACTTGTGACTGTGTTAAATGCTGTGTCCTGTGCTGAAATATTTCAGAATGTTTGGTCTGTTCTTTAAAGTGATTGTATCTGCTTTGCCTTCCTCCTTGTAGAGAATAATTGCCCTTTTGCAAAAAAATACAGTCAAACATCTACCTACTACTATCTACTACACTCACTAAGAAAAGCCTCAGCGTATTGGGTCCCTTCCAACTCACAACAATCTGTATTTTCATATTAATAGCAAAGAATATTGAACATTGACATGCTCCTTAGTATTAAAATGTTAGCAAAGACAGGAAAAATTAATACTGTGCAATTCATGAATGAAGCCTCGTCAAATTAATTGCTGAAATCTGGTTACTGTAATACTCATTGATATCTTTGAATGTGCCATAGCTGGCTCATATTTTACATAAGGATATTGTTCAGAAATTGTTAATGCAATTGATCAATTATTAATAATTGCTTTTACGAAGGCAGACTGCAGTGTTCTTATAAATAACATACAGACAAGCAAGTCAGTATCAACTATGTATGTACCTAGTGTTTTATATTGATTTACTTTTAGCTCTCTGGAACTTGAGAGTATTCATGTGTAAAGCATGCTCTTAACATTTTAATTAACTAGTTTATCTAAGCCACTAATATAAAGTGGGGTTCTGTGGCATTGGTGCTCTCTGGTTTATTATCATCCTGCTACCTTTTTGGCAAACAATGCACAAATTTCATGCTGTAATAACTCCCCTTGGATTAACTAAGGAGCAAGAGGAAGGGAAAAGTGAAAGGATATAGAATGAATGCTATGTTTGCAACTTGTGCTCAGGTTTTTTTGTCCCCTGTGACGGTATAAGTTTGATGTAATATTTAAATACAAGCAAATCAAAGTCATCAATAGAATTTCTTTCTTGTGCCTTGATCTATTTAGGCTGAATTCTGTTGACAGCTGAGTAACACTGTTACCTGCCAGTGTGATTACAGCAGTGTCTGCCTTCATTTTCAAATCCAATTTGCATTTAATAAAATGAAAGATGAAAGCAACCTGGCTGAAAGTGCATCATCAGCACCAGATTGCTGAATAATGGATTTGAAAGACTGGAAAGAAGTCACCCAACTAGTTACAACATTGGAGTGAATCTAGGTCAGAGAAACTTCAGCATGACTTATTGCAAGCCAATGACATAAATCATCCAGGAAGAGAAGACCAGATACCAAGCTTATTTATTGTAGAAGAGATTGGCACTAATGAGCTAGAGAAGCAGAAGGCATCCATCTGGGATCAAAATAATGATGTGTCCTTCAAAGTAATGGTAACTAGCCAGAAAATGCTATAGCCAATGTGTCCAGAAAGACCCCTTGCTCCAAAACATGGGAGTGTTTCTTGCTGACTGCAATGTCATCCCAATGTGTTGCCTTGCTCTTCCTTGTGCAGCACCCGGAACACAGGAGCTGGAGGTGATCAAGCCATGACCACATGGGCTCACCCACTGCACTGACAAGGTCAGCAGGCCTGTTTGGGGAGTGGGAATAGGGGGCTGAATGCTGTAGCTGTTGCTGCTTTTGCAGCTTGGCTTTTCTGGCATTACCTGTTTTATCCTGGCTCTGACTGCATTTCTGTAGTGCTGCAGTGGGTGTGAGGGTGTGGGGGGAAGCTTGTGACAGTGTTACTTAGAGATCATAGTGAACCAAAAATCAGCCCTTTGTAAAAGGTGCCAGGTGTCTCTTACTGTGATTCTTCTCTTTGGGTAGAGAAAATATATCAGCTTTTGTACATGTGGGTTGAATTACTGCGGTTTGCTGCCTTTGAGAAGAAAGGATTGAAAGTTTTTGTGTTTGGACTAGCCTTGATTAAGTCCTTTATTCTCATCTGGGGGATAAATATTCAGTATTCAGTTGGACTGGGACGTTTTCCAGTGCAGTTCTGTTTTCAGTATGAATTCCATTTCAGCTTCCCTTTTTAAATAAAAAAAAAATTGCAATAATGGTTCTGCATGCAAAGGAATGGAAGTAGTTTGATTGTGGGGGATCAGATATAATGCACCTTCCCTGACAATGTACTTATGTTATTTTCTTTCCTTCATCTACTTTATTTCTAAGACCTCTTACCTAACTGTCATTTTCCTGGTTGGATTTCCTGTTTTGTGTTCTTGTCCCAGAGTATTTATTTCTCTTCTGTCTACACCCAATACTTGTAAGTGTCTTAATTTTGTTTTTTCTTGACATGCACCTGTGATGCTTTATTTCATAAAAGAGTATACCTGGCAGGGAAGCCTTGTTTAGCCCATCCATTCTGAAGTGTGTTTACTGAATAAAAAACCCTTCCTGATGTTTCTGAAGGCGTAAATGAGGTCAGCTACATCTAACATTCAAAATTGTAAGTTATTTTAGTGGTAGTTTTTTGCAGCAAATGATAATTATACAACAGTAATTTCTTTCAAGTTTTAATACCACATGGCTTGCAAGGCATAGGCGTTAAGTATTTGGTTTAAAAAAAATCTATGTATCTTAAAAGGGCTATGACTTTGTCTGGGTTATTATTTCTGACACAGTCCCTATGCTTGTCATTTTAACAAGCTTTTAAAAGTTAAGCTCATATAAAATATATTTCTGGAGCAAGGAAGGGGTACTTGAATATACCTAACTAGTGAAGATGAGCAGAAAACCTCCATAAATCTTACTGTGGGAGCTGACATAGCTCGAACCAGGATGTAAAAACTTTCAAGGGCCTGACAGCTACCAGCAGGACCTTAAGTGAGAGGAAGCTTTTGTTCAGTAGAGCTGATGTACAGATTGCTGATGTTAATAGGATACTTTTCATGTAGTTCAAATTTCTGGACTTTGAATCAGGTCTAACATTCTCATTGAAAGTGTGATATTGCAATCCTTCTGTTGTCATAAGAATGACACCTTCTTCAGAAGAGATTATTTTCTTTTGGAAAGGGAGGGATCCACGAAGGAAATAATTGATAGTCTTAAATCCTCTACTTTGGAAATTCAAGTTCTCTTTATAATCCTCACAGAATGGGAAAAATGACTAGCAACTTCACAATACTTAAAGCAGACCTGATAATGGAGTAATTATTTTACAGAAGAGCACATTCTTTATTGCAAAGATGAGCATTTAATTCTATCTATACACAGCTTTGCAATAAAGGTAATAATTTCCACCAGAACATGTATGATTAACTGAGCAACTCGGTATAGAGTTGTCAATCCTGAATGTTCTGGTAGCAAGGAAAGAACAAGGACACCTTGTCTCTGATTATTGTTATTGGGCTGGGGGTGGACAGAAAGATGTTATGAATAGTGTCTCAACTCACCTTAGGTGTATCCTTTAGATCCACAAAAGAGAATGGGGAATAATGGGAATAAAGAAGCTAAAATGACTGCTTGCTTGCTGCTGAACAAACCTGTCCCTAGGAACAACCCAACTTGAAGTAGAAGCAAAAGATGGAAGAAATGCATCATGTGTACCTGAGGAGAAAGATATGAAGGTAGAGAGAGAAAAATTAGCACAATTTAAAGTTTAGGATAATAATATTACTTGAAATTACAGTGCCTTAAAGATATTTTATTATCTTTATTTTCCCCATTTCTAATCTGTGTGTTTTTTTTTTTAATTAATAAGAATCAGAAAAGTGAAGTTCTAAGTAATTTTTCTAAACCAGAAATGACATTATTCTGTCTAATGTTATATATGTGAGGATTAATAACTAAAAAAAAGGATTCTATCTTTTGTTTAAACTGGTATTTTCCTTAGTGGTTGATAATCTATTAATGACAATGTGACTTTCATGCACTTTGCATAAAGTGCATGCTTCAAAAAAGAAAAAAAAGCATTAGAGATTTTTTTTTACATGGATATGAAAAAAAGTAAGTGGCACCCAGAGGAACTTTTAAAACCTCATTTGAACAGGGACTCTAAGGTATGTGTGAGAGGAAAGGCAAAGGGAGTCTTAGCAAACCTCATGTCTCCAAAACCAGGATGGATGAACCATGTCTATATTGATGCTGTATAGATGTAGAAAGGGTTGAGTTTAAGTTTCCTACTGGTTAAATCCTGTTATAAATACACAAGAATGGGCTATGAACCCTTGACTTCTGTTGGTTCAGAATCAACCTATGTGTTTTAGCGTGTTTTAGTGTGCATATATGCATAGAATTGGTGATTGGATCCTTAACATTGCTTTTGGACATTTTCAGCCCTCTCAGGGAGGGTTTTTCTAAATCTTGCTCTCTGATCAACTAAAATCTTAGTGAAAATCTCATCCTTTCCAGTGATAGTTTTAAGAAGGGATGAGACATAATGAACCTGATATATATATCCCGGTTTGTGCAGAGTGAAAAATAATTTCTTTAGAAGCAGATATTTCATGAAGAAACATAATTTTCCAAAGAAATAGCCCTTATAAAGCAACATCTTCACAAAACACACAATGAACTCTATCATTGAATAGTTCAACCCAATGCTTGTATTTATGAAATCATACCTTATCTGTTTGAACCCTAGTGATGAGTTTTAGATAGAGTTCAGGCACATAAGTCTCTGGGGAACACCAATGAGCATGTAACCCCAGCCCTCTCTCTACATCTGCAGGCTAGGTGACATACTTTCAACTGACAATAACACAAGAAATTAAAACATTCCATTGACATCAGAGACAATAATTCAGTCTTTGTTTCCGGATGAAAGCACTGTCACTGCGATAGAAGTAATTTCAAAACAAGTGTTAAGGAGCACTCCATGGGCTACATTGAACTACAGGTTTATTGCCTTTTGTATCTTTTGTGTAATTTTTATTTTGCCTGGATTTAGATTACTTAGGAAATCTTAGAAAGATTCTTTTAAGTTATCTGGGACTGAGAGGAGATAGTATTGTATATATTTGAGGAATGGTATATGTATATGCATCTTACCACATGAAGATACATTTTTAAACATCATTATAAAAATTTTGGATTATTTACATGAAGATGACCTAATGATTCAAAGGAACCTTTTGATAATGCAGAATAAGAGATGTGAAAACAGCCACTTGTCAGGACATTGCAGTCTAGGCTGGACATAGCTAACCAAAAAAGGACAATAACCTTGTTTGTGGATTGTTTTGTTTTTCATCTGACAGAATTGCAAAGATTTATTCTGGCAAAGCTGTTAGTATGGAGAAGGGCAAAGTGCAAAAGCAGCATGTAATAGAAAAATAATTCAAAGAAGAAAACCAACTGCTGTTTTTAGTTTGGTCAACCCAAATACCAGTTTTTGACACGCGTGCACAAAAAAGACAGGACAGATTGGCTAGGAAAATGCACAGGTAAAATTAATGTGCTCTCTAAGTGCTGAAGTTTGCTGAAATTCTGGAACTTGAGAGGTTTTTGTAGACCACAAAAATGTCAGCACAACAGTCTGCTCTATGATCAGTTTTTACAGAAAATGTTTAAAATAAGACCATTAAGTTTCTAAGTAATGCAAAAGATTAGTGAGGACATGGATATGATTTTACTTGTGCAGGATTGACTAGTCCAGAGCTTTTTGATGCCTTTGTTATACTTAATAGATATAGAAAAAATCATTCCAGTGATGACAAATTCCACAAACTAGATTTATATTGCTGTGTTTATTTTCCTGTGTCTTAAAAATGAAAATAAAACCAATTTTCTTTTGTTTCGTTTGTTCCAACTCTTGAGTGATAAGAACCATAATTTCTGTTCAGACATCTCTCTGACCTCAGTAGCCCTGACCTCAGGCTGGTGTTTCCAAGCACCACAGTTAAAACTCTAACAATATTAATGTTACCAGTAATAGGCATGACATCTGACATGGGAATGTATGTACAGGTAAATAATTTTTCCACTTTCCCTTTCAAGAGAAAAGAAGTATTTCTAAATTACTGGAATGTAATTTTTTATCTCTTCTTAATAAGAGCCGTGTCCATGGTTACCTTGCTGCTGCCAGTCATGCCAAGTGCTGTTATCAAGGTCTGACTGTTGCAGTCATACATAATAAAAGTGATGGTCTTTATGATGGTTTTATTAGTCAAAATTATATTCCATCTGAAAGGTTTACCTAAGATGAAATGGAATTTCACTTTGCATTAAACAGGAAAGGGTGTGAAGGAAAAAAATCCTATTAGAGTAAGAGACAATGCGCTGTATGCAGGTTTATAAATTTGACCCTTATTTTGGAAACGAGTCTCTAATCTTGCTGTGCAAGCAGCACATGCTGCACAATAATAGCACAGCTTTAACATCAAGTTTTAAAAACTGCACATTCAGTGTGGCACACTTCCTTGGAAATGATCTAAATCTTGTAGACTGTGAGTTAAAGTCAGGTTAATGTCAAAAAATTCTGGTGACCCACTTTTAATGTTACACCGCTATAACTCCTGGCTATTTGTAAGTGTCTGACACTGAGCTAAATTGCATGGCAGCTAGTCCTTGCAACGACTACTTGTGACTATGGTTGGGCAAGTGGCTTATCTTGAGAACTAACTAAAGGAGACTCGTGTCCTTCTAGGAGGTTGTCTAGTTGTCTTTGCTACTTTAATCTTAGGTACTTGTTCATCCTTGTGAAATCAAGTGCTTTTCACGTCTAAGGACACCTGCTAACTGCTTCAGTTAGATGGGATATTGTGCAGGGTAAATTCTCTAAGGAGATACAAGACATTTTATGCTTGTAGTCAAGGTTTGTAGCTCCTGATACCCCACAGGATCAGTAGGGCTCAAGAGTAGGATTCTTGAAAGCTGGCATGCTCTGAGCCACTTCAACAGGCCCTGATCTTGGGCTGCTGACCTGGAAATGCAACTGTCCAGAAAATCTCATCCCCATTGTAGGGAGGGTAAGATGTGTTAATATGCACAAGGGCAGATGAATTATAACATACTCTTCCTTGTCAGTCATCTTTGCACTAAAATGTTGAGGATATTTATTCTAAAATCGTTTAGGTTATTCATTCCTGGATAGGGATTTTTCAATTTTACTTTCCTTTTACTGCAACCTATTTTAATATTGTTTTAATATTATTTGAAACAAGGGTATGATGCCCCAGTTGATTGGATGACTGCTGTAATCATGGGCAGGATTCCTGTTTGAGGTGTAGGCAGTACCATGAATACTAAGGATATATACAGTCCCAACTTAGAAATGCATAATAATAGTGAGGCAGTGGTAGTTGCATTGATGTTACTGACTATTATGCATAACTTCTCTCTGACCCTGGGAATGGAAAGGCAGCATGTACCAAGCTACTTTAGTAAAAGAGAAGAAAGTATGCCTGCCTTGTGCCATGAAGGGGCAGTGCAGAGACATGCAACTTGCTGCAGAACTGAAGTAATATAATTGCACTAGCATGTTGCAAATAAGGTCTGCCAAGAGGACTGGCATCATTATCTAACCTAGTGATTATGGAGCTTGGCCAAGAGTGATGTATTCCTGATCCCAGTCTCTGTCCTTGATTATTTCTGGCATGTATTTGTTTTTTAATCCAGATGCTATCCAATGTTAGGTGTTTGAACATCTCATGGAATCAAAACTGGGTCCCAGGTCGCTTCCACTTGGATCCAGGTTTGTGGTTCTTTATTGGCTCTGCATTTTCCCGCAGGAGTTAGAAGCCGTGCTTTCAACCCTTCTCTGCAGGGAAAAGCCTGGAATTCAGGTCTACCACTTCCTGAGCAAATACTCTGCTCAGATATTATGCAAAAGGCCATGTCTGTGAATACATTAGGATGTACATTAGGATTGCTCAAAGAATACCAAATAAATCAGACTCTTCAGGAGGGACAGCTAGTTTGTAAATCCCAAGCAGCCTTTGTTGACAGAGAAGTGCTTAGATTGTCAGCTCAGCTTGGATTTTTC
>WEKX01015429.1:301910-371802 GCA_013390025.1 Pitta sordida
ATCTAGTGCAAAATCCCTTTGTGTCTTCAGTTTTCATTACCCCCTGAGCTGTGAGGCAAAGTATTCGTGTTTGGCATTCAGGATGAGGTGCACTTCAGCTCTTTGCCTGTCCTGTGCACCTATAGCAGCTGCACCCAGAGTCCCTTTCTTGTAAAAGGATTTATGCCCAAAGAGCAGGAGCAGTGCCTGCACAGTCTGCTTGCATATCAAAAGCTGCTTCTAAAAAAAAAAAAAAAGAGAAAGAAAGCTTATAGATAAAACATGTAAGTTAATTTAATTTTTAAGGAACTCTATGAGCCCAAATTTGAATTCAGCTCTGAAATGAAACAGGCTTTTAGTATGTACTTGAGCAGTCTCTCCCTGCTAGTTTCCCCGAAAAGGGATGCTTATGGCTTGCAAACAGAGCATTCACAGCAACTTTCCAGAGGCTGTAGCCCATACCTAAGCAGCCAGATAACTTAATAACAAGGGACAGAAAATTCTTTTGTGAAACTATGCTGTACTTGACTAACTGCACAGGATGTCCTGGAAAATGATGTCTAATATTGACAACATTTGTGTCTTGGTTCTTATTTCACACATGTGAAATTAGAAAGCCTGATATGACTGTCCTGGTTACTCAGAAACTTCTTTCTATTCTGGCATATTTTTTCCTGGACAATATTAACTTTCCAGTTGAGCTACACAATGGTTTACACATGCTAAATCTATTTATGTGTTCATAGTATAAGAATGCCAGGCCTTACTTTTTGTCGCTTATAAAACCTGAACATGGTTTCCTGAGTGCATGATGGTGCCATATATTGTCTCCTGATATGATATGAAAATCAAGCTCCTAATAACTTTTAGCCTATTCCTAGGGCTGCTTATATTATTGTAATGTTGCTGAGTTACCTCTAAAAGATCCAGCAGCTCACTATGGAGATTTCATTCCCTTGTGAGATGGAAAAGTAACTCTGTTTCTCAGCTGCATTAGTTGTGTCACTGCAGATAACTGGGCCCAGATTTGCATAGGTGTTGGATGTCACAGCTGCATGTCCCAATGGCTGCAAAAGGCACTTGGGAGTGCTCATTGCTTGCTGAAAAATGTGACTATTCAGATTTCAAATTTACCACTGTGAACTGGAGTAGTGGAAAGTATGAGGCAATGAAGAATGCGATTTATTTGCATTCTCCTGACTCCAGTATACTGGTGTGACTACTAAATAAATTTTGAGATCTCTTGAGTCTTTGAGAGAATGTAGTATTTTCGTCTTAACAAGGAAAGGAAGAAAATGATGGATGAATTGGATCACAAAAATTTTATTTAAACATGCTGTCATTGATTTGCATTTATTTCTTGGTCCAAATGGAGTAGGAAAATCCTGCTTTTTCAGCTCTGCAAATTCTATGTTTACAAGAGAACCCCCAAAGAGCTGATAAAACAAGTGTGACAACTCAAGATAAATAATTGCTTCTGGCTAATTGTTTCCAAACTACAGATGCAGTCATATAGTAAAAAATCATGATGGCCAGTTCATGGAACAGCTGTTTCATATAGAAATGCTGGGATTCATTTTGTATTCCTGTCCATTATGTGCTCTTGGTGAATTTAGTGCAATTACTTGTAGAAAAAGGTTATCGCTTTGTTTGAGAAAGGCACTGTAAGCTGCCATTTTTCAACACTGTATTTCTGTGCTGTATTATTCCCCCCTACAAAAAGCAGCCAGGAAGGTGTGTCAGAAAGACAGATTATCTTCAAAAACACATGAAAAGTGTCAGTCTGGTTTCAACATAGTTCTGTGCGGTTTGTAATTGTTTTCTGTCACATTAACTGTTAACTCTTCTGTTTGGTAAAGATGCATGTTGATAGGAAAAATGTCCAAATGAGAAACGACAGGATATTCTGAAGAAAATTGCTTGTGAGAAATTTTGCTGGGTTGTTCCTTCTATTGAAACAAGTAAAGAAACTGCTGTAGCAATAGAAGAGATTCAGTATGAATTTGGCTCTCCACCCGAGGGAATGGATGTTGAACTGAAGCTCCAGTGATGCTGTCCGTTAATTTTCCTGGGTGTTTGCTCTGATATCTCCCTTTCCTCCCTATAAAATGGGATATTAATCCTTCCTTCTTTCAGAGAATTAGTTAGGTTTTGTACAGTCCTTTGGCACTATTAATGAAGGATTTTCTCTGCAATTTAACTCACCTCTCCCTCTTTGCACAGACACTCCTGACTACACCAGAAACCTTTCTTTGCACAGTCAGATTCACTGTTTTTCATTAGGAGCTGATGAATGTAAAGCTGAGATTTTCCCTGAGAATCTGGAAACGAAGCTGAAATCACTTCAGTGAAAAGTGAGCCAGTGTGGTGAGTTTTATATCCCTAAATTAACACTGAAGAGAAGGGGAAAACTTAAGAAGTAATTTCACTGTAAAGCCTCAGTGTGCTGGTGAGTAGGAAAATATTCTTTGTCCATGAATCATGCTCACTCCTGGGGAGGAGAGAGATACTTATTGCTCTTGCCATTTACCCTCTAGCTAGCTGTCTGAAGAAGAGTCATGCACCTATAGCCACATGTTGAAAATATCTTCTCTGCTCTCTCGAGTTGTTATAATGGTTAGAACAGAGAGGAATTGTGAAGGACTTCATTATTCTCCCCATTTAATTTTGCAGGATGCCCTTTGGTGCTTCTGCTCTGCGGTACAGCAGAGTCATTCTGATTGATGTGTACATTTGGTGGACACCAAAATAAGGCTACCATTACTAAGAAATACTGACTTTGATGTCATGAATTACAAAAAAAAGAAAAAGAAACCAGTAAGACCATTTTTGAAATATGAAGCAGCAATGCTTATTAATTTAGAAGATATAACATAGAAGGACAACACCAAAAAGCAAATATCCCCCTCCTCTATAAAGTATGGGACTCTAGTGCTAGAAAACACCAGTTCAGTCTTATCTCCTATGGATACAGTTGGGCGCAGCAGCAGGACTGTTATTTTCTCCCTGCATGATATGAGCCACTTCTACACGAGACAATATGCAATCCTAAGAGCTAAGAGCTGGGTGTTTCATATTTGCTGAATCTCTTGCTTTGAGTCATTGATTTCTTCACATCGAATCTCATCTCTGGCCCAGTTAGTGAGCCATTAAGTGAGGAGTCTACTGTGTTGATGAAATAATAATTCTGTTTACAGAGCTCCTTCTCACCAAGGCACTGTAGGTGCAGCACACTATCTCCTTAATTCACAGTCTTTTAATAATTAAAGCTTTTCTACCTAATGCCTTTGTGAAAAACTGAATTCTTGTGTGATTTTCAACCAGAAGCAATTGCAGAGAGAGGATGCTAGGGGTGCAGTTCCTGTAAGGTTTCTCATTTGTTTGTTGCCAGAACATCCTTTCCTCTTGAATGAGGAAAACATTTCCTTTTCTTGAGGAAAATGCTCAGGCCACACACACAAGCACATCAGCTGAGAAGCAGAATGCAGTTGTACTTGATTTCTGCCATAATTTTTTCCTATTAGGGGCCACCATACTCTGAAACCATAAGTCATGTGACACTTCAAAGTCTTTTTTTCCCTTCTAAAAAATTAAGTTATATTGTAATTGTATGTATTCCTTAAAGAACAAATTGTCTGATGATAGCACTCGTGAAACCTGTCCAGAATTTTACTTCTCTGGGCCACCAAAGCCCATTTTTGTGTGTTTGGTGAATGCAACCCAGGAAAGAATAGGGGTTAGTTACAAAGTCAAAAAAAATTGCTTTAACCATAAAGGCTTAGGTCTCCATTTTTTCCCCTCTATAAACATTCACAACATTTTTGTAAAAGTGCACACTAGGGCTCTGTGCATACCTTGTGTAGGTGTAAAAATGATACACAAAAAAGGGATGTAAAGAATCACGTCATAATCCTAAAGTGCCATCATTAGTGATTTGCTTCTGAAGACCTGCTCTAGAACTAATATATACTACATAATTAATTAGTCATATTGGCTGCTTACAGCTCTGAAGTGACCATCTGCAGGGGGATATCTGAGAAACTAGCTATGAGACATGGTGACTCATACCTGACTGACATGGCCCCCCTCTACCTATGGGAAGTGCTCCTGGAAACTAGAGTTTTTGTAGCAGAGTTTAGGATTCAGGTCACATTTGGTGGTTTGACCCTGGCTGGATGCCAGATATCCACCCACAGCTGCTCTCTCACTTCATCAGCCCCCACACAAACAGGGGAGAGAGGAAAAGAAAAAACCCTGAAGGGTTTTGCTACAGCAGGGATGAGGACTACTACAAATCTTTTACTGTCACAGGCAAAACAACACTCCAAAGTGGGGATGTAAGGAATTTATTTCTAACAAGATCAGAGCTTAAAGTGAGAAGCATCATCTTAAAGGCAACCTTCTCCCCCACCCCCCCATCTCTTACAACAGATACCACATTCCCCCTTTCCTCCAGGAGGCAGGGGTAACAGGGGTAGGGGAAAGCCAGGCAGTTGGTGTTTCTCTGCTGCTGCTCAGGGGAGGAGGCCACTCCCCTGCATTCCATGGGGTCCATCTCACAGGAGAAAGTCTTTCACAACTGTCTCCAGTGTGAGTCTAATCCCAGGGACAGCAGCTCTTCCAAGCACTGCTGCCTGTGAGTCACTCCACAGGGTACAGTCCTTGAGCACTGGCTGCTCCAGCGTGGTCCCATCCCAAGGCACACATCCTACCAGGTAGAGTACTACTCTCCCGCATGGACTCTTCTCTCCATGGGCTCTTCAGTTCACATTGCATTATCCCAAACACTTTCACTGAAGGTTATAGGCTGTAGTAGATAATTAATGTATTTCTGGTGGCATTAGTCCACCTATGAGTAACCTGTTTCCTGAAACCTTTCATGTGTCATGGTGTCTGAGTGCTGACAGAGGGCTGGAGCTCATGTGTGAAGAGTCACCAGACCCCCAAGAAAGTTGGTGGTTGACAAATGTAATCAGCTAAACTGCATTATTGCTGGTGTGAAGGCATGAAAGCAACTAACACAATTTCCTCAAACAATGCCTCTGAAAATATTTTCCTAAGATTTTTACTTTGCTTCTGTCACAAAAAGTAAGACTGGAAAATAGTTTGAGAGCTCTTTAAGATAAATCCTTTTGTGCCTTTCCTACAGATGCAGGTAATTGCAGAGAGATTTCGGATCTGTCCAAGTCAGATCCTGCCCATTAAAAAATATATCTCAGTGTTGGATTTGACATGCAGTGTTGACATCCTTCTTTCTATAGTAAGTCAGATGATATGTTTAGCAGACAGCTACTTTGACAACTTTCCTTCTGAGGAGCTAAAGGAAAATGCTGAAAATTTCCTGTTGTTTTTGACATTTTATATGCTTGCTGGACTAATCTTTGTAAAATCCTTATGCTGGGAAATCACACTTACTGATACCAGGGGCAAATGCAATGCCAGAGACTGCATCTCATTGCAGTTAGGAAGCTGGACCTCCCTTTAAAGAAAAATATTGCCTTGCTTCCAGTAAAGGGAGAAAAGACTCACCAGCTTCTGAACTTTGATACCAGTTCTGCAGGCCTGTATGACTGCAGGATCTTTCTCAACCTGTAATTTCTTTCCATTAGGAAAATCACCTGCACAAATCTTTCAAGACATTATCAAACAAATACTATTTCATCCTCGTAGTTTAAATTACATGGTCAGTTATTCCTATGCAGTGTGTTTTTTACTTTCTTCCATTCACTTTGTTACACTAGAAACTACCCTCTGTATCTTGAATAGTTGAACAGCTAAATGACCATATTATGTGATAATGACTAACTCCACATACAGACCCTGAAGCCATTAGGAAGAGCTATTGAATGACACTTAAACTGCCTATGTGCCCACTCAGAATGAGATGAAAGGCAGGAAAGTGTCTTGTAGAGGGAGTCAGTCTTGATGTCTCTCCATTAATGGGAGACATGTAGAGCAGGATCTCAGTAGTGTTCTGGAAACCCTCTGACTGGTTGCTGTGAATATATTTTTTCAAAATAATTTTTTTCCATACGGTAAAATATATCTAGTTTGTTTTTCTTTGTATTGGTTTAAATAACATCATTACATATACTATATTTTTACTTGAATATTTGAGAATAGTATTTGACTTGCTCCGTTGTAAAATGTTAGGGTGTTTAGATTTTGTTAGGGTTTAAGAATGAAACCTATGTTTTGGCAGAATTACAACTGTGAGTATTTTTAGTGTGTTTGACATTGGCATCTCTGGTAGAAGATACCACTACTGTATCTTTTCTAAAGTTGAAGTTAGACAAAGAGGCTTCTTCTCTAAAAACTAGGCATAATTAAAACTGATTATATATTAATGTAGAGGGATTTATTTTGTTAAATGGCTCCGTCACGTTTGCCCTCTAGTGGCAGCGAGCTTGCAGCCGATGGACCTTCCCGGAAGACACACAAGAGGGACCTCTGCAGGAAACATCTCTAATGGATTTTATTTACCTCTGTTGTTTGATTTATGGTTCGGTCTGTTTATCAGCTTTTACAGTGAGTACAGGGAAAGCTTCTTCTCACCTAGAAAGTCAGGGGGAAGTGTGAGCAAGCCACCTTTCCTGCTGCTCCATTCCCTCAAGGTCAAGGCCATCGAGATCGCCAAGTCTCTTAAGCAAAAGGTAAGCCTAGCAGCAGCTAGTAGGAGCAGAGTGGGCTGCAGTTTGGTTTCCTGGAGGTTTGCTGTAGGAATCTGTTCAGGTGATTGAGACACACTTGATTATGTAGAGCTTTCATGACAACCCTGCTTACTGCCTAAGAAGGGAAAAAGAAGACCTACAAGTAGCATAGTGAAGAATTCAGGCAAAGTGTAGGAAGATCTTTTCATATGAAGGAACTCTTTTGAGGAGGGAAGGAGGTAATGAAATCCAGTAGCTGTGAAATTGCTGTGTGATCATCAAGCAAGAAAAACTCTCAGTCTGTCATCCAGAAAAATTATTGCAGTTTTCAGACTAGAGACATTAGAATAGTAAAGCAAAGTAGGCCATGTATTTTATTTCTCATACACTGTTTTAAAAGATCTATCAACATTTCTATGGCATAAGAAACTTCTTTTTTCTTCAAAATGTGACTCGTGTTGATGTGGAGGAAAACAACAAGGTTCAATGTTTTCAGTGTTGTTAGTGCAACTAGGTTGAATTTGAAGGCTGATGTAATATGGAAATTACCAGGTATCTTCCTGAGAGGGCTAACTCTGGGTGATCCCATTTCATCTCTATTCCAAACATCCACGAATCGGGGCTATTGGTTTTTAAAAAGTACTATTTATTACCATCTTGATTGCCTTGTGATGAAGTGCTTGTGCAACAGTGGAATTGCAATAGGAACCTTATTGGATGAAGGACTTCCCAAGCTAAAATATGAGTTTTGGCAGCTTGGTTAAACAAATACATTTCCAGCTAGCAGTGAGGAAATCTCACAATGTCTGTAGCACAGAGGTTATGCAAATATAAGCTGTTGTGGCACTGCCTGTCTCTTCTGCTCCATATGGAGCTTCAGTTAAAAGGGGACTTGATGACTGGAACAATGGTGAAGGAGTGGACACAATTGCAGAAAATATTTATATTGCTCTTATGGGGCCATTCAGGCATAAAGTCCTGATCATCTAAACTCAAACCAAATCAAATACATATATGAAGTATTAAAAAAAAATCTTCAAAATGTGACTGTTAAGAGAGCAACAAGTTCAGGAGAAGCAAAAACCCATTTCAAACACTGTTCAGTACCATGCTGAAACTGCACAGCAGGTGAGTGAAGGTGACATCAAATGTTTGTACCATAAAGGATTTGCCCTTAGAATTGGTGGTAGAAGCTTTGAAGGAAATGAGAAATCTTTCTTAATTATATTTATATTGACACGATATAAGGCAATACTATAGTCTGAACTATGACTCTGCTTGGCCAGCCTGGGGTTGTCTCTGTAGGTGTTTGCTCATGTAAAGCTGCAGATTTGGTAGAATACAAAGCACAGAGCTTTGCCTATGACTATAACCTAAACTGTGACCTTTAATTCAGCCAGTCTGTGCCTGCTCGCTAAGAGAAAGCTGGAATGGAATACTAAATGATGTACAAAAATTTAGTTCTTTGAGCTTTGGGTCTTTTCACAAATATAAATGAAATAACTTCATCACAGCACCCCTGAAAGCTCCTCTGTCCCCTGCCTGGTTGAAGAACGTGAGGCAGAGAGCAGCCCGCAGATGCTGCAGAAAGAATCCACATCCCAGGGAAGTTTGGGGCTGTCACATTGTGCTTTGCTCTGTGCAGGAAGGGGATGTCGGCATCCCAGCATTTCTCATGAGTGGAGCAATCCATTTTGTCGATCCACCAGCTGGCCAAAAGGTGGGGGCAGTGCCAGGTTCCCTGTCTGCCTGGTGCTAACCAGCTGGCCCTGGGCATGCTTAGGAGCCTGCAGAGCCAAGCTGAAGGCAGGAGGCAGCGTGGGGAAGTTGGCTGGTTGCTGGACTTGGAGCTGGCAATCTTACCCGGCCCAGGAAACAGTGTAATCCGTATGGCTGCAGCTGGGGTGCTGAGGACTTGGCAAATCTGACCTGCCTGCCAGATTTATTTTGGTCTGTCAGGCAAGGTCACCAATTAATTCCTCTGGAGCATTTCAGTTGGTTGCTTCAGAATTTTCCAATGTGAAGCTGCAGTGTTGTAGAGATTGATGCCCAGCTTTGCAGGGGAAAGGAAAGAAAAAGATATAGATATAATGCAAGTGCTTATACTCAAGACTGAAATCCTCAGTGCTCCTTTCTGTACCTTTAAATAGCAGAGTTTATCAGTACCTAATTTCCACTAAGGCAGCCTTGCCTCTGCTCAGAAATGCTAGAAAATCGGCAGGGCTCACCCTCTTCTTACATGTCAGACATGAAAAACATCACACAAGTTGCTTTTCCCTCTATGCCCCATAATCTCTATTGGTGAACCCCACAAAAGCACAGCATTTGTGATTATGCTCATTCATTTTTCCTGTCTCTTTTAATACAGTGATTTAATGGGTTTAACAGTTAACTGAGATGTAAAACTCCTTCCCTGGTCCACCATCCCCACAGCTGTTTCAGAATGGGCAAGGTAGGAGCCAAAACCTAGAAGGATTTCAGGTATGTAAACCTGTTTGCTGGGACCTTGGGGCCCTGTGCAATGAGATGTGTGTGATGACCTCCCTAGCATTTCCTGTTGAATAGTTTAGGTACCTACTAGGCTGGAGGGGGAAGATATCTTAGATTCCTCTGAGTGCTTCACTCTTCTTAGGAGACAAAATTCAGTACGTCACATTGTACTCTGGCTTCAGACAAATGAAAGTCAGGTCTTGTAATACAGCAAGTCATAATACCATGGGCGATGAGGCCACTATGACTCATGGTGTAGATCAAAATGATGATACATATTTCACAGAGGTGAAATAATATTCAGCAATACAGATGCACCTGCATTAAGTCTGCAGTAATGTAGACAGCTTAATGTAATGGTTAGACAAATATTTGTGTGCCAGTTCTAGCCCCAGCCTGAGCCTGTGTTATCTCTTATGCCCATAGAGAATCTAATCTCTATATCCCCCAAATCATGAATAGATATTGCATATTAATAGTTTTGTTTTGACCACAGAAGCGGGAATCTAAGTAGAATTCTAGCATGTTAGCTTATTCAGCCCAAATTCTTGGCTCTGTTTCTTTTGCTATAATTGTCTTTTTATCAGCTGGCAAAAACCAAAGCATCAAAGCAGCTCTAGCTGGAATAAATTCTCAACCACATAAGAGGCAGATAGGACCACTGTTACAAAAGGCATTTAAATATTTTTTCATAGAATGTCAACAGGGGCTGTTACTTCTATCTGTGAGGGTTAAGAAGGTATGTGGAAGAAATAATGTAAAAAAATAATGGAGATAGGTTTGAGGGGAGCTAGTTACAACATTTCATGTGTTTGTCACCACTTACTCTGTTTTGAAATTAATTTCATTACCAAGAAGAAGATTTGAAGTCATGTAAATATCCTGAAGCTTCAGTATGAAAAGAAACTGTGATGGATTTTCCAGGTGAGACAAAAGAACATGAGGCAAAAGCCTGGGGATTATTATTTCAGTACCCTAGTTTAGCACTATATTTGTTATAGTGGCCTTGCAGGGTTTATGCAGTATTTTTCCCCAAAGGACTCACAATTTACCTAAAGACAAAATGCATTGAAAATGATGGAGATTGTGACTAATTAGCAAGAGGACTCAAGTATATTTGGACTATCAAATGCACAGTTAGCTGCTACTGTAAAAATTTTGGTTTAGGCTATAGTATGCAGATAGCAATTGGTGTCATGTACAATAATTCATAGACGTCTTGGATGTTCAAATGGGTGCCTGAACTCCAATCTTGCCCATGATCAACAGCAACACCTTTACAACAACTATTGTGTCATACATGTCCCTGACTCTCAGCCTGTTTGTGAGCATAGACGAGTGAAAGATACCATGGAAGGAAAGTCCAGAGAGGAGAAGAGAGCAAGTCTGTAAAGATCCAAAAGCCTCAGTGGGTTGATTTTTTAACATGAGGTACAATGTGATTTTGAAGCTGCTGGAATAGCTTCTTGATGGGTCTTGGCTCACAGCTGAAGGACTGCAAGGATACCACAAGGGTCATCAAGTCCAACTCTAAAACAACACCACTGCCTCTCTGGTGGGAATCGAACCCCTGGTCTCCCGTGTGACAGGTGGGGATACTCACCACTATACAGAATAATTCCTGTTTCCCAAAACTCATCTGAAAGCATACTTAATAATATTACGAAACAGAAGTTTTCCCTGTGAATTACAGCTAAGTGACTTGCACGGGAAAAAAGAGGGATAACCAGGTTTGGTTTTTTTTCTTTTTTTTTTTTGTACATTAAGCATTTTATGGAACCAAAATGACAACTTTCTCACACTGATTGAGGACGAACTGTAAGTACTTTTTTTGAATAGCTTTGGATATTATGAAACTGTTCTCCTAGTCCTGCTTTCAGTAAAATTACTGGCTATCCAGCAATAACAGAAATAAGAATGTCTTAGGCAATGTCTTTTCTTCTGGTGACAGTGTGAAATGGTATTTGGTAAGGTACCCATCCCCCCTTGATTAGAATTTATATAAAGCTATATAAAATTACCTGGAATGTGTCAGACCTATAAATAAAGCTAGAGGAAAAAGATTTAAACCATTGTAAGTAAACGCAAAAGCCGGCAGGTGGCACAAGAGACCTTGAGATTCCACATCAAGCTCAGATGGCCACTAATAGCTGCTTTCCTGCAACCTTCTGTGCTGTCAGTGGTTTTAGCCCTAACTACTGTATTTGCTAGATTCCTGAGGTTTCTTATTCATCTGGTGCACTTAGATCCACACAGTACATTTATTTTTAGGGACAACTAAAGTTCATTTAATAACGCATTCAAACATGCTGAGTAAAAGCCTAGCTCTGTTGAGTTTAACCATTGGCTTCAGTGAGGTTAGAATTGTAGATGCTATTTTTTTTTTAATGCTCATGCTGTGGAGAAGGCATTTTATGTCCAGGAGGGGTCTGATATTAGTGGTTTTGTCCTTTCCTATCACACTGCAGCTCCTTTCTCTGGAGCAGAATGACCATGCTTTCCTGAGAGTTACTATGTCATTTAAAATTAGTGAAGCCAGTTCTTATGGACAAAAGGTTTGTTGTTTTTGTCTAGGATACAAAAGACCATGTCTCCAATAGCCTTTTGCTTATCCCTCTGTAATAGCACCATCTCATTCTAGACTTTTATGAATAATCTACTAAGGTTTAACCAAAGCTGACTATGAACAAATTAAATATATTGTTTAGATTTTTTCCCAAATGTGTAGTTATTTTACAGTTGGATGAATCTGAAAATGAGAACCTTCAACTTAGCAATACAATATACTCATGTGGTTAGGAGATCTAGTGAAAAAATTTACTTTTCAACCCTAGGATCACTGAAGAACTTGCAAAAGACATACGGGACTATAAATTTATAAGCATTTCTGACTCCATCAAGTAGGTAAGTAGTCGTATCTTTCTGATGCAGAAAATGAGACATAGAAGTCCTCAGCCTCATGCAAAACCACATCATAGAGCTGCAAGGGCAGGATTAGAACTCAAGCCTGGTTTATGCTTAGGCCTGCATCTTCCTTCTGACACTCATTTTTTAAACAATACTAGATTATATTGCTTGGTTACTGCAATAAAGTCCAGAATTCATTAATTCATATCACTGAGAAGCACTGGGAATGAAATGTAGAATGCATAAAAGGTGAGCCTATGTAGTACACATTTTAATACTCGGTAGGGTATATAGCTTTGGTTCACTCTATAATATAGGACAGGCATGATTTCCAAATGAGGGTTAAATATGGACTGCAGATATCATCCCAGATGGGTTGGAAATGTCTGTGTGGTGCATTAGAAATTCCAGAAGGGCTTTTTCACACTTGTACTGCTAATGTTCTTAATTCCTTTGGCATAATGAGCTAGTTCTAAGTCTTGGTTTGCTGTGCACATTGCCAACCTCACGCTATACTAACCTTCATTACATTGTGATTCTACAGCTGCAACGTCAGTGAAGTCTTTCAGTCAGCCAAAGGCATTCAGCTGTCTCAGCAAGAGGGCACTAACGAGCAGGAGTTTGACAGAAAGCAAACTGCCCCTTCAAAACGGAGATAATGGGAGCTATGTCTTGCCCATGCCCTGTGCTGACCAGTGAAAGGCATGTGCCTGGGTTTTTGCTCGTGGCTGCTTTCCCCTCTGGCTCAGCCTGCACGCCAGCTCAGGCTGCATTACTAGAGGTGAGTAAATTCCCTGCCCCTGTGGTGATACTGTGGGGCATTTTCACCTTTCTTTCCCTCTGTCTGGGACAGGGCATGAGCTAGGAGTTTTTTTAGGTCTTCTGAGCTCAAATGCAGCATCTTGCTGTTGATGGCTTTGTTGCTCAAGAACACCACAGCCAGTGCAATGTGCTGACAGAGGAGCTCCTGCTGAGGGACAGACATATGTGTGTGGTTTTGGTAACATTTTCCAGGCATGATGATTTAGCAGAAAGAAAAGTGGAGCTGTCCTGGTGACTCCCTTCTCTTGGGGTGCTGGAGGTACCTTCTGGTTGGTGCAGTATCCAAAGTGGGACTTCAGTGGGGACAGACCTGACCTGGCACGCTTATTTTTTTCATGCTGTACAGTATCTATTATTATTATATATATCCACTGTGGAATAAACTAATTTAGGACTGCTGATCAGTCTCTGACTTCAAGGGTTTTTTTTATAATGACAAGCCTGTAAGTTGATTCTGGGAGAAGGTGTTTTCCTTTAGGAGCCGCTTGTATTATTGTACTGTACATCCCAGCTTGATCATTGTTAATTAGTGTCATGCTTCTCTGTAGAAGATGACTGAGTTTAACTGCAAGCGGAATTACTTCTCTTACTAATGGCTATTTGCTGTTACTAAATTCTTGTTCTAGTAGTTGAGCATGAAACTTCATTTTTCTTCTCTCCCTACATCTCTTCACTACCTTTGTCTTATCTGAAGTGTTTGACTGGCAAAAGTTTCTCTTTGGTAAACAAGCGGATTAAAGAGAAAGGTGTTGGATTAAAGATGACAGTCTGATCCCACGAAAGTCAATGTCAAATCTCCCATAAGCCACAGAGAAAGCAATACCAGGGAGAAAAGAGCTATGCATGTGTAATATTAGTGTGATTTTAAAGGGAAGTGGCAAGCAATATTCTTCATCTCCCCTCTTGTTTGGGCTTACCCATTTTGCAGTGTAGCACTTCTGATGAATTAGTGAAATACAGCTTTTGTACAGAGAATTTATAAATGCTTTATTACAAATAAAAACACAGAGCAAGACTCCGTGTTACTTGTCTTCTTTTGAAGGTACATGCATGAAAAAAGCTGTTGAATAGAACACTGGCTATTTGTGTGTAAACTCAGCCAGCACACAGGAAGGTTCTCAAGCACAACATGTAGACTAAATCAAGGCTGAAGGGAAGGAAAAACGGCAGGTAACCGCCTTTTGCCCTTTGTAGGTTATCCTCAGGAGAGAGGCTTAGGGGCAGAGGCAAATATGCTTGCCCCAAGGTATGTACCAGACATCTGGTTTGAACAAACTCGTAATGGCTCACTTCTGGAAGTAATGAGGTAAGCTCTGTGCATAGAGAACAACCAGGCCTTTTCTAACTTGATGTTGGCGGCAAGCTGCAACTCGATAGAGATTAAAAGGAATACTATACAATCCTCGTGTATCTGCTCTTGAAAGAAAAGCACTGTGAAATGTTATTCTGTAATTGTTCAACTATTTAGTCTTCAATCATCTTTCTGATAGCTCAGTTTTTAGTTAGGAGGAAAACATTTTCTTTAATGACAGTTTCCTGAGAGCGTTTGGGTTCAGCAGTACCTTGCCCACGCTAAGGCGGCTCTTGGAAGAGCATGTTGGCTCCTATTGCCTGTTAGGGAAAACATGCTATGGTTCACTGCACAGCTGATTTCTGACACAAGGTGAAGAGATTGTGCCATTGCTTGGAGTTTGAATGTATCACCTATTCCTGATCCCCTGGGGTGTACCTTTCTGCACAGTGAAAGCTACCGGATTGACTCTTCACTGGTTAAACACAGTTTAACTGTCCTGCTTGTAGTTTATTTTAGCTTTATGGTGCTATTGATCTCACATATCTTTCTATATATTGGAGTATTTGGAATGCTACTTGATGTATTATTGTTCCCTGAAGTTTTTGAAGCCATCATTTTCATAAATATACAATAGGAGATGGTAAAGCAAAAAAAAAAGTTCCTATTCACACTTTTAGCTCATGAAGCAACAGAACATCCATTGAAATTTAAATGAAAATGGGGACTGTGTCACACACTATAGCTCCCTGGAAAGCTACAGTGGGAGTCTAGCAGTCCAATTCATTCCTTTGTAGAATGTACTAAGGCTAATGGTCTTGCTGGGAGTAAAATGTATTTTTTTGCAGAACAGTTCCAAGAATAGACTTTGCTCTTTACCAGAAAACATAAAAGAAAACAAATGCTTACTGTGTCTTTAGTATGCTAAATATGAAATTCTTTGCACAATGGAATGTTAGTAGTAGCCGTAATCATGTTTTCCTTTCATCATATAGTGAACATAATTTTAAGAGAGGAATGCTGTAATTATATAGCAGATAAAAGGGAGCAGAATTTCTGTATAATATTATTGTTGGCCTGATTGTTTTGTTGATAGGGAAAAATAAAGAGAGACCACAGGAATACTTACTTAATGAACAACATATTTATTAAGCAGTGCAGACTGTACATAATGCATTTGACTTTGCATCAGGGTTATTTTCTTCAAGCACCTTTCTTAATATTTTACTACAGCTATTATGCCCCCTTCTTATCTGTCCAGCTATTCAATTATTTGTGTAGTATGTCTATAACACAACGCTAAAGTGTTTAGCTTAACTACACTTGCCAGTGCAGGTACAATCAATGTCAGCATCCACAGACTCCACAACATCCTCAGATGCAGATTTCTTATCGCTGCTTCTCTGCCATTCCAGCAGGCTTACAGCAGTTTCTGTCAGAAAAGTGAAGCCATTGTTAACTAGCATCAAGCAAATTAACACATTTCAATGAAATACTGTTTTGATGGCTGTCACCTCCCTCATCAAGTAAAGAATGAAATCCTGCCCTCACGACTGACATCTAACTGACTTATTGACTTGGAGCAGGATTTTCATCCATGATATAATTACTATAATACTTCCCTAAAACCAAAATGAATTACATTTCATGAAGCACAAAGACAACATGCAGCAGGCTGTAAAAGCGCTGGAGGTAGCCGCTGTCAATGAATGTAAGATCACCATGTACCAATCCACATCAGCAATCTCTTTTTATGTTAGTTCTCCATATCACTGGGTATTTCAGCTCACTGTTTGTCGAAGTTCATTCTGAAGGATAAGCCCTTTGGAGAATTTTCAGAGTTCATAAACTTCTAATTAAAGTTTCCCATATATTGTGAAACCTGGCAGAGCATTGTCAGTTGCAGTATTAACCTTACCACACTGCTTTATCAACAGCAGCTTGAATAAGCCATATCCCTTAATGCTGAAATAATCTAAATGGAATAATGATATTCATCCTCCAAATAAATATTCTTAGTTATTTGGAGATCTATGATTGCATCTGGAAGAATATTAGAACATCCATTTAGATTAAGTTTGTACAATGAGAATGGGTAAAGCTTTCATAATTTTACTTCCATTTGTTTTATCCTTTACAGAATCACAGAATGTTCTGAGTTGGAAGGGACCCACAAGGATCATCGAGTCCAACTCTTAACACTGTCTCCCTGGCGGGAATTGAACCCAGGTCTCCCACACGCCAGGTGGGTACACTTACCACTGTACTAAAGTGGATTTAGTTGGACAATACATTTATAACATGCCTTCTCTCATGACAGGGAAATCTGGAGACTGCTGTATGGGTTCAGGATGTATCAGTCACTTATCTTCTGAAAGGCTAACATTCTCCTTGGCTAAATAACTGTCCAATGTGAAGTGCAGGTTTTACATAATAAACTGGAAAATAAGTATTTCGCAGAAATGTGCTGAAGATCCTTTTAAAAATATATAATGTTTCAGGCTATGAAATGCTATAAAATTTCTGAATTCTGTTTTAAAATGCATGTTATGTCTCACCCTTGGGCACTCTGTGGGTCTGATCACATTCATATCTGTGTAGGAAACAGTTTCCTCAGCAAACTGGATCATATCTGAGTAACTGTGATCCCTATGGCTAGGCTTTGTGGCATGTTCGAAATGTGAGTCAATACGTGGACTTAAACTTGGAGTGATGCCTGCCTCAGCCAAGATTCTAAGTCTATAGTCTTCTGCATTCTTGTACAGTCGGGTCTCCTGTATCGCAGACCCATGGTCTTAATCGGGTTCCTCGAAGCCTCACTTCCGTGTTGAATGGCAGTTCATTAATACGCAAATTTGCCCCACACCCTCATGCAGCCCTGACGCTGTTTCCGCACTGTGTTGATGTGTATCAGTGTTTGTGTTGGCCCTTCCCGTTGCCCGCAGGCACCCCATGCTGGGAAAAACCGCTTTTCAGCTTGGCCAGGGACACAGTTTCATAACTGCATGGCGGCGGCCCCGGGGGAGCAGCCCTGCCGCTGTCGCCACCACTGCAGTGCAGGCCGCGCACGCGCAGTTGCGAAAAGGGGCCTCCTTCACTGCTAAAAAATCATGCTGCTAAGATCTGAAACCGCATTATGGGGGGTGCGAAGGGCAAGAGGGCCAACTGTATTTCATTATATCCTTGCTCCACTGGTGACAGTGACAGATTCTTTCTCTTTTGAAACAGCACACTAACATGTCTGAGCTGCCTGATAAAGAGTTGAGAAAAGATCTTAGTCTGCTGTATGCAAATACATGTTCCTAGCTGGAGAAAGGTAAGGACTTTATTTCTACTGCTTTTCCAAGTCATTGAACAAAGAAAGGAAAAGAATGATTTTTAAGGGCTGGTCTTGTAGTCCTATGGATCCATAGCCTAAGAAAGCAATTCCTTTGCTAAAGAAGAACAAATGGCATTTTTTTGGTTCATTTTCCTCCACCTCCTCCTCAGAACTAACTAACTAACTAACTAACTAAACTAACTCCCTCCCTTGATTAGGAGTGCTGCTAGCAGACTTCCCAGTCTGCTTCAGTAAATGAACCAGAGAAGCCTGCAGTTGCTCTAATAGTAGCACTGTCTATAACAGCTAACATATCTTTTTTTCTGGTTTTCCTCTTTCCTCAAACAGTTTTGTGAGAGAGAATGAGAGAGCTTTATTATAGCCTAATATTCTGAGGCATTGAGTGGCCTGGGGTTATGACACTTCAGAGATACAGACTTGGATACACAAAAGAAACCTGTGAAACATGGATATCACAAGATTTTGGAAGGGTTTTTTTGTTGAGGGTGGGTTTTTCTACTCATGAAAGAATACATTTATTCTTATCTCAGGGAGCCATCAGAAAACTATTAATATTCTCTCCGTGCTACTTGTTGAATAGGCTGTTGCAGACAGTTGACTATTACAGAAAGATACTCTCTGCTTTAATGGGCTGATTCAGCACATTGCAGATATTAATAACGTGAGCAAAGTGTTAAGTTCTGCACAGATGTTTAAATTCAGACATAAAGTACTCCGTTTCTCTCCAGTACTACTCAACACAGGAGTCCACTGGCTTCAATGCAACGACACTGGATTATCCCAGCTAACACTGGATTTGGCCAACAATGCTTAACACAGAGAACAGACTACTTCAGTAGATATTCGCTAATGGTAGGTTTCTCTCTAACGTATATATGTACGGTGTAATTAATTAAAAGATTTAGGAAGGAATGCACCAGAAATATCTGGAGGTTCCAGTTGTATACTCATTCTTATATAACTTTAATGTGAACCTGTGTTAGTGTATCACGTTCATGACAAATTAGGATACGATAAAGGAAAAAAAAAGTCTAGTTTTGGGTTTTTTTAAATCCAGATTGAGTGTGTGTGTATAAAATACCTTCAAAACCAAACTATTTTTTTAACAATCTAGAGAACCTTCTAGCAATGTGTTTTTGTTGATGTATTGCACAATGGCATAGTATGGCAGTCTAATCACAGCAGTCATGTCACACTACTTGAGTGACTTTCAATTGCCTTGCTTACCCCTGGTCTACACAAAATTGCAGGATGTAATGTGCATAAAAGGACTCAGTGTTTCTTATCTCAAGTTTATGGAGATGCTGAAGACATGACAAATTTTGTTTTGTGATTTTATTGATCACTGCTGGCCCTTTTACCACCTCAGATGTTTTTCTCAGATGATGCTACCTGCTATCATCTAAACTAGCTTTTAGCTGGTCAGTACTGTCAGCAGTTATAGCAAATACTAATGGGATTAAAACCAGCAGCTCAGAGAGGAGCTGGAGCCATACAGGTTTGTGCATGGTTGTGCTGTGTTTTGTTCTTTCAAGTGTTCTGACAGCTTCTGCTGTACATGACACACAGAGGGAGAAAAATATCATACCTTTTGGGAAGCAGTGGAAGCCAACCTTTACTGAAGTTTTTTCAATTGGAGTACAGTCTTTCATACATTTCAGTACTGGGTCAACAGAGTAGCACGTAGATTCCTCGCCATCAATAGTAGGATTTCGATTCAGCTTCACATAACTGCGCTGCAGCTTGCACCCTAAGAGAAAAAGGAAAGGTAGTTAAAATTGTAGAAATAAATCCCAATCGATCCTTGCAATAATAAAGGTCCATATTTTCTCTTCAGCTTTTATTAAAACACAGGTATCTGACAAACCATTTTCACAGTAGCGAGGTTATCAAGATAGGATAATAATAAGTTGAGGAAAGAGTCTGAAAGGAGAGCTATTTTTAAAACCTAATTGCACAATATAACCCAAATGGAATCATGTATACTCAGTTTTTTAGAACTACATAATACACAGAAAATAACCTCTCATGTCTGAAAGCTATTAAGACTAGATACTGTAAGCACAATGGCTACTTCATTGCATTAGGAAAAATGTCAACTGTAGTGAATGGATAAAAAAAAGACAGCATTTATATAATAACATCAAGGATAATTTTTGTATTGGATGATTTTTATAATGCTGCAATTATCTCACTAGAAAGGTATAATGTAACTTAACAGGATCCCAGCAATACTCTATTTCCTGACACACAGATAAGTACAATTCTGCTGCCACTGAAGTCAAGGAGAAAACAACCATTAACTTCAATAAAGTTATCTCAGGTCCAAGCTAAATGGAGACCTACCAAACAAAACTCTATTGATGTTATGAGAGATGATCATTATTTTTCCAGCTACATGTGATATGAAGCTCTTTACTGCAGGAGTATTTCTAAATATTTTCCTGAGATTGGACCCTCAGATGATGCAGAAGAAAAAAAAAATGAAATCTTTTTGCATTTCAGAAATGTACATTAATTTAGGATTTGACACTGCATTCATCGTCTGCAATTTGTTAGATTAAATTCAGTCAGCAGACAACAGCTGAAACTGTTTTGATACAGTGGTGAAAATGACACTTTTTGTCAGTGGGAGCAAGATCAGGCCTAATTTTGTCTCTCAGTTAAAAAGCTCCTTGGTGTAAGAAATCAGAGTAAATTATTTAACACTGAATGGCACCTGAGACGAAGGTTTTTGCTAGAGCATATATTCTCTATATTCATAAGCAGTGTTTTAAGCAGTCAGGGGTTAATAAAGTTAAAATGGATATATATTGCTATTGTAATTTCTAAGTAAAAGATACCTACTACTTTAGAAAAAAAATAATTTCTTGCTGTCATCAGAGGAAAAGAGAAATCGTATTCTCCCCAAGCAGAAAGTGTTTCCAGATCTACTCACCACCAGGACAGGTTTCTTCTAGCAATACCCATGAATGAACAAAAGCAGAACAGCTGTGTGCCAGCCTACGGTTTGGCATAAGGAATTCATTGTGCTTTTCTCTGTCATTATTACCACAAACTCCACAGGTCCTTCCTCTCATCCATGAAGCGACGGTAACCTGTAAGCACATCTTTGCAGTGAACACCAAAGTGCTGGTCTAGACAGAAAGAAGGCAGTAACCATGAAAGTAAGTGCAGTACCTTAACATTCACACCATCAGAAGTCACCTTTGTCAGTCCAAGTGTTGGAATTTCCACAGTAACTGTTGTTCCGCTTTTAAAAATCTTAACATTTTCTGTAAAAACATGATGAACCATAAAGAGATCTTCTTAATTTCAAATTAATGGAAAAACTCTAGCACAAAATACACCATAATACATTTTCCTTCACAGAGAGATATATACAGTATATATGTATATTTCTATTTAAGTGGAGAGGGGAATTAAAAAAAAGAAATAATTTCTTTATTTTCAAAAATATTGGATTGCTGTTACCTATAGCTGGAACTGAATTTTGAATCCAGGATTTTGTATCTGCTAAACCTTGAAATGAAAATGACACTGGTGGTTCTCCAGCTAAATGTCTGAATTGAAGCATCTATTTGTGACTATTACAAGAACTTTATCAACAATCACCAATCTGGATGTATCTCGATGTATGATATCCATAAGAAAGGACTTTATTCAAGTAAGAGTGTATATGCTATAGGAAACATGAACCTAAGTCAGTACAAATCTTAAAAAAGTAGTCTTTAGCTTTTCTTTATATCTCACTGATAATTTTCTGTAGAATTTTTAAAACCTCGGTATTTAGTTCCCAGGTCAGTCCTGGAAAGCTGGGTATCAGTTTACCTTTTTCATACTCAGAAACTCCACTGTGTGATAGAACTCGTTCTTCATTGCATGCCACAAGGAGAGATGAATTTGCAGCAGGACAGATTGTGATGTTACTTCAGAGAAAGCAAAAAATCAGGTAAGAAACTACTGGTTAACTTAAAATGTGAGAAGCACAGATATTTGTGACCAAAGCTAGCAGAGAACCAATTTGGATATCTGGATTTGAAATGAATGAACAGGCAGTTTTCAGAGTGCAAGATTCATTGGGACTTTGGGCTTTGAGAAAGGACAGCATAGGGACTTAATGAGCATGTTTGCAGATATTGGTGGCTGTGAAATTCAAGATAAGCAACTACACCAAAAAGTTGCAGATGAGGATTCCGTCTGGAAATTCTGTCCATCTCATTTGGGGGAAATTCAACAGTTTCACCTAGGAGCTAGACATCTCCCATCCCCAGACTAACTCCCTGAAACTTTATTGCTGATTTCTGAGACCTCAGTATAAACCACACTTACACTGATGATGTATTAATGTGAACCTCTCTTGAGAAAGACTGAGGATCAACCTTTCTAGTAGTAATGATAAATTTTGGGTATTCAGTACAGTCTTGAACCACTACCAAGTTGCAGCTTTTATTGAAAGAGCATGAATGGTTCACACGATCAAATGTTTTGAAATCTTGCTCTCTGATTTCACACGTGGCTGCAAAAAAAAGCAGAAAAGAAATGGTGGATGTGACCATGATATACATGCTGCTGTGAAGTTTAGAAAGACAACTCTATGAGATTGAACTACCCAGCAAACAGGAAAGAAACTTCATCATCTCCTTGGCAGAACCCAGAGTCAGTAAGAACAGGAGAGTACTACAAAATCACTACCTGGTATATACTGTACTAGTATTGATTTTGATTACATGCCAAATACAAAACTAAAGTTAACAGGGACTAAAATGAGCAAAATTGTGCAACAAACTGTGGTAAAAACTCCACATTTCCCACAGGAGTGTCAGGCACTAACCAGCTAAGACTCACAAGGCTCCTTTTTGAATACAACAAACAGGGCAGAAAATACATGGATTGCCTTTTAGCCATCATCTGACACCTCTCAATGCAGAGTTGGCACCTTCTTGGGGGGGAAAAGCAAGCTCTACTTCTTGCAGGCAGGAGTGATTCCAAAACTCTGAATGTTTACAACAGTTTGAAGTCTCTTCATTCACCTGCCAACAAATGTGCTTCTCCATGAGGGAATGAGCTTTTGAGAAAGCAGGGCTAGAGATGCTGTGCTTCCCTGTAAGACTACTACACGGAAAGGCAAGGCCCAGTCATGGTAGACTGTGGATTTACACACATTGCATATTCACGAAACAAACATATAAGTAGCATTTACATTGATCTTCTTGTGCTATTTGTGAAGCTATTTCCGGAAGTAAATTCCAGGCAGTGATATCCCGAGTTTCGTAAGTTGCAGATGCGCCTATGGGCAGAGTGAATGGCAATCGGATTGCCTGACAGTAAAGTGTTACCTAAAAAAGAAGAAATGAAAATACATTAAGATAAATTGAACCATATACTCTGATCTTGAAAAATGCATTTATACAATTGCAGTTGTATTAGTCTCTCCAGGATGAATCCAAAGCTTCAGTTTTTGTGAGGAATCACTGTCTACTCTTCTAGCCATACTTGATGTTTTAAAAAAGTGTTGAGGACACCGGAAAGTAACTGACACAGATGAATTTTAAGTGTCATTGAGTGACTTCTTAAGAACCCCTTAAAAATATAGGTAACAAGTTAAATAACTGATTAAGCTGATGGATGTATCTGGAAAAGTGAACATCATCCATTAAAGGCTGAAAACTGGCATGAGTAATGTTGAGGTAAGTTCCCTCACTGTAACTGAAAATCATATTTACCAAGAGAATCAAATTAATAGTGCATCTACTTCTTCATTATCACATATTAAAGATCCTGCAATACTGAAGCACCATGGAAGGTTAAAGACGCACTAATTTCTCTGTATATGAATAGCTAGCTGTTATTAATTTGCCAGAGATTCATTGGGGAAATTTTTCGAAGTGGTGCACAAGGGATTTGGTGGACAAGAACCAATTAATCAGTGCGATTCTGCAGACCCTGCCTGTGCAAACTTCTCTGGGAGGGTAACTGCTCCAGTTTAGTTAGGGCAGAGTTGCATTTATGGCTGTCATAACTTGCTCAGTGCAGTCTCATCAAGCATGGTTACTGCAGATGTGGGACTTGAGTGCCAACACAGACAGATGCCATTCAAGGCTGCAGCAGCGTGCAAAGTGATCTCAAGGCCTCCACTACCTGCTCTGAGACCCCCATACAAGAACTAGTCACACTGGGTAGAATAAATAAAGGAGTGAGTACAGAATGATCATACTCAAACAAATTTGGGTCTCACTGCTGTTCTCAGCATGCAAATAAGGTATTTGACTGCAGAATCTCATTTCCAACATACTACTACGCTGGACCAAAGCAGCACAAAATCAAGAGAACTGCTGGATGTATTTCAACATCCATCTGATGTAGTCAGGTATGTACCAGCTGCTCTAAAAGGGAATGTTTTGGGTTTTGTTTCTTTACATTAAGTATAAAAACGCTATAAGTTGAAAATTGTCTAAGGTAAGGAAAAGGAAAACAAAAATTTAACGTACCCCAGGAGCTTTAATTACTGTGTCAATTGTTCGTGGAGATGTTGCAGCTGCCCTTACTATAAATTCATGAGATGGATTTTTCTGATGTGCTTCTGAGAAGCCCAACATGAGTGCTGCACCAGGAACGTACTGCATGAATCTAGAGATAAATAAGATGTGACAAACTCAGGTACATGAGCAAAAGCCCATATGGGAGGGTGAGGGCTACTGACAGATCTGAAAAATCTGAAAAAAATGGAAGAACTGAAAAGCCAAGGAAATAACACTTTTTGTCAATCTAAATGGTTGATTTTACCCAGAAGGAACACATTAGTTTTATTTAGCCCATTTAAGCTGGGTATTTTTTGAAACTCAGTAGAAGAAAATTTCAAAATAAAAAGGCATTTTGAAATATAAAATAATCGAATATAAAAAGTGAAATCAAGCATTCTTAAGTTTTTAATTATTTGGGCCCTATCTTTTAATACACAACTTGTAGAGAAAGTAGAACACATTTATAAAATACTGTTGTGCCACTGAACTTGTGGTTTCCATCTAAACACTGCCCACGCAAATATATTTGGGTTGAAAAATTTCATCCAGTTCTTTCAATGTTTTTCAAAAACCAACTAAGGAAAATAACAAGTTAGGAAAGAATAAACAACATACGCCATGCTTGTCTCTTTTATCCAGGATGGAAGATGTCCCCATCGCAACTTCAGCTGTGCGGCTGGCTTCCTCGCCAGTTGTCCTGTGGTAGCCACGGCTGCTATCCTGTAGTCCTGGCACTCCTTGCCCCATCTCAGTCTGGCCTTTACAAACAGGGAAACAGTCCCTCAAATTTCAGGAAAAAAAATGACAAAACTAACCTTGACCATTTCAAAATGCAGGAATTTCTTTCACAAAATTTTTGCATTGATCCTTATGTATCCAATTTTTCTTTTGCTCTAAACAGGCTCACAGAGCAATTTTGACTGCCTTTGGCAAAATCTGAGGCATAGCAGGAAAAGAGTTTGCTGGTCTGAGCAAAACTACGTATACATGTTCCTGTCTCAAAGTGGCCACTGAAACATGCTGATATTTCCTTAGGCTTTGTAACTTCATAATCAGTATGTATTTTTTTCTAAAAGAAGACTGCAATATAATTTCAATTAGTCTTTCCTAAGACCGCTTGATACAAACCTGTCCCGTTTTTTTCAATATTGAATCTCATACTGACTATATTTTTGTTTCAAAAGAGTGGTGAAAGACAGGAACATTTTCTGAAACTCCACTAGTTTTGTGAAACAATTCAAAATAAATATACCTTTCCTGTTTAATTCTCCTGATCATCAGGTTCTCTTTGCTTACTCTGAGCCTAGTAGATGTTTCTCTGGGTGAAGCTGCCTGTGTACTTACCTGTGCTTTCAGAGGCAGTATCACAGCATCAGCACATGCTTTCCAATTGGTTTCAGCCAGCTGAACCACAACTAGTTGCACGTCAACTTTGGCAGCATCAGAACGAACATATGCTGTAGCTTGATAACCTTGATTTCTGTTGTCACTCCTTACTGCCTGTGCCACAATCGTAATGCCAGGTGGAATTACGTCTCCCAGGAAGTTGCGCTGAAAAACAACCCCCAACCATCTGTGCTTAAGTATTTCTGTGTATTCACTGGAGAGCCTACAGTCCAGTTTATGTGCTGATATCAGGAAGCAGCCTTTGTCCTTCATCGGTTTCATTTGCAGTACATATTTCTGTATCCTCAGTAGTCAAGGATAAATTTGTTTGAAAATTTGGTTATTCGATCACCACCAGAAATTTTCAAAGATGTGATTGCTTTGATGAGGGATGCAAGACTCTTCCAAGTTACCTTTATGCACATAATAAGATTTTGTTCATTATTCTAATATTTCCAATTGCTGCCTACAATACATACTAGAGATCTTCAGAATAGTACATTCACAACTTATTGTACTATACTACAGTTTCTAAAAGCCACTCAAGTATTTTGGAATCCTTCTTAGTATCAGAATTCTCCATGACATTGCCTGAATTTGCAGAGCTATTTGTTCCTTTATTATGTAGATACCTTTATGTACTACAATTACAGAATACTAAATGCATAATAAAGATGTTCTGTGCTTAATGGATCTTCACAGTTACCAATCAGTAATGCCCATGCAAAGTTTGATTTTAGTTATATATACAAAGCATGCACTCACGATCTTCATGCTACATCTAAAAGTAATTAGGCGGACTTACTTATTTCCTCCTCATTTTTATAGTAATGCAACTGATTTTGCATTGGGGGCTTTCGCAGGAAAAAGAAAATTCTTTCCCCTTTAACTTACAACTTCCTTCCCTTCAAATTTTATTTTCCAAATTTCCAAATCCACGCTTTCGCATACTGCAAACCCTTTCAGAAATGAAGAAAAATAAGCCAAAGAAACCAGTAAACAAAAGCCTGAACACCACAGAATTTGGAAAAAAGTACGTATTTCCATGGTGGGGAAAATACCTCAACAGACTTTGATTTTCATTTTACAGACTTGACTAGTGGCATGCCTTCTGAGCCTAACCCACTCAGCTGGTTAGTGCCACCACACCTACAGCTCCTGCCTGGATGCTCGTGGGTACCACACACAGAGTTGTACCTCGTGTGTCAGGCTGGAACCATGGCTGTGGTGGTGGATGCTGACTCTTTTGCTCCTCCTTGAACTGTGGGCAGAATTTCCTCCATGGTGGCTGCTGCTGCTGCTGCTGCTGCTACTGCTGCTGCTGCTCGAGTGGCTGCTGCTGCTGCTGCTACTATTTCTGTGGGTGCTTCCCGACTCTGAGGAAGATGATGATGAGCTGCTTGATACCTTATGATCTGGATGCTGACATAAAAATAAGTTAAAAATCCGTGATATGGTCTCTAGTTTCACAGTGTAAAAATCAAAATCAGAGGTATCAGCCTCCCTTTATAGGTAACAGAATTAGACATATCTAGAGGATTATTTTTATCATACACAGACATGAAATATGTTGGGTAGGAATGTGGTTTGGATCCATCCAGATCTCTCTGCTGAAAGGAAGGCTGCATAGACAGCAATTGCAAATGGCAACCTCACATTGTTCAGGTTTAATGCTAGGGAAAATGAAAAGCAGCGTTTAATAGGTGGTCAAATATATCAATATGAAGGGGGAGTAAAAAGAAGATATTACAACTTAATGAAAAATACTGTAAATAATCTTCCTCTTTCACAAGCAGGATACATAATAACTGTACAGGTAACACCTATAAAACCCATTAAATTATAACCTTACAGTATCACCCTTACACATCATCTGTTGCAAAGGTATCCTAATGCAAATTTGAGAATTACAAGTGCTGCAATAACAAAAGGATGTATTATAATAGCATTTCAGTAACAAATCTGCTTATTTTGGCTATCATCAACATTGTTATTGGACATTATGGAATGGCCAAGGTCCATTATGGAATGGCCCAGACAAAGTCCTTTGGTAATATGCTTGATCATATCAACTGTAGCTACCATGGCAATATGCCCCTGAATTAGGAACCTACCCAATGGACGTGAGCAGAATTGAAGCGGAGACGGTATACTTTTGGAATGTGTAATTCCTGCAAAATTCAAACAGAAGTTATTACCTACAGCTCAGTCAAGATCACTTCCTAGCAGAAGTCAAAGTATTAGAAATTTTACCCATTCCGTAGAAATGTCATAATTACTGCGACTGTTAATCTGGGACTTGACGTGTTTCCTTTGAGCTCGTTTGTTGTATTTGCTGTGATAACGGGAGGCACCAGAACTTTCGTTGCTGCTGCTGGTGCTTCTGCTGCTACTCTGTGTTTTACGCTTCTGCTCACGGACACTTCTCTCTCCTTCAGCAGTGCTGGCTTGTGCAAATGTTGTGGTTTTGGACTGCTTCTTAGCCTTATGTTTTATACCAGATGCTTTACTACTGCTGCTGCTGCTACCTATGGTGCCTCCGTTGCTGCCTTTGCTGCTGCTACTACTACTGCTTCTGCTGTCCTTGCTGCTGTTACTGCTGCTTTCTTTGCTGCTGCTACTGCTACCACTACTACTACTGCTTTTGCTACTACTACTACTACTTTTGCTACTGCTGCTCTTGCTACTACTACTACTACTTTTGCTACTGCTACTACTGCTCTTGCTACTACTACTGCTGCTCTTACTGCTACTACGGCTGCTTTTGCTGCTACTACTGCTGCTTTTGCTGCTACTACTATCACTACTACTGCCACTGCTGCTGCTACTACTACTACTGCTTTTGCTGCTACTACTACTGCTGCTGCTGCTTCTACTGCTGCTGTCCCCAAAGGGGTAGAATTTATTTTCTTTGGTTTTATTCTGTTTTGTTTTGAGAGTTATCTGGGTGCCTCCCTGTGCTGCTCTGTCATCAGAGTCGCTGCTGGAGAGGCTGCTCGTTGTATTTTCAGCACTTCCACTAGTGCTGCTGGCACTGGATGATGAGCTTCTGTATTTTCTTGTCCCCTAGTCAAAGGTAACATTGGAAAAGCAAAATTATTTTTCCGTGTTCCTGCAGAATGTTGTAAGTAAAATCAGAAGCAGAGGCCTCTAAATCTTTGCTGCCTTAGAAGACAAGGTATACTCTCGTACCATCTCTGCAGTGCATCACAATAATTCAAAGGCAAATTCATAATGATGTGTTAAAACTGCACATAAGCAGAACAATATTCCAAACACTTTTGTGGTAATGATCATGTGCAGGAGTTGTTGACCACACATGTAACTGGTGTGGGTAATGACAGTCCTGCTATCTCATGACAGGTTGTGTAGGTGGGTGTCAGACTGTTTTGCTGCAGTTACAGTAGCTGGAAAGAATTGACTACCTTTTGGGCACACAACAGCTATTTTCCCTTTTACAAAAAGTTTTCAGAAAAAACTGCAAAACCAACCTGCTCTTTCTAATGTCCTTCACTTGCAGAAGAGATGAATACAAAATGACCTGCAAAGACTTGTGTACCCCAAAGCCTGTCTTTATTTTCTAGTGTTTGCATACTACCTAGACAAAGAAAGCTAATAAGTATAAAAGAAATAGAAATAACTAAGTTTTGTGCAATGTCTCCCACAAATCTAGAAACAGACTTTTATAGCAGTACCTGGTCATCAGTGTCATCAAGGATTTTCTTCACTCTTTTAATTGCTTCATTTCTGGAAGATGCTTGTGCCTCTGGATCTTCAAATGTCACTAGACGTATCATTTTTGTAGGAGCTTGATCTCCTGCTTGGATTGTGACTTGTATTTTTTCAATAGGTACCTCTGTGTAAACTGAAATTGCATGACAATTATTATTACTGTTAGTATTAGCAACTGAATGACAAAACAACACAATTTTGCCGTAATTTATTTGGCCACTTTTTTTCAAATATAAATGTTTGATAGCAGCTAAAGGACACACTGGTTGCCAAATTTTAAAATACAATGATACTGGATTCTTTTGAAGTCAATATACAGAATGATCAGCAGATTTAAGACAAGTGAATTGGATTGCTTAATGAGATAACACTATGGGTTAGTGAATTAGACATCAGAGAGGAATAGAAGCTCAACACTTGAATTGTAAAGAATGGTCCAATGCTTAGGCCGTTAGTTTGATACTTAGGAGACCTAGATTCAGTGGCCTGCTGTGCTTTTATTTCTTATGATCATGGATTAAGACGTTAAAGCCTAGATCCTGGCAGGGTTAATCCATAATTCCCTTTAAGAGTCTGGGGTTTTAGAATGTAGCTACAGGACACTGCATCAGATCTGTTGCCCATATCCAATTGCTTCGTGCTTGCATCCCAAATCCAGTGATTCAGAATGCATCAGACACACTCTGCAGGCATAGATCAGTTCTGTTTGATGCTGGCCATGCTGAGTGGCATTGCTGGGAGAGCTGAGACATTGCTGCTCAGGCGAGTGGGGGAGAAATGGGTTCCTAATGTGAACATGGTCTGTTGCCAATACTGGCATGCCTAGTATTTCTTATAGTAGCTTTAGTGCTGTTTTAGATGCAAACCCTCTCTATATACATATACATATACATATACATATGTATATAGACACCCACCCACTATTTTCTGTTTTGTGCATAGTTGTATTTACCTGGTTTGATGTTCACGCTCAGGGCATGCTCTCCAGCTAGGTAATAAAGAGGCACGTTTTTGATAATTGCTGCATGTACACTTTTCCTCTCAATGCACATTTGAACCCCAAATGTACTTGCATTGGAACACACGGACTGAACAAATGGCTCTTTTCGAGAAGAAGAGTGTCCAAAAGAAAAGAGATCTCTTGATGAAACATCCTCTGCAGACTGTCTGTCCTAGTAGATAGCACACATGTCAAGTTAAATTGGACAATAGTAAGAGGAATACTTGCATGTAATGCACCCTGTTTTGGTAACAGTTACATGTACTATGCAGGAGGAATTAACCAGTTTATTCAAGAAAGCAAGGCCATGATGCAGTACAACTTGGTTTTAAATTGGATGAAACGATAATCTAGATGGGTTGATTAGACTATTTACTTTAAAAAGAGCTTGAGGCTAGAATAATAGAAAATTATATCACAAACTAATTCTAAATCTTTGATTTTGTTTTCCTGGTGTATTAGGTTCTTTATAAAACTGAGCGTGCTCTAGCCTGCCTGGAGTTTTTTATTTTGATTTTTGATTGGGTCAGACAACAGAACTTTCAACTATGTCCACAAAAATTCTGGTTCACTTGAGGTCTGACATGAATGTGATACTGTACCAACTGATGGTCAAAACATATTGTATATTAGAAACCACCATTAAAAACTATGTAAATTGCATTTACCAAGCAATGCTTACAGAAGAACAAATTAAAATTAATTAAAATTGGAATTAAAACCATGAAATGAAAACTATGATTTCTTGAAGCAATGAAGCAAATACCTAAAGAGACATAATCATAAGCTTTCATTTCACATGTAATTCAAGTTTGCAATTAATATTTTTATTCAGCTTATCATGTGTCACAAAATTCCAAATTTGCATGGACCCCACCAAAAACCTGGAATTTTTAATGATACTGGGAAAGGCTCCACTTTTCGGTTATTCGCTTTGTAACTCCAGAGCACTGAGTTTTCAGAAAGGGTAGCCCAGAGGCACAAAGCAGAAGAATATAGCTTGTTCGAGGATATTGGAAACTGCTCTCACTGACAGCATGTTTGCCCACTGACTTCTCCATAGGAAAGAGCTGTACTCATCCCTCTGTTCATCTCTTATTTCACCTGAAAACCCTTCAGAGCTGCACAGCAACAATGAAAGCAGAGCAGGACAGTATTCCTTGCCTCTGTCAGTCTTCAGTGAATGAGTTCTCATAGTGATGCCTTCACAGTCCTGCCCATCTTTGGCTTTTATGGAAACCTGGTTCAGGAATTCATCAGACTTGACACACAAATCTCCATCCTTTCTTAAATGAGGATGCTTATAAGGCATACAAGTTGAGCAGTGGAGCATCTTGTGGAACATTTGTAACTGCCCCAGGAAGTGCTTACATAATGGTTGCAAAGTGTTTTAAAGATTTTGGGCCTATCCTGTAGATGGCAGTGTAAAATGAATTACCAAATTAAATGTTTTTGCTTTAGAAAAAATGTTGCAAGTCTGATGTATTACACTCCAGATTTTGAAATAATGTTACTATAGGGTTATTTGTGTTATTAGATTGAACTTGACTTATTTTGTGTGAAGCAGTATTGGTCAGAGATGAATTGTACCTTTTCCTATGGAGAAAAGAAATGGTCCCCTACTGATTAAAAGCCAAAAGAAGAATAGTCAGACACTACATCATTTACCCTGATGTTATCAGTCTCGCCTGATGCAGAATCTGAATCGAAGGACATCTTCATTATGTCGGGCACTGCTTCAGGTAAAAGAACTGAAGTCATCTTACTACCAGCCAAATCACCAATATTTCGTGTAACAGCAAATGTCTTAGACCTGCAGAATAAACATTAGAGGAAACCTGTATTGATAAAGCACCGCTGAGGCAAAGACCTGAATAATGCCTCGTAGCATGTACTCAGAAACAAGTATCATACCTTGCAAATTGCTTTACAGATATTTACAGCATCCTTCCTGCTAGTTGTGTTTTCAAGGACTGCTAAGAGTAAATAAAGACACAGACCAATCTTGGGGGCAGACAGCTCAGTCAGGCTTTTAGAATCACTTCTACAGGTTAAAAACATTGCAGTTGGTCAGATCTCCATAGCCTAACTCCTTGAAAAACATTGCATTTACTTGGAAGCCTGGCTTTGGATAACATTATTAAATTTTTGAATCTCCTATTTTAATCTTCTGGACTTTTAAATTTTAAACTCACATTCTGTGTGTTCACTGCACTAGACTTAGTTCTAATTTCTTTTGATGTTATATTTGGGAAAACAGTGCCATAACTTCAAAAACTAACCTGAGGATTTGTGGCTACTGAATGCTCTTTCCTGTGCAATTTTTATTAAAGCAGAATTGAAGAAAGGAGCCTCAAATCATCAAAGTAAATGTCTCCAACTTGATTTAAATTCACTGGTACTCAGATCTTGGCCACAGCAAGACATCACAGAGAAATGTGTAGGAAGGTTAAGAGCCTATTTATGTAAATGTGTTCAGTACATTGTTTCCAGTGTTGTGAACTCTAAACATATTAGTCAGGATCCAAGAAAACTAATATCACATGTAGCATGAGGCTGAGACTTTCAGGACTAGATATCATGATCCCCTGTATCCATACCCCATGTTCTTTATGGAATTTCTTACACCACTGTGATAACTACAAGTCTTGGTTTTGGTCAGAGAAACATCTTGAATGCTGAACTTTTGAGAGAAGAAAGCCCATTTCTCTCTGCTGTTAACACTGTGCTAACTCTACCTTACTAGCTTTTTATCAGCACTAATGTTTGACTCAAAAGTACCCATGTGCTGTTTGTCAAGTATGAAGCTGATTTGTTTGCCCTGAGGCTTTTGTGGTCTGCCAATGAAGGAGGCTGCTGTGACAGTGAATGGAAAGATGGTCTCAAAATGGTCTCTATTTTAATACGGTCCACACTGTACTAGCCTGAGCAATTCCAATCTAACCTATTTGAAAGTTGAATTTGTATTCATTTGATAACCCTCTCTTCCTCTTGAAGGCTCCTACCGTGCTGTATGCACTGTAAAGCACACAATTGCTCTTCATGTGGAACACCTCAATAAAACATGTGTCACCTGTGGGCTTTGGTATTTTTTTTTCCATCTCTCTCTTTTTTTAGATAAGGACATGACAGCAACGCTCCATGCTGGGTGATAGGAGAACCTTGAAGAATGGAATCTGAAATAAAATATTCTCCCTAACAAGCTGAGGGGATAAAAGAAAATACAAATCAACTTGCATTTCAGATGGCTCATCTGGGTAAAGAGGAAAAAAGGAACATGGTTTTATTTTAATCCCATTCAATAATTCAAATGACCACTGAACTGCAGGCTGGATCTCCAAGCAGAAAGCCCTGGGGTTTCTTTTCCATTTTTTTTTAGTATTTTCATGCCAATAGTCTACTCCTGCCACCTAATGAAAGCGAAGGATCGATTCCTCCCTGTTGAGCACAGAGAGCCGACAAATGTAGCTGCATCACAGGTGACACATGTCAATGTCTGCAGAATCACACAGCACAGTAAAAATAGGCTACAAGAGCCAGCTCTGGTGCTTTAACAAGAAAAAACAGTCACAAAGAAGGCCTAAAGCTATGGTATGAAAGAATCTGTTCTCTCTGATCCTACACAAGGGAGAAAAAATATAAAGGAGATTTTCCAATATGTATTAGTGCATTTTTTGGATGAGAGAAGCTGTGCTATAATATAAGCGAAACTCACTGCAGGGGTAAGGGACAAGCAATTCAGCTATGTTGGGCCCACTGTTTCAGAGTGTGGCCTTATATACATCCCTAACACGAGGAGAGAAGAGCTCAACATCTGTTTAAAGCAAAAAACCAGTCAACAAAAAAAATATTTCCCCAGGTTTTGAAGCACAGCGTGACATCACATTTAAATAAATGAGAAGCAGGAGACAATCATCCAGTCAGATATTTAGCTCTCTTTCTGCAGTGGTGAAACAAACATTGCTGCCTTTCCTACACATCTTCCTTCTGACCTTGGCGCAAAGGTGTTATAAAACCAGGGACTTGGAGCACCAGCTGTCTCCCCCTTTTGCCCCCAAACACACCACACTGCCTTGCAAGCTCACACTATATGCTGGCTCTTCTGCATACATGTGGGACAAAGTGATGGAATTTCCTAATTCATCTTATAAATAAAAAATTTCTGCTTATCCTACAGTTAAAACAAGCAAAAAAGCTATATGATACAAGTTCTTTTCAAGATTATGTATATACACTTCTGTAGTCTGTCATTATGAATATGTGTATTAGCAAAGTGCATTCTCTGGCAGCTCTCCATATTTATACTTTAATCACAGGGCTCTAATTTCCCCTGAAATTTATTTGAGTTTTATTTTTTGTAAATTTTGTTTAAAAGTATGTTGAAGTAGCCATCTGTAGTATACCAAATAATTACTTTAAAAGACCCTTAAAAATAACCATTATTTTAAATTAAATTTAACTTTGATAAGATTGAATTTAAACACATGTTATATATTCTCTCCATAGTATGATTAATTATTTTGCTCTGATTTTTTGCTATAGAGAGAGTTGAGTCCATAATGTGCTGATTTGTCTTGGGAATGCAATCTCTCTATCACCAAAGTTTTCATTACTTTTTTCTTTAGAGTTTGTGATTGCTTACCCGAGTTTCTCTTAGGCTCCTGAAAATTTATATAAATCCCATTGCTGTGACAGGTTATAACCTGCATAGTGTATAGGATATAAATGAATTTAATGCTATTGAAGACCCTTTTCCTATGTCTGGATGTGAGAGATGAAGGCGAAAACACTATCACATCCTGCCTAGGTTTAGTGACATGGTACTGTAGAAGGTAACCTGCTGACCATCAAGACAGTGCCCAATACTAAAATATTTTGAACAGACCTCACAAACAAACAAAAGTTCAATTGCTTTTTAGAAGTATTTCCTTAAATGGGGAATTGAAAGCTAACAAGTGAAGCTGTCACAATATCCCTAAAATATTGACTTTAGTTGCTTCTTTATTATTTAGTGAATGTATGCAAAAGGAGGAAAAAGACTATGTTGAACTGCATTTTTTGACTCATTATATATAAGATATATGTCTGTATCTATATCTGTATATAGTATATCTCCTTTTTCTCTCTACCATGTCTGCTTGTTTCTGTTTATAACTTTAAGGTTTTATTTTGTTTGGTCTTTGACTTCCTCACTAATGTGGTTCAATGTTATTCAGTATTATTCTCTATTTATTGCTTTACCTTTACTTGCACTCATTGCTGTTTCATTGCTCTGTGTGGTTTCCACTGGCCATTTATTTTGTAAAAGTGGATAGGAATGCTTTTTGGAGAGAAATAGATGGTGCTAAAAGTTAGCTAGTGAGTATTAGCTTTCTCATATACTTGGCACTATAGAGCTATTTTCAGGTGACTACTTCACTTTATAAATGGTAATGCTGCAGGGTCTGGAGCAGGGTTTGGACTGGAACTCATGGACTCTTCTACTGTAATCCTGGGTCTCTGATACTGAATTGCTTTATGGAAAAGCATTCAGCCCTTTTTTTGTGTGTCTTATTTGATTTTCCCTTAAGTCGAAGGAAGAAAATATTTTTTATTTTTCTTTGCAGGGAGCCTCCTTCTGCTAATATTTGTAGCTCTGCTAGAGGCTCTAAACTCTGTATCAGTCTTCAATATTCTCATTTCAGTATCCTTACTAAGTTCATTAATACCCACCTCACTCCAGCAGTGAGAGCTAGTGGGAGTGGGTGCCTGCTGTCCCTGATGGTCTTGGGAGCAGTCTGTCCTGGCCTGTACAAGAAACTGAACCCAAAAAAACATGCGGCTAACTTTTGCTCTATGGAACACTGAGACCCTCCTGACTATCCATGGAGAACCTTATTTCAATCACACTTGGAGTGGAGGAATTGTCTTAAGCGGGAGGATGTGATGTCAAATACCTGTCAAATGATCTGTGACTTCTGGGGGGCAAAGGAAAATAATGATTAGTATAAGTGGTGGCTAAACTGAGGAGACCTGCAGAGCATCTCTGGGCCAGCAGCCATGAAAAACTGAGCTCTTTTGTTACAGTTGTATTCCTAGACAAGAAACTTGTTAACATTTCAGCAGATTGTATAATAGCTGACTTCTGTTGTCAGTGATGTTTTTCCCTTTGTGATGAATTTTCAGCTTGTCTTTCTCAGTTTTTTTTCATGTGTGTGTGTGTGAAGGTTTTCTAAGTTTGGTCTACTTCTTTGATTCCTTGGACATACTCTTTCTGTTTCCTCTCTCTCTTTGTGCTTGTATTTCCATCTGCTTTCATTTGTTTGGCATCTGGCTACAACAGTTTTCCAGCGTGTATTGTAATTACATGCACTGATAATAAATCAAGTAGACCTAAGACGTAAGAATACCAAATGGCAGCCACAGGGAAACCAGGTAAAAACACAAGAAACATGAAATCCTCTATGCTTCAAGGTATCAAATGCACATATAGGTGGGTTATCTGTTCTAACTGATAGGATTCAGCTGCTGTCCCCAGTTCAAACACTTGTATCGAGATAGAAATTTTATGTCTTTTTTGTTTTAAATAGCTTATGGATCTCAACAACTGAGATATAGTCCTCCAGAGGATTTTCAGGTGAAAACCACAGGAAGTAACACAAATTTTGAAGCAAAGCTTTGGTACGTGTCACTTCATAAATAAATATAAACTACATACATCATTAGCAGTTATCCAAACTGGCAGTCAAAACCAAGACCCCTAAGCAGACATTCTGGTTTATTTAGAAGACTATGTTTGTTACACAGAAAGATGTTAAGTGCTATGTCTTACCTTATGCTAATTATGTTAGTCTCATCTTTACATGAAGGAATTTCAATTTTGATATTTTTTTCCTTCATACAGGCAGTGGCAACAACATTCACAGGTACATAAGCGTTCACTTTGGTGTGTGTTTCCAGGCCTGCTTGGATTATGCGTGTGTTGATTCCCATTACAAAGGTCATCTCCTTGGCCATGCTGAAAAGGTATAATGTGAGTATAATTACATTCAGGCAGCAAACAGGTGTTGAATTTTTTTTTCTCTGTCACTTGAAAATATTATTCTTTTACTTTATACTAAATACTTACCTTAGACTCATTTTGGATCTCAGCCTAATGTTGGCATTTAGTAACTCAGTCAATCTGAAATCAGACTTTGGAGAAGGTGTAATCTGAGCTTGAACTATTAGAAAGAAAGAAAAGAAGTGTTAAAAATGCTCTCCAATCCTGGCAAGAATGTTTGCACTACTCAAGTAGTGAGATATATTACCATTTCCTGTCACTTTTGTGATAGAAGAGTAATAGAAGCTGGTCTCTGTTGGGAGCCCAGTGCAGGTGGGCACGATGCAACGGATCTCAGAGGACAGGAGAGCCTTGGTCCACTGCCTCGCTACACCACTTTGAAGACTGCTGATTATTCTCCTTAATGAAGGGATTTTTTCATCAGATCCATACCATGCCTGCAGTTACAGAGTTGAACATGTATAAATAAGCAGAACTTACATATTATGATCCATGTCATTAACTATGCCTCAGGGGAAATTCTGCCAGCAATGATTATAACTAATCCTGATCAAAGCTTGACCTTATTTACCTTGATTAATACTGAAGACAAAAACCCCTAACCTTGAATTAAACAGTTAAAAAAAAGGCAGGGAATGTCTGAAAGAAACAGTATTTTAGAACTTTTTATTCTTGGATGGTGATGTTTTCAAAATGATACCTGCAGCGCATTTTGGATAACATTTTTATCAATTTCACCAAAGTAGAACTCCTGGCCAAACATCTTCAGGTAGCCTGATGCAAAAGGTTTTTCACTGGAGAATGCCTTCCAGTCAGAGAGCTGTGTGAGAAGATGAAAAAAGTCTGATTCTTCATAACATTTGAGGAAGCAATACCTCAGAGATTTTCTTTTCCCCAGAATTTACCATTTTTGTGATTTTCTTGAAGTCATACTCATTCTCCCAGTTTCTGTCAGGGGAGTAATCTTTAGCAAACATCTCCTGCAGTCCTTCAACTGTTATTCCCACCTGTGGGAAAAAGTAAAGCATAAATGTCAGTTGGATGATGGCTGTAAAAAGGCATGAGAGGGCAAACTGTGGGTAGACCCAATTACCTCCAAGGGATCAGCCACTCTTCCAAGAAAATGTGTCCGCAGCTGGAATATTGCCGTGGTTGGAATTAAGCTACCCGCATTATTCAATACCAAATATTTAACTGCCAACCCACTCATAAGGAAGTCTGAAGAGAAACAGGCAGTAAGACATAGCACAGTTAGTTTTTAAGTCACTAAGTGCTGCTTGTACCGATTTACCAATTTCATAACTCAACTGCTACAGCATGATATGAGCAAGGCTAGAAAATACAGCCATACTGACATTCTAAACAAGTTACAAACCAAATATTTTGCATTTTTAAACTAATAATGGGCAAAGTTTCAAGCCCTTTGCATGGTGGTTATGATATTTTTCCAGTTGTTACTGCTGTATCATAGAATGGTTTCGGTTGAAAGGGAGCTCAAGGATTACCTTGTTCCTACAACTCTACCATGGGCAGGGACACCTTCCACTAGACCAGGTTGCTCAAAGCCCCAACCGACCTGACCTTGAACACTTCCGGGATGGGGCATCCACAACTTCTCTGGGCAACCTGTTCCAGTCCCTCATCATCCTCATAGCAAAGAATTTCTTTCTAGTATCTAATATAAACTCATTCTCTTTCAGTTTGAAGCCATTCCCCCTTGTCCTAGTACTCCATGATCTTATGTAAAAGCCCTCTCCACATCTTTTGTAGGCACCCTACAGGTACTGGAAGCCCACAATTAGGTCACCCTAAAGCTTTGTCTCTAGGCTGAACAATCCCAAATCTCTTAGCCTTTCCTTATAGGAGAGGTGCTCCATTCATCTGATAATCTTGGTGGTTCTCCTTTGTACTCACTCCAACAGGTTGATGGCCTTTCTGTGCTGAGGACCCCAAAGCTGGATGCAGAGTTGGTGGAGTCTCATAGCAGCAGAGTAAAGGGGCAGAATCGCCTCCCTTGACCTGCTGGCCGTGATGTTTTTGATACAGTCCAAAGTACAATTGGCTTTCTGAACCTCCAGTGCACATTGCCAGCTCATGTCCAGGCTCTCATCAACCAGCACCCCCAAGTCCTTGACAGGGCTGCTCTCAAATCTCTTTGTCCCTCAGACCCACAGGGGATTGCCCTGACCCAGGTGCAGCACCTTGCGCTTGGTCTTGTTGAATCTCACGAGATTCCTACAGGGCCACTTCTTGAGCTTGTTCAGTATGGAAAATATGTGTGTCCGTATCATTTCCCGCTGGTCAGATTCTGTAATGTCAGCTTATGAAATGCCTTTATAATTTAGGGCACCCTGACAAAGGGGATCAGAAATGAAAACATATTTGCCATCCTTTGCTAATAGTTCAGGGGAAGTGATACAGATGTCCTGTAAGGACAGATGGGAGCTGTAGATTTGTCTCTCAAATGACCCAGAGGCAATTTAATATATCTAGCTCTAAATGCTGTAATCCTTACATGCACTGCACCAATTGTTGGAGTTATTGTGAACTACTGAATGAACTTTGAGCAAACAATTATTTTATTTTCTCTATTTAGATTTATCATCTGTAATGTTCTTAGATACAGGTACTCAGTGCAGAGCAGAGTCATGTATTGTTCATGGTCTTGGCACAGTTATATTCTGTTCTGTTTCATGAGTTAAAATAATCCCAAGGCATTTCAAAAGGAACCAAGGTGACGGGATACATAGGCATCCTTGTTATACTTCTTTTCTTCCAGCCCTCCACTCCCTTCTCTTCCTACACCTTTTGGAGGACAGGGCAGTATGTGTGAACTGAAATTTTACTACGCTGCCTTCACTGTTTTGCTGTATGAAGCTACCGTGCCATTTAAAGTGCTGGACACTACCTACAACATGAAAGCTTTAGTAACACCTCCTACAATCAAAACACGGGTGTTTATGCCACCCCATTTTTGTCAGAGGACTAAGTGGAGAAACTTCAGCAGATAGTAAGGAGACAAAAGCTCACATTTCAATGCTGATCCTATAGAAAATAAAAAGCAAAGCAATGGCACACTGTGACATTACTGATGAGTTGACAAGAGATTTAGAAATGTGAAGACTAGTTTTTCTCTGAATGAGTTTATCCAGAGCAATCCTAGGTATTATGTGGACTGGACAGTAGAAATGAGGCATGGTACTCTGAGTGAATTTGTTAAAGGTCTTTTTCATGTTCTAATCCATAAAATTTACTTACAAACTCCATGGTAGTATCTGGTATTTAATAAGAGTTGTTGCTTATAAATGATTAAATGATGATATAGAATTCATTGACCTGAAGAGAGCAGAAATATTTTCCATACCTCAGTCATTACATAGTGCTAATGCTCAAAGAAAATATTTGCCACTTGACTGTGAGAGAGTGATGACACCTCTATATATCTGACTACTTGCCCCAAAGATGAGGGAAAGAAAAATAAATGATCAAAGAGAGAAGCCTTTGAACATTGGTACACATATTTAATTATATTAATTACATGAATTATATGACGTAATTAATATTGAGAGTCAAATGCCCTTAGCCCTCACATTGAGCAAAATCTGGGTGACCCCTCTGATTTCAGTAACTGTGTAGAGCACCATGAATGAAGCACCATTTTGTTGTGGCCATATGTGACAGATTCCAGATTAGAGATATATTCAGTTGACATTATTGCCTGTCATTAAAAATTCAGCATCTAGCACCACAAAGATCTGTGATGCTGAGGGCAGATTTTTGTTTTATCAAGAAATAGGTACTGCATTAGTACAGCTGTCACTATGGTAACTCCTCCAAAATTGACTCACTGAAATACATTTCACTTGTGGCTAGTTGTGACAAATCAAATCAGAAAGCTGGAGGATGGATCCAGTGTAGTAGGAGATTGACCTAATTTAGCTGAGTTATCCAACTCTAAGATTAGCATGTGTGAGAAAATGATCTTGTTCTTTATTCTTCAGGATGAGAAGTTTAGGTAGTAACCAATTTTCTGACAATGATCTTGACCAGAAAGTAACAGAAATTCTCTGATGTACTGCATTTCCAGGCTACAGCCAGAATAAAGGATTCCATTTCACAAAGCCCCCTGCCAGCATCCCTCACGCATACTGCACCCTTCTTTCTCACTTGGTAAAAACTCAGATAGCTTAATTTTAAAAACAAAAATAAGAAGACAAAATGAGCGCCTAAACCAAGAAACACTTATGTGTCTATTAAAGGAAGATGTATCTATCTCAATACATTTTAAATGGCACAAAAGTTCACATAGTGCATATTAGGGACTATATTTCTGTGGGCATTCTCTGTCTTCATCGCTGAGGCAGCTAGCACATAGATAGTATATTACTGTGATTGTTGTTGTATGTAGTAAATATATTTCTATTACACAGCAGATTAATGGCCATGAAAGCCCCGTGAAACTGGGGAAGGACAATAGCGAGATCTACAAAAGTAATTTAAACCACATCCCTGCCTCAAAAAAGAAGGCAGAAGTACTTGTACATTCAGACTACATTTCAGATGCCTCAGAGTCTCTTTTAATATTGTTTACTTTTTAAAGAATATTATCATGTACCAGTGAATAAAAAAGTGATGAAAGCATGCAACTTCTGAAAGATAAACAGCATGTATAAGGAGACTGTGTTTGGAGATATAACCTCTCTAGTCTGCCAGCTATAGAAGCCAAATGGTCATTTACAAAGGGGACTAAAAAAAATCTACTGAGAAAAATAACACATCGAAAACAGCAACAGCTACAGTTTGGCCCAGCAAGACCTTGCCTTCTAATCTAGTCCTATCTGCTTTGACTACATTTTTATGTGCTACTCTCATTGATGTAACTGATCAGTCTCCAGATCCTGTACATGGGTCTGCTCATTCCAATAAAGAATCCCGGCAGGAAGATATGAGAGTTCTTTAGACAATAAGCCTGAGGTAGCTGCTCATGGGTGCAATGATTTGTCATAGCTGAATGTTTTCAGAGCTTTCTATTTCACTGGGCACAACTGTTTGGGTGAAGAGTATTTAGCATCACATCTGAATTCAGCAAGAGCTGTAGGTGTTCAACACTGGTAGAAATTAATCCACTTCAACAGTAATTTAGGTCCCTTCTGTTTGTTTGGTGCTGAACAATGGTATAAAATTGTTAAGCACAACTGAGACTATGGCATTTGATACAGGAGCATGTGCTTCACTGACTAATGAAAACATAGGGTTAGAGCCCCACAAGCCCTCTGGTAATTTCATGCTGGCAGCGTACAATGCAAAACACATAGGAACCTAAACACTCTCCAAATGGAGAGCCCGACATCCTTTCTTTTTTTTTTTTTTTTTACTGAACATTAGAGAATATGGAGGAACAATGTGCAGCTAACAGCTGGCTGGGGAAATTGAGTTCTCGCACTGCACAATTTCTTTCACACTGACCGGTATATATTTCTCTACAAAATTTTCTGAATCTTACCTTTAAAGACACTGAAGCGGAAAACCTTGCTGAGCTGATACCCAGATTTGTCAAATCTGGGACTTAATGCTCTGACAGCCATTCTGCAGGCAGAAGCCCTGAAAAAGTTTGTTGAGAACATTAACACGTCAATTAGTTTGCAGAAGTTTTTCTTGTAGGAAGGGGATCCAGATTTTCCTTACGTCACTTGAAGATCTGGAGCTGTGCTTCTACCCAGGGCTCTCAAGTGAGAGTAGATGAAACTTGCCACTTGTATGCTAGGTTCCCTCAGCACAGCATCAGCTAATGTCATCACTATTGAAAGACCTGGCTTGGTTTCAAGCAAAACCACAGCAGCTAACATTCGGAGCCGAGGATGAATTTTGTGATTCAGGAAAATCTCAAGCGTAATAGCCTGGACCTGAAAATAGTAGATATATTCAATTTTACTGGATGTTTGAACATTTTGCTACTAACCACTCAACACTAGTGAATGATCCATTCATCACTGGGACAGTAAAAACTTGTATTATTTAATATTAATGGCAACACTGTTCCTGGTTTCATTGTCTGAGAGTTGGAAGGGGCATTATGGTAATCTAGATTTGATTTCCGAGGCAATCAAAGCCAAGGAACTTCACTGGACAATTTCTACATTTAATATGCTATGTAGGCACCTTAAACCAAAATTATATCCAATAAATGTAATGACCAATGTGTTTGACCAGCAATATTCAATATCAAGACTAATTTTATACTGGAATCTTTGCAGTTTCCATGAGCATCAGCAAAGCCTTTGGCTCCATCTTTAAAATGGATGTGGTTGGTGTGCCACCATACTGGCAATCTCTTTGCACAGTGCTGTCCTGCCTGGGAGAGCCCACATCCACGCAGTGTAGTGAAGAGTAATCCAGAAAACTTCAATGAACTTTGGAAAGACCCTGACTGGTTCTATTAATTTGAATATGTTGAATATTAAATACCAACGTAAAAGAGGTGACAAAGATGCAGTAGCATCTACATGCAACTGCCATTTCAAATGAAATGATAAAAAAGACAGGCCATGAATTAAGTCTGTTTAATGCAATTATAGGTGTGTACCTTGCAGCCAACCAGACATGAAACTCTTTTTCGAACAATGAAAAAAGTGGTCGCAATCATTTATTTGCTCCAGACCAAATTTCTCCAAAGAAAATGCATAGAAAATGGAACTAAATTGTGGTCTGGGTCACATGTGGAAAGCCAGGCCAAAGAGCAATCAGAGATGCACTGTTGTTTTCAAACACCGAATTGGCTTTTTTCTTTCCCAGCAAATACCCTAACTCATACCCTTGCTCTTCTTTCCTCCCCCTGCTGCTTTACCCTGATCAGCACCTGCACTCTAGTAAATTGTTTCTTTATTCTTTTGCTTAAAAGCATACCCTGGCACACTATTGTCTGTGGATCAATATGTGCACTTGAAGTGGGAGTCACGTGCAAAAAATGAGTATAATGGAAAAACTGATACAGATTAGTAGGTGAATAGTTAATTAAAGCTTTTATTTTACTTTTTACATTTATATTAAGGATTGAGTTATATAAAACAAAAAATTTCAACATCAGGAAAAAAATTTTGAAAACCTTGAAAAGGTTTCCTTTTAGAAGCAAATTGCTTTAAGGTGAAAATGGTTGTAAAGTGATGTCTGTGGTGGATCAGGGCGTGCCAGTGTAGCCATTGTATGTGAGATCTAATGATTATCTCAGTCAGTGAAAAAAGTCACATTTAGTAAAAGCTTTGTTTATGACTTAAATGCACACAATGTCTGTAAATTTGTAATTAGGATGCAAACCTCTGGTATCTATTTACAATGAGACCTGTTCTTGAATTATGATTAGATGTGACACTCAGTATTAAACGATTCTCTGAAAACCTTGTTTTGTGGCTCTCTCACATACCAAAGGTGAAGTAGTACTAAACACATTTAGGCCGATCAATTAGTTTTCTGTCTTATGTCCTTGGAAACTTAATGTTTGCAATGGAAATACTGATTTGTCTTCAACAACAATGAACGCATCCTTTCAATGGATTTTTGCTGCAGTCTGAAATACTGGAGGTTAACGTCAAAAGAAATAAGATGTACCAATTAAGGAACAGCTAAGTATTTAAAAAACTAAACTGTGCTACATATATTTGAAAAAAAAGATCTGTTTTCCCCTCATCACTCATCATCTATTAATAGCCTTCCAAGTGCAAGCCACAAGAGCAAAGGAGGCAGCTTTGTTTCCTTACCATTTTTGGGTCTTTCAGGCCTATGTTTTTCAGGGCCATCAAAGCTGTTGCATGGACCTTGAGTGGCAAGTCGGATGCAGCAGCTGCATATCCTGGCAAAAACTTCTTGATGTGCTTGATGCTGGCTGGATGTCCTATATTGCCAAGAGCTTTCAAAGCCAGGGAAATCTCTTCTATGCTAGACTTGCTCAATGCCTCCCCAGCAAAACCATGAAGAAGCTGAAAAAAGAAAACAAATCTACTGAGTTCAATTCCAGTTTTTATCTATGTTCCATCTATCTGTCTGTTCTGGGTTTGACTTTAATAATTTCAGTTTGTTCAATTCATTTGTTTTAAACATTTTCAAATTCTTTTTTGTCCTCATGAATATAACATTTTATTCATAGAACAAGTACAGCCAAGCAAGCTGCAATGAACAGCTTCTTCATCACTGTACCTTAAAGTTATCAAGTAAGATTTTTATAGGAAAAAACAATAGCTAGATGCTATTTCCCACTGCCTTTCAGGGTGAGTTGTAAACTCTGAAATTACGCTGCTTTAGTACCTCTGTCTCATGGCTGAAAACAGGTGCAAAAATACAGATACATTTCAACTTTCAGACTTAAATAAGAATCCTGAAGACATGGCTGGTGGTGATACCCTTCACCAGCTATGACAGCCCCTTTTTAGTGTGGATTAGTAGGTGGCAAATGAGATCACTGCCAAAAAATTGGGTCATTTTACAGCCTTTGTTATAAGCAACGAGATCACACTTACATTAGTATGACAAGATTAGAAGTATGTAGTTATCAGATGGCTGAATAAGAGAAAAGAACTAAATCCTGATAGATATCTGTTTTCACAGAATCACAGAATACTATGAGTTGGAAGGGACCCACAAGGATCCTCTAGTCCAACTCACCATCTAATGCCCGTACAGAGATCGAATGCACACTCCAGAGCGGTGAACATAAACCTAGTTCCCTCACAGGTGCGCAGGCCACGCCAAGCCAGGAGGGACCCACAGGACCATCCAGCCCAACGCCCCCAGCTAGACCATGTCACTAAGCTCCTCATCCAGTCTTCTCTTAAACACCTCCAGGGATGGCGACTCCACCACTTCCCTGGGCAGTCCATTCCAANCAATGCTAAAAAATGGTTCTAAGAAAGAAATTGAGATGATAGAGAAGAATTTTAATACAGTTTCCAACTTTAAAAAAACACATTTGAGATCCCTTGATGCAGAAAAAATCGACTTCATATTACTAATCAAATGAATGGACATTTGAAATGCATTGAATAAGCCCATACAATCATCTGCTTTGGGAATGAATTTTTCTTTCTTTGACACAAAGCTTATCAAATTTAATTAGCTCAAGAGCACTGGTGGCAACTGTAACACAGAAGACACAGTTAGGAATGTTGGCCATGATTGTGTGCTACAGGAAAAATCATGTCAAGCAGTGTATTTGGAACACGGCTATTACAGGGGATGGTGGACTAACCAGTGCCAAAGACTGAAAATACCTGATGCTCTTTCCCTCTTTATAACTGGCTGAGTAGTTGGCCTCTGTAAACCATGACATACATCTTTAGAACTGGGAAATGCTATTTAATGTCTACTGAAGTTTTTCTGAGGCTTGCTGATTAAAAGCAGTGCAGACCAGGGACAGTATAACTATTACAAGAAACTTATAGTCTATGTGGATGATTGGGTTCTGCTTCTGGCTGACGTTGTGTCACTTAGTTGATTTATAAGTATAGATAAATACCTATATTTAAAGTATTTTTGAGCAATGCCATGGGACTTCATTAATGACTGGCAATAAAGAACTCAGAGATACTCAGATGGAAAATGCTACGAATTGTATGCTTCTTCCTCTCACTCTCCTCCGTGTGCTAATCTAAAGATGAAAATGCTGTATTTAACCAACTGGGATTCCTTTCCCCAAAGAAAACGCTGTAGTGAAGTGAAATACAGCTTTCTGAATAATGAAGAAAGAACTTAAGGCTTAATTTTTCTTTTAAATGATAAATAATAATGTGATTACCTGGAGACATTCAGAGCAGGACTCTGATGAAGAACACCTTTTATGGCACAGTGATGAATAGCTGAGATAGCAAGCCTTTCCAAGTACAGTGCTTGAGTGTGAGCAATGTTTTTTCAGAATGAGCTAGGGAGAAAGTAGTTGTTTGTTACTAGCATTAATGAAGAGAAACAATATTAAAAAATGCAAACAAAACCAGGCTTCTGATACTTTCGTATTGATGGATTTTCAGTTAATCAGTGCGTAGTACTGTATTTAACAGGTCAGCTGTAAAGCAATTCCAAGTAACATCTGGAAGGCAGATCTGTTGTTTTTATAGTTTCAGATTTAAACTTGGCATAAACTATAATCCAAGGGGAGGAAAACACCCTGTTACGGAATGGAAAAACATACATTTTCCTACAAACATTCATCATATTTTATGATCACCTCAGCTATAGGTACAACAAACTTGAGAATTTGTCCTGAATGGACGTCAGGATTTTGGGCAGACATGAATATTTTGTATAAATGTAGGAACTGACAGGAAGCATCAGCCCACTGATTTCTTGTGTGGGAAGCAGAGCATCACTGCATAGTAACAAGGAGGCTGTTGTGGCTTTCACTGAGGGTAAAACTCTAGTTTGAGGTTCCTTGTAACTACCTAGGGTAGACAGAGGTAAATTCTTGTATTTGAGGCCAGAATTAAACCCTGCAGATAGAGAAGAAATTGTAAAAAGAATTAGACTTTCTCCTGCATGGCCTTTACATTTGCATAATTACTTTGATTTTTATAGATCTGAAATTCATACCCATCCTTCTACGTCAGTCACGTCGAATACATGGATATAACAAATATGTATTTCTTGCTCCATCGTCTTTGTAGACAGTCAGTTTGAGATCTAATCTAATGTAACTATAAAGCACATTTGGAAAATGGGAGACTAGAAACCACTGTTTGCAGCAATAGCCTTTGTCCCTGAGGGGTATTTTACTCTTTCTTTCCTGTTTCATTGTGGACTCATTTTTGCCCTTTTGATTTGCATTCTCCTCCCCTTAAGACAGTCAGGAAACAAAGTCCTTTCAACCTCACTAGAGGATATAAAACCTTTATATTTTCAAAGCCTTTGATACCTTGTCAAAGGAATAAATACAACAGATGCTAAAATCAGCAAAGAGTGATTTGAGAGTGTTTAGAGAATCCTACTGTTGCTTCCTCCATCACGTCTTGAGTTGGTGTGCTTGAGTGCAGAGCCACAAGCACTGTCTGAGCTGCTTCCCAGTTGGTGAGCTCCCGCCTTTCCATTTTATGCCGCAGGAACCTGAGTGCACGGTGACTGGCAACTGCAGAAATTATGTCCAAAATGTAGCGCCTGTAATGGGAAAGGCAAGGAGCATTTTGCAGATCTGCCATTGAACACAGCCATTTCAGAGAGCCTCCAACAGAGGCTCTTTATCAGCAGAAACAGCACCATCTTTATTGCCTGTACCTGCATGCTGGCCGACTGGAGAACTTCTTCCACACTGACTCATAATTTTCCTCGTTTGCTGCACGAAAGAGATGCAAAACCTTCAGGGCTTTTGCTGGTGCATCACTGGGAAGCTGGTCAGAGGTTTCCTCTACTAAGTCTTGAAGGGTTTCCTCTATCTGCAGGAAGGTGGAAACGGAAGTTCATACGGATTGTTTTCCACATGCACAGATTCCAACAGCTGGTAGCCAGTCCAGAGTCTCAACTTTACCTGGCTTTCCACATCTTTTATTTTGAATAAGTGGACAGGAAGCTGTAGCAATTCACTGCCAAACTCATACTGAAGTGATCCACGGTTCTGATATTCTTTTGGTGGGACCTCTGCCCTCTGTCTCTGCACATCAGTCAAAGTAAGTTTCTGCCTGGAATGTAAAACCCCAAGAAAACAACATCACAAAAACGCAGGGTACAAATGAAAAAGAAAACAATAATTCTACCTCCCTGCTGTGCAATGCAACTCAATTTTTTCAGAAGGGTTTTGTTATTGAGGGGTAAAGATATTTACAAACAGATGCATTTGGACATGATGCTCAGAACTGTAATCTGAGGAGGCGTGCACTTACGCAGCACGGCTCGGATCAGAGCCAGCCTTTGCCTTCCATTGGGAATAGCCTGGCTTGACAATTGAAACAAGAAAGTGAGAAACTGTGGCCTGAAAATCATAGGAACTGTGTTGTGTCTTAAGGAGTAAATTAAAGGATATAGAAAAACACAGGTTGGAAGCTTGTTCATAAATTATAATTCAATTTGAACCTTTTAAGAAGTTTATAAAAACTGTAATGTGTGTGTGTCTCCTGGAAGCTTCAAAAAGAGTTAAAATTTTTTACCTGCATTACTACAATTCCCTCCCCATTTTATCTGATAAACCAAAAATCCTGGGGACTGCAAAAGAAGGTTCTTAAAAAGTCTCAAATGGGATTTACAAAAAAAAAGGGCGAGATAAATTCAGAATTAGTTGGAAAAAGTACTCAAACTTTTGTAAACTTATCAAGAAGAAACAAACCTTCATCCTTTGTTATTAAGAATAATTCCAATGAGAGACGGTATTTGTAAACATTTGCTATCTTTGCTACATTTTCAGCTAAAGAGATGCAACCTATCCTGCCAATTATGTTTAAAGTGGAGCATTTATGACACGATAATAAAGTTGGACTTTTATACTGAAAAACTTGAAGCATTTTGAAATCAATACTGCTGTGCTACACTGTATCTCAAAATCTCTGTAGAAAATTGGTGAGTTTAATTTGGAATCTCTATGATCTTCTGTATAATTTCTGTTCAGTCCTTCCATATGGATTGCAGAGAACTGCTGCAGAAATAGTGTATAACTGCTTTACAGACAAGCTACTGGAATGTGAATAGAAATCGCTACAGAATCAGCACAGATTTTTTCTCTTGAAATTTTATACAATATTATTGAAAGGGCATTTGGGTCAGAACGTGCAAAACCAGGTACCCTTGGACAGATTTAACCCCCTTCCAGATCATGATGAATCTATGATATCTTCATCTTCATTGATTTGAGAAGAGATTTATCTACCTAGAATAGATGGGAATATGCTGTACCCTGAAGAGAAGAGCCAATGAATACTAAATATAGAATTAAAATGGTGAAACAACAGTAAAACATCTTTTGACTTTGAAAGGTGCTGCAAGAACCTCATGCTGAACAGGTCAGAAAACTCAGGTTCAGGTGTTTTAAGTCCTTAATTTTAAACCTTTTTTTAAAATAGAGATTGTATTGTAGAAATAACTTCTGAAGACTTGAGTGAGATATCTTCCCACCTATCTTCTATTTGTCTCCTCTGCTGGACAATGTTAAAAATCCAGAGAAAATGGGAAGAGTAAAGTCATTACCCTCCTGAGGGCTGAAGAAGAACATCCTTCTTATGGAAATCAATCTCCGCAGAATGCAGAAAGAGAATGTAAAGCATCATAAATCCATTGTCTCCAGACTAATGCTGACTCACAACAGCTTTGATAAAAGCACTGCAGTTGTGTCTATCTACAGCTTGATTGCATAAAATAATAAAGCCACTTTCACCTTACAGTTCTCTGGTTTGTTTTTTTTTGGTTAGCCAAATAGAAGATGTTCATTATATAAATGAAGTTAATTGGTGAGTTATTGACAGGAATTTTCTGATGCTGCAGTTTATAAAACTGTATACAGTGAATCCTCACTGCACCGCGACCTCTCCATTATGACCCCGCCCATTTGTGAAGCAAATTTTTCGCAATTATGATTCAGCGGTCCGCGAGCTCATCTGCCTGACACATGCGCAATTGACTCTGCTCTGCCAAGGGGCGGTGCCGCAGTGCCTGTGGGGCACGACTCACCCCGCCCTGCGGGGAGGGGGCTCACAATGGTGGCACCGTGCCCCGGTCCCTGAATGGGGAAACTGCCTCACAAGGCAGTGGCAAGCTCTGTGCTGGGAGGGCACAGTTGTCGCTGCGCCAGGAGGAGGCTTCTGTCTAGGACAGTACGGGCAGCGCAGCCCCTCTCTCATGGGACCGGTGGATGTTAAAGGGAAAGAAACCCGACCTTCCCACCCACTGTCCCTCCCACAGCCTAAAACCCGTGCCGCTTCTCCCCCCGAGCCCGGTGATTGTGCCTGCGCCGTGGCATGGGTTGGAGTGCGCGGCATGGCGCGGGCTGGAGCGGGCTGTGGCACCCTGCCCCGGTGTGGCACCCTGCCCCGGCGCGGTACCCTGCCCTGGTCCCTGACCCAGTCCTGTGTGCTCCGCTGAGACCCAGCGCAGCACCACCACAAGACATGCCATTCCTTGTTACTCAAAGGCCAGTCAAAGCCCGGGCAGCGCTGCCTCTGCCAGGACTGGTGGATGTTAAAGGGAAAGAAACTCCCATACCAACGCCTCCCCCTCGTCATAAGTGCACGGGGTGTTGCAGTGTTGCGAAGTTAAGGTTTTTCCAGGCTCCAAGAATGCCGACCAGAGCTCAGGGACACCCCTTCCCCGCCACGGAGGCGGGGCAAGCGCACACGGGCCGGCATGAGCACTGGGGCTGGGCTGGGGGGGCTGAGGGAGGAGCGGCGTGGGGTTTGGGCTGCAAACACACACTGTCACAGCAGCCACTCAGAAACGGTTCCCTTTGCTCGCTTGTGCCGAGACAGACTATGGGAAGGAGCAAAGAATTGTCCGCAGCGCTTCAGAGTTCCGGGGGGGTGGAGCATTGGGCATGGCCTGCATGCATATTAACGACCTGCAGTTCTTTGCGAGTTTAATGTTTCGTGATGGCCTTGGTCTGTCCCTTTCTTCGCGATGGTGGGGGTTTAACTGTATTATACCAATAGATTCTTGCAAAAACTAATGGAGCAATGTAAGATTGCTCTGAAGAGAGGGATGGAGGCATAATTTCTGCACAGCAACCTTTACAAAAAAGCCTCTCCCTTCAGTAGGGCACTCTTGTATAGAGCCCATACTTAACTTGGTAACTAAACATTTTTTAAATAGATGATTTTTATCAATGGAAACATTTTCAAACACTGAAAGTTGGTGTGCTTGAGCTAATAGTGAGCAGGAGCATAATTTCTTAGACAACCATATTCTTGTTTTGCCCCAAATCTTCTACAAAATATGCAGAATTTATTGTGAAAAAGCAGATGCCTTTTACATGCCTTGTGCCCAATTGTTGTGCAATGAAACCCAATTTTCTATCTAGAAACAGTTTTATTGGGAGATTTTTGAGCAGCCCACTATATTTAGAAATTCAAAGTCCTATTTAGGTTTTTTGTGAACTAGTTTTCAATGGTCTCTTACCGCATTATTATTTTCCAGGGAACTCTCTTCCTATGAGTAACTGTCTTTCAAAGTATGTATTAGTTCACAATTTTTCAGATGGAATTACATTTGTTTTGGCTTTTATGACATAAATCAAATATCCCTGAGAAAGAAAACAGTAAATCCCTGCCAAGTTTAACTAACAAAATTATGATAGTCATGTGCATGTTTCAGATTTACAACTAACATTGAAGGTTGTTTTTTTGAACAGTTTTGTATTTTATGTAATTAAATATTGGCAAACAATAGGCTGTGGAAGTAAAGGATTTATTTAACTTACGGAGTTTGACCAGATTACTGAATTGCTGAATTAAAGGCATATGTACAGTACCTTGCTTCTACTATAGCATTTCCTCCTATTATCTCGTTGAAGGGTGCGAACTGGTGGATTTCCTCAACATCAGCTTGTGTAATTACAACTTCACTACGGGTATATTTAATTTTGTAATTGTAAGTAGCAGTTGCCCGTGAATTCTTGTTTCTCTTTAAAATATAAAAAAGCAAAGAAACAAAGAAAATAAAGAGTAAGTCAACTTCTAAATTCTGTGACTAAAAGCTATTACATCACCCTCTTCAACCCACTTATTTTCCAGGGCTGTTTTGTTCATTGGCTGTAAGAGCAATTGATGTGAATTCTGTGCACTCACTTCCATGAGAGAGGTCAGGCATACTGCCTGGCTCCATCCATTACTTTATTTCAAGGAATGTATTAGCTGTTTTTTCCTCTTCACAAATACAAGTAATTGGTCATTCTCTTGAGAAGGAGACACATTTTCTGAGGAGAGCAGCTGCATAAACCACACGATTTCTTATTTCAAAGACAGGATTGTAATAAAATGCAACAGTACCTGTCTTGAATAGCAGAAAATGGACATTGTGACTATTTTTATACTTAACAGAGTAAGTGAATTAACTCATGCTGATAACTAATGGTTTCCAAGCCAGCCAGTTTGAGCTAGTCGACTTATGCCTGCAATACATGACAGTCTTCAGCACAGACCTCTGCTTCTCTGTGGGCTGATTTTCATTCAGAAAGAAAATGCTGACAACTGGTTACAGCAGACCTGACACTTTCCTCATTTTTAGTGTTTCAAAGCAAGAGATAGCATGGATACCAAATGGTGTTGTGCACAACAATATAAAATACATATACATAATACCACTCTAATTTACCTTCTGGCAGGTCTGGCATGGATCAGTGTATGCTGAACCCGTGACAATTTGAACTTTCTCTTCACAACTGTTCAGATCCTTGGACTTGGTCACATAGACTAGGTTTGCTCTCTTGTTTTCCTGAATTGTATATGTTGTATTGCAAATACCTCCAATTCCAGCCTAGCAAAAATGACAACAGGACCAGAGAAATTCACTTTTATGCAAAGCTTCAATTCACTACATGAAATTTCCTGTTTAACTCTGTATTTTCAAAATTACCAATGGAAATGAAAGCTTTTTTTTCCCCATGATACTCTCCAGAAGCCAAATTGGGATGATCATTGCTTTCATCTCTTTTTCACATGTACAGGTTTCCAGTAAGCCAAATCAGAATTGCACTGAGAGGACCAAAATTTTCAAAGTTGCACTTGGAGCCTCAGGAAAGGGGAGTAAAAATTTTCAGTTAGAGCGGTTGATTATGAAACACGATTTGAGGAATATTAACAAAAAGTGTCAAAATAGTTTGATCAGTCAGAATAAAATCTCAACAGCAAAGTATTTCAAGGTTGAAGAATTTCAAGGTTGTAATGAAAAGACAAAATATCTTGCTTTTATAGACAGCTTATAAATGCATATGGAAGAGACTTTACTTACAATATCAGATGATCTGTCACAATACGAGCAGCAATAATTAAAAAGAATTTCAGGATAACAGAGCTTTGATTATGACTTTTCTTGAGTTTGCAGCTTTAGATGAGCTTTTATTTCAAGCATATACATTTAAAAGAGCTCTTATATCTCCTTAGTCATTGAGATTTTTGGAGAGGAAAAATATTTGATTGCATTTTAAAAGGAAGAGTTATTTTCATGACTTTTTTTTATTGTTATTGATAGCAGAGCCAGTGAAGAGAGAAGCTCTGGGCTATGTAAGAGCAGTAAAATGGTCATACGGTGGTTAGGAAGCAGGATATACCCGCTTCATCTTTAGCTTAACAGAATTCTTGCAGACATTCTGTCTTTGGTAAAGATTAGAAATAAAAATTGCCCAGCTTTCTGAAAGACTCCTGTAGTCTGCAAACACAGGTTCGGGGATCCTCTGCAGACTGCAGGGTATGACAGAGACATCAGGACTTTAAGTGGGAACGTCCAGCCTGGAGGATTCAGTGGATGAAGTAGACTCCTGACTAACTGGACTCCGTGCAGTTCATGGCCAGCCGAGATACCCTTACCCTGCACCCACAGGATGGAATGAAGACTTTCCCAAGTTAGCCCTTTAAACCTCTCTGCACCTCACCTTTTGGATCTAATAATATTTATCTTCCTTACAGAGTGACTCGATATTGTCCAGCAAGGGTGCTAAAGCTCTTTAATCAGTTGCTGTCTGAGAAAAGCAAAGAAAACTCGAAAATTGCTAACGGAATTAGAAAGAACTAAGACGTGAAACTAGATTTCAGAAAATATTCCTNAAAAATTATTCTAGGAGGTGAAGTCACATCTATTGACTAGCAGAAAGAATTGCTAACGGAATTAGAAAGAATTAAGATGTGAAACTAGATTTCAGAAAATATTCCTGCAGAATATGCAACATCACCACAAGGATTTTTATGTACAACAAACTGAAAATAGTAAATCATGTAGTTCTTTTCCCAGAAACAACTCTACTTACATAAACATACATTTTTAAAAGATTAAAGTTACTCTGGTCTACATTTTCAATAAAAATAACATGAAAGTATAATAATTTCAAGGTTTTTGCTGATCTCTGAATCAAATGTACTCTAATCAATGTAAATAGGGTTTCAGAAAATCTAAACGCATTGCAATTTCTGTGGTGAATAGTATTATCAGATGATTTACCTTGACTAATATATTGAACCCTGAAAAACAGTGAAATTCCAACAGAGCATGAACTGCAACTGTCAAAGCTATTACAGTAATGTCATGACATATATACTGCTTTCCTCCTAAAAGAGGAGCAAGAAGAGATTAAAGTATATATGATTGGGGAAAAAAGTTAAATTACTGTTATTTTATCTTTACTATTAAGCTGTATGTTTTAGCCTGTTTTAATACACTATTTACATTTTATGTAGGCTTCAGCTTTCACAGGAGTTTGCTTTCTCTAGAATCACCAGCCAGACTTTCTAAGGCAATATTGCGAAACATTGCAAATGCATTTTCTGAAATACTATTATCAAAGAGATTAAAAATCTGCTTTTCTGTTGTCCTGTTTAACCACATCTTCATCAAACGTTATCCTGTAAGAACAACCTAATCATGATTTCCCAAGGTGTTTTTTGTTATGAAGTTTATGTCCAGGATGAATTAAGAAAATGCGGTAGAAGAATCTGAAGAGAAGGCTTATTTATTTACAAAACTGTCGCAATGGCCAAACTAAAATTCTCACCTCCTGTAAACTATAAGAATGCTGCATCTTCTTTATGCTCAGCTCTAGCACATTCGTAATCCCTCTGTAGATGTTCAGACCATCATCCGAGACGGAATCAGGAGCCATAATGTTTCCAACATGGCCATTGCTGTACTCAAACTTGACGGGGCTACTGAGCTGCCCAGTTAGAACCTGGGTCAGTTTGAGGGATCGAGAGAATGAGCTCGTGGGCCAGACACCATTGTACTCTGCTGCTTCGATGGAGTGAATCTAGAACAAAGGGAGAACATAATTCCTCTTTAATTTTTTTTTCAGTTAACTTTTTTCAATACACATAAGCATCTAGAGCTTTACTCACATCAAAAGTACACCTTTAAGTAAGCAAAGTCTCTTCAAAGGGAAAACTTAGAAGTTGTCAGCATAACTAGTATTGATACATACATTTCTGTATACAAAAGGAGAGAAATCCAATGGCTGTGATACTTCCCCAGCCACTGCACTCCGTTCTGTTTTATAGACAATTCATATTGCCAAAGTTTGACTTGTATGAAGAAATGAGCTAGAGAAGAGCCACATGAAGCAGGTTGTTGCCCAGAAGTAGTACAGAAGATATGCAGGAAATTACAGGAGAAAGTTAATGTTGCATAAAGCATCATTAACTCCTGTTGTGAACTCTGTCATTTCCTTTGCTGGGGTCACAGAGCTCAGGCAGCAGTCTGAAACTAATAACAACATGGGTGCTGGGCCAGCCAGATAGTCAGAATTAGTTTGAGCAGTGGACAGTAGATTACAGAAATTGTCCTTCCCTACACGTTTTGCTGTGGAACTAAACGCTCAGGCACTGGCTCCAACCCTGCTCTGCACTTCACACTGCAGGCTCAACCCGGCACATCCAAGCAAGTAGAAAGTTGCACCAAACTATGCTTAACTTGAATAATTCCTATCCCATGGGAACAGGCATGTTTTTCTTACTTTCTCAGAGGACCCTTCCCTTCTATATATTTTGACAATTTAAAGAGACTTTTCTCTGACACCTCAGGCTGGCAATGTGATGCAAGACATGGATTAATTTCTCAAAAAGCCACACAGACTAAATCCTCATACAGAAGTCACTGGAGACTGCACTTTCATATTTATTTTTGTTGTTGTTGTTGGAGATCACTGCCAACCCCAGTGACTGAAGCTTACAGGGGAGGCTATTATGGAGCAAATCCCTCATGCTGCCTCATGGACATGCTTCTGGCATATTGCGTACAGGCAGGTTTGGGACTGCTCTGCAGGGTCAGGGCGAGGTAGTTTACCCCAGCCCTGAGGGCCCAGTCAGGACTTACACTGTCTGCTCAGTTTTGAACACAGCTGGCAATTCTTTCCTGTAGGTTTGTGATGAAAAAATTGTCAGCTGGAAACTGTCCAGGGAACACAGCTTTTTGTTTGGGCTGAATGTGAACTAGTAGGCTACAGATGAAAGATTAATTCCCTGAACCATCCCTCCAAACTGTCTAATTTAAATATAACAGCAGCAAAATAAGCTTTTCCCAGAGTAGAAGGGAATAAATGTACCATTAACTTTAGCTTAGAACTCGACCAAAAAATCTTTTTTTTTATTCTTTTCCCTTTTCTTACCTGAAATTATTTCTGTATTTATTTCTGAAACAGAAACTTTCCACAAATACACTAGGGCCAGTGAAATTGTGTTGGAAGGTTTCAGGGAACAGGAGTCAATTTTTGTTTAAGACTTACCCTGGCACACCAAGAGATGTTTTAGCAGGAATGAGAGAGGATGGGTTGAGGACAAGAGTGTTTCTGCCTCCTTTCTGCCAGGGAAGCTTTCACTCACCACTGCAGATGTGTGGCTTTCCTTGTTTCTTTGTTTTTTAAAAAAATCTATCCCCTTGCAAGAGTCATGAAAAATCAATGTTTCCCATCTAGATCTATTGTAATTTGGACTTACAAAAATGCCTACTAACAGAAGGCTAATTCAGGATGGAAGGCTGCAGCATTTACAAGCATGTACCAGGCAGTCACCAGTCCTTTTAATATGAAGTTTTCAATTTGCCAAATTAAAGCTTTTAAAAAGATCACTTTTCTTCCCTGTATACAGAAGACTAAGAAGTTTTTGTAAAGCAGTTGAAGTGTGCATTTCTATACACTCACTAAAAGTATGCATAGGTTTCTGTAAAAGGCAAAAGTGTTTTTCACATAATCAAAACTCTTAGTAATTACTCAGTATGAAGTAAAAATATACAGTTGAGGATGACAAAGAATGTCATTTGGGACCCTTCAGAAAAAGAAGCTACCAGATGACATTAATTATGCTAAATATTGAATCATGTCCAAATACTGTTGCATGTTTTACTGCTTTTTGTCTGCTGGTTACAAAATCAGTTGATTAAATAATCCTAGGTTGTACAGTTGGGAACAATTGGATTGATACAGTAAATTATTGTGTGTTTCAAATTACATTCCATTGTCTCCCTGATCACAAAGTAGAAGAAATCCTTCAAGCCCAAGATTGGCTTGAGCTGAGAATTACCCGGCAAAGTGCAAATAGAATTTAGGATACTGCATAAAAAATAATAGTGTCACTTACATTCTCCTTGAGTAAGCACAACACACGATGAAACTTAATTACTTCCCAAAAGCTTAAAAAGGAAGTCAAGTATGGCGAGAATTTTATCTTTCAAATTGAATAAATTTTCTTACCCTAATAAGACAAAGTTTTGGCCCAATACCACTAATTTCCACTTTACATTTTATTCTTATTCCAGATCTTGCAAGTCCTTTCTCTGGAAGTCCACTGAGAAGCGTGCTTTCATAATCAAATGTATAAACCTTGTTTTCACTGAAGTCAGGTTCTGCAAAGAAATGGTGCCCATAAAATATTAGAGAGAGTGTACAGAACATATAAAATACCTGTGTTAGGATGTATGGAACAAAAAGAGATAAATTTGTTCATTTTTGCATTGCACCTGGACAAAATTAGCTGTTGTAAAATTATATTAAACATTGATATACTTTTCAGATTCTATTTTTAATTTCACTTGTTATAATTATATTAGCTGATAGGAAAATTACTTACGGTAATTAAGATGCTGGCTCCCTGAAAGAGAAGGAAAAAAAATAATGAAAAGACAAAGGAAAAAAACCAACCACAAAATGTCAATGTATTTTAGTATAAAAGACTATATCTCATCTTGTACATATAGCATAGCCCTTTCTAATTAACTTTACTTCTATTTCAGCACCAGCTAAAAGCCTTTTTTTCCCCTAAACAACAAAAAAGTAATAAAATATATTTCCTGTAACAAAGTTCATGTTTGCAAGTGAACTATAGCTAGATTCTGAAACCTTTTCCTGAACATATTATTTTAAATTTATTGAAGCAGAAAAATTACTTACCCACCAGAGTTAAAACCAGGGTTAATATCAAGCCCCTCATGATGGGGATAAAGTATAGGTGAACATGCTGGGTTTCTCTTTTATAAAGGCATGTGACATCACATGTTTATTTTGGCATGTTAGTTTGACAAGTAAGTGTGCTTTAGAATGCATATTGATGAATCAAAAAATAAACATTTCTGAGGTCATGAATGTTGACAACTTCAAATCACCTCTTGATTTCAACTACCTTACTTTCTATGTAAAAAAGAGATTTAATTTTCAAAACATCTGGGCTTGCTTTTCCCCCTTTTTCTCTACACTGTAGTTACACCATAAAATAAATTTTAAATTAAGTAAACTCTGTTCCTTCATCATAACTGAAATAATTTAGCTTTTCTCTAGTCATGTCTTCAATCTCCTCATAGTTTACTCTTGATAACAATTATGGCTTTGTCACATGGAAACTGTACTTTTACAGGAGAAGTTGTGATTGGTTGCATAGATTTAGGCTTGAGACACCTTACAGCTCATAGACATGCAATGAGAAACTGTCTTTCCATAGTGTCTACCATGTCTGTCTTTGCAAACATACCTTCTTACCCACACCTGGGAAGAAAAATCTTGGTAGTACAACCACAACATTAGCTTCTGGCCAGTAGTGAAAGTTTATAGTGACAACAGGAGGGAAATTAATTTCTTTGTTTATAAGAGGAACCTAATAAAAAGTGAGATACATTTCCAGAAGGACCTCAGGGACTTGGGAGCTTCAGGTGCTTCTCAGTGGGTTTTCACAGGGCTTTCGCTGCTGCCACTCTTGGGAGAATTTCCCACTTGTAGCAATGACATTTAGATCAATTTGCAGCAAAACTATGTCAGTAGGAAGTTTGCTCCCTAACTTCAGTTACACATATTTTTTGCAAGTGCTTAACATTTACTTCGAATTTAAGCTGGGGAGGTTTAGACTGGATGTTAGGAAGAACTTTTTCACAGAGAGAGTGATCCCTCATTGGAATGAGTGTATAAGAAAAGACTTGATGAGGAACTCAGTGACATGGTCTAGACGATGGGAGGCTCAGATGGACAGTGTGGTGCCCATGGCTCCGGGGTTGGGTGTGGGATCCCTGTGTGGGAATCACTTGGGAGTTGGACTGGATGATTCTTGTGGGTCCCTTCCAACTTGGAATAACCTGTGAACCCGTGAACATATACATATTAAAAGACACCTATAACATTTCTGAAGTTTAATACATGATTTCATAATGAAAGTGTAGCATGAATAGATTTGTTCTAAATGGGTACTGAAAATACTGCACTTCTTTTTCTAATGAAGCACACTGAGTATAAGCTTACAATCATTGTGTACCTGATTACTAAAATAACAGCTATAATAATTAAGATGGTGCAGGCTGCCATATTTTTTTTAATCTACAGCATGTCTGCTCTACCCAGGCTTGTTTTATTGGGGGAGAAAAGAAAGTGATTTCAGAATTGTTGTACCCATTATTACCTTAAAGGAACAACTGAATGAATGCAGTAAGTGGAGAGAAGACATACCTAGAATTTGAGGGTCACAGCACTGGGCTCTAATCCTTTCTTCAAAGTAGACACATCATTCCAGCTAGTTCTGAAGAAATAAAGGGGAGATCTATCAGTTTAAGGAAATAGATAAAAGGAGGAAAGATGAGAGCAACACTATTTTTCTTAAGCATTCAACAGGTCATGTTGTTAAGCAACAAAACACAGGGAAAATAAATAAAACACAATTAAACAAGCCTTCCACAAAAACCTCTGTCTAGTTTTTTTGCAGAGGAAGGAAATTTAACGTGGGCATAGGCTTTATACGCAACCTGTATATTTTCATTTTTTTCTTGTTTTAGCCATAAACAATGAAGAAAAGCAATTGTTGAACAGCTATGGGAAATACCTTGGGATTTTTTTTTCTTTTAAAGGAAGAAAATATATGGTACTGAGTGCTACAGAGAACATGTTGGCTGTATGAGGAGTGCAGTAAGATGAGTTAGACTGCTTTGAATTTACAGGGCACTTGCACCATAAATGAAACATGAACACAGCCTAATTAACCTGATTAGAGCTATTGCTTCTATGCTGCAATTGTCTTTACATAACACATTCTGCTTGAGTAACAGAGTCTTATTATCTGCTGTTGTACTGCCACTGATAGCTCTGCACTCTCCTTGTTCTGTATTCACATTGCTGAATTATGGTGCAGTGGTGCCATTTCCATCCTGCTAATATATAGCCTGACGACAAAGCAGGGATTAGCAAAACAGCTCCCAAGCAACCACAGCAGGTTAAAATAGATGTAATCAGTTGGCTAAGCAAAGTGCTTCTTAGCCTTCAGCTTTCCTCATGTCTAAAGATTCACACCTATTTCATATTTAACATATTTAACATTCACTCCTCGATTTTTTTCTCAAAACATTCAACATTGGCTAGTGTAGCATAGCCTCCAAGATAATGTTTGATATTCTCTCCAGAGACATTGTCTAATGAATGTGTTCCAGGTTTGGCTAAATTGCCATATGCTGATTATAGTACATTCACAAAGGGATTTTGTTACATTAGATTGCTTTAAAAGGTGTCTTTTGCTTTTCTGACTCCCATTCTCTTTACTAGAAGGAAACCAATAGGCCCAATTCTCTTCTGTTATCCCAGTGTGATGCTGGCACACCACCAATGTGAGAATTGGATACAAGATTTGAAAAATAAAAGAGGTAGAAATGCTATTTATATATTGCCTAGATTTTGGTGTATGCGTGCCTTGAAATATACCGTTGGTCTAGATTTAAAAAAAGAATTGCAGAATTTTATTTTAAAAAGTTTTCTTTCTGTTAATATATGCTGTTAAGATAAAGCCACATCTTTGTGCATTTCATAAAGTAGCTAGTGGGACTGTTCCTGTTGCCTGTCATTACGAGATAAAGGAATGAAATTAAGAATGGGAGCATGGAATCTAACTCTGACATTCTCAGTCTGAAAACAGATTGTTTTGATACAACTTAGCTTTACTAAGAAGCTCAAAGGGTTTTATTTTTATTCAAATATGGAAAAGATATTCTGAAGCCTGACAATATACCTCTGTCACTATCCTCATTGGCTCATCATCCAGCATACTGATTAAGTGACTTCAGGATTTCCCCTTTCCTTTCAGTATACATGTACTATATTCCAAGTAATTCAGTAGGGGTAAATGTTAGACAGTTTGCCATCTGAGATTTGAGTCACGTCTTATTTGAGGACTGGTATTTGTTATGTAATTCCATTGCACTAGAAGATAACTTCATGGTCACAGAGTCATGAGCTGTTGTGGTGTTGGTACTGACAGGACACCAGCTCTGAAATTTAGCTGTGTCATGACTCCTGCTCAGTCTCTCTGGTCATGAAATGGTGATGACACATAGGACTCAGAGAACTCTGTGCACTGCACTACAGGCTATAGGCCTCATTCTATAGGCTGAGGTCCTGCTTGGAATTGCATTCTTGGCCAGAGCTATCATGGCTGGTAATTTATCTGAAAGGAAAAATACGTGTGTGTTGTCTATTGTCATGAAAGTGTGGACACTGCTGCAGGGAGGTGAGGAGATCCCAGACCATCACATGTGCCTCAGGATGGATGGCAGGAAGTGAGCATATCTCGTTTAGCAGATGCAGCATCAAACTCCTTTTTCAGGGGGCACTGGAAACAAACAGTTGCCACTGTTTCTGAAGTTGCCACTTCAGAAAATGACCCTTGATCTTCTGTCATCCTGGGTTAAGATACTTTTCTATCCTTGGAGAAACAGTGCTCAAGGCATTGGTGGGAGAATGAAGTTAGTATTTATTTTGTGGTTCCGCCTGAAAAGTGCAAAATTCTTTAAGAATGAAGGGGGAAGTACTGAGCTTTTTTCTCAAAAGTCAATATTCTCAGTTATAATGATAATTATTTTTTGGTTTCACAGACTTTCATCTTAGCAGCATATTCTTTCATATCACAGAACCACTGCAAGAACATGGTGGACCTGGATCATCCCTTTCTTGTGTCAGAGTATCAGATAGGTTTATGGTATCAGGAGGAAGCTCAGTATGAACTTTCCCAGTACAGAATATATGAGGTGTGTGATACCTTAGTTTCACAGCACTGGGTCACTGTGACATTAGGTCATTGGTCAGATAAGATAAGCAGTATACTATTCCTAGGGAAGGAGCAGATAATACCCCGCCAGTTCAAACAACAGGCATTGACTTTACCCCCATAAAAAAGGACAAAAAGGCAAAATCATACACCAGCATTTAAGGAATTACTATGACTTCTGAAGTATAAAAGACTTAATCATATAAATATAAAACCATATAGTAATTACAATATTTTCTGTATAAGACAGTTACAGCTTGAAATATTAAAGGGAGCACTGATGTTTATATCTGCTGATAAAGGTCTGCAGTATTATGATTCAACATTGCTCATAAATATCAGAAGGCAAATTAAATCTTGAAAACACCTTAAGACTGTAAAGATTTAATTTCATCCCCCTTGTATAAAGAGTGAATGCTGAACAAATTTGTATATCCAGGAGAAGTGGCATCTGGACGCAGATCCAGGCCCGCCATTTTCATCTGATTGGTATCTTACACTTTTATACAACTTCATTTTCTCCCATCTTGTAGAAAATCTCTTAACTGTTTCACTGGGAACAATTCTAACACTTATGGTAAAGGTTGTCTTTTCCTGCAAGACGAATTTAAAATGGCCAGAACACTGCAAAGGAATTCTCCGGTATGGTATGTGCAACCCTAGTGTGCAACTGCTCAAATTCGATTTTCAAGGCTTTTTGATATGAATATAGGCAAAAGTTAAAGGCTGGACCTTGCTCTCTACTCTCTCTACCCCATATTGAAGTTAATGGTATCTATTCATGGAGTGTAACTGGAGCTATATCTAGTGTATGCTGACACTAATGTGCTGCTTGAGAATTCAGTGCAAACACTCAAGGAATAAAATAGTTTTCAATATGAATAGGGCTTGAAAATCTGCTTTAGCATAGGTACCTTTCTGAACATTTAAAAAAGTTCTGTAAGTATTTTGGTAACCATCCAATTTTTTTAACTGTTAATTTAAAAAAAAAAATAAAATCATCTACATTAATTACCTTTTGTTCATCTACAACTTCCCCCTGAGGGGAAGAAGAAAGGCAGACAATGATCTCTTTTCTATGGTAACCTGTGACAGGACATGGCCTGAAGTTGTTTCAGGAGAGATTTAGGTTAGATATTAGAAAAAAGTTCTTACCCCAGAGGGTGTTTGAGCACTTGAAGAGGCTCCCCAGGAAAGTGCTCACAGCACCAAGCCTGACAGAGTTCAAGAAGCGTTTGGATGATACTCTCAGGCACATGGTGTGACTCTTGAGGATGGTCCTGCGCAGCGGTAAGGTTTGGAATTGACGGTCCTTGCAGGTCCCATCCAACTCAGCATATTCTCTGATTCTGTGGAAACACTAGGAAGATTGTTATTTCCTTAGGTTTCAAAGGCAAATGAACAGGAAAGCAATTTCCGAATTTAATTTGCAAGGAATGCTTGCATTGATTAACAAACAGTGTTGACATAATTATCCATTTTTTAATTCTTCAGATAAGGCAATGGAATGAATTCAGAGAAATTCCATGGACATTTTCTGCAGTTTTGTTTTGTTGGCTTTCCTTTCCCCTTTAATTGTAATTAACTGTGATTACAATTAATTTAATTGTAATTAATTCACTGGCTGAATTTTTTCTGGAATAAACTGCTGTAACTCAGTCAAATTACACAGAACTGGGTCAGTTTACTCTAGCTATGTATTCAGGATTTTACAGTTTTTAACGTAGAAAGATGTTGCTTGATACTAACTTCTTGTTTTTCTAGAGACTTTCTAACAACTAAGTTTATTTGAACTGATTATTAGTGCATAAACTCTCTTTGGGGACCTATCCTGCAAAACACAAAAAACAATAAGTATTGTTTAATACAGGATTCAGGCATTCCTATTCATCTTCCCAGAATTTCTGGACACTGTGACACTTAAAATGAAGACTGGAAGTAAAGCTAAATGGAAATTTGTCTTCCTCTTCATTCAAAGACTGATTTAAGATATTTCCTACAGCACATAAATCCATTTGGATTCATACATCTGTGAGTTTTCTGAACTGGATGCCAACTTTACCACTCTATTCTGTACTTGTGCATTTCTAAATATATGCAGCATGTACAGTAATAAATATGTGTAATAAATCTGTGCATTTAAACATACGTATTTATTTTAACTCATAACTAGTTATACAAACATTCTATACTGCTCACATTCTTGGTCCCACCACAGGCACCTACCCTTCAGGGCAGGTGCCAGCAGCTGCCACCTCACACAGAGTCACAGCAGAACTGCCTATTAACAGAGCCAAGACTCTTAACACAAGATTTTTTTGTTTATAAATATTGTTCTCACTGTAACTATTATTTATAAGCATTAATTTTTTTTTTAAATCACCCATGTTTAAGTTCTCCAGACAGCTCCTGGGCTTTCTGTAGCAGCACTGTGCTTGAGCAGATAACAGTAGTGCCACTGTTGAACTTGGAGTCAAAAGATGCTATAATTTCAGGTAGAAGTGTTGATACTAAATAATTCAGTGTCTTTCTGGAAGGTAGCAGCCCTACAACCTTTCAGTTCTCCTCACCAGCCAATCTACAAAGAAATGTTGCTAGGAGAAACTATGGAGGAGTGTGGGAACAGCTTGTATTTCAGGCATAAAATAACTGCTGGTATCAACAAATGAAAATTAAAATATTAGACATACAGCTGTAAAAGAAAATATGTTCTATATGAAAGCACATCAGCAGCTCCATCTGTAAATTTCCACTCACTCAACATGTTGGGAAATGTACAGGAAAAGATAAAAGGAAGTGACAACAGTGCACATACCAAGACTTAGGCAACGTCTGCAAAGAGGGTAAAAACTCTCTGTCTTAATGAAGCATAGAAAAGAAACTGATCACACAGTTTGAAAAGCCAGGCCAGTCACCTGGGAAACAAGGAAAAAAGGCAAACCAAGGAAATAGGCTATTGGCCTGAGCCTCAGAGAGCATTCACAAAATAAAACTACCATAGACTTGTGAGTTAGTTGTTAACAGTCTCTAAAATTATAGAACTGTCTATACCACACGTGGAACAACAGGTATGTGGGCCAACCTTAGCATTGAAGAAGACTACTGGAGCAGCAGGTTCAAAGCATATTGAAATGAAGACCAATACAGGGATTTCTAGAGACATTTCCCCAACCTCAAGGAGCAATTTAGTCAAGGTTTTGATACAGTCTGCCTTTTCATCCTGAAGTTAGACCCAATAAGAGTTTATTGGCATTTAATGGACAAATCTCCTCTATCTTGCAAGACGTTCGCTTGGGAGTTGGACTAGATGATCCTGCGGGTCCCTTCCAACTCAGAATAACCTGTGAACAGATAGATCCGTGGACAGGTCTTCAAAATGGACCTGGACTGAGTGCATGAACCTCCAGCTGTGAGAAATTAGGCGCCAAGGACCACAAACAAAAGCAAAATGAGGCAGTGCCCTTCTTCAGAAACAGTGGGAAGAACAGTTCCTGAAGTAGACTGGGGCTGCCTGCCGGGAAATGTGGCAGAAGCGCTGAGAAGAATTTGGAAACAGAATGAGAGTGCATGTTCATAGAAGCAGCCAGATTTTTCATGAGGATATTCCCCAATCCTGAGTGTACTTTACTAAAAAGCATGAGACATACAAGATGCTGACAACAGCTTCAGACTGATCCGGAGAGTGGGAAGAGACAACAGACTTCCCAGGGAAGAAGCTGTTCGATTTCTCGTTAAAGCACTTTGCCCTCACTGTCACTCATTTTGCTCTGGAGCCTTATTAGATCTTTAACCCAAAACAGGTGGTTTTCTCCCACTAATGATACTTAATTGGAAACCTATTGTTTTTACACAGAGACTCTTACGTCTCGTCAACACACAGATTGAAATAACATGAGGGAAAAAGGGATTTGAACTGAAAGACATGGGTGACATTTTGTCCATGTTATTACCTCAGCATTAAGTGGTTCATTTTTGTCTCCTTGACTTGGGGAAAAATGATTTGGATTTGCCCTTCCAAACAAAAGCAGATAGAGAAATTTTAAACTGTTTAAATAAATTTGCAGGAAAAATTACTCTGGAAACAAATGAGAATAATTTGAAGCTACACAATAAAAAAAAAGAGAGAGAAAAAAATTCCACTTTTGCATTTTGAAGTCCATTTAGAAGGCTGGAAAAAGTGTCTACTTCAGTCTCTTATCTGAAGCCAGGAACAAGTATACAATGCAATAAAAAAGGAACCAAGAAGCTCCCGTTATTTTTCTCTTTGATCCCTTCACAGATCCTTCAGGACAATATAGGAGAGTTTTAGATACATATTTTCTTTTTCTTAGTCTTACACTTCTGGAAGACTCCCAAGTTTCATATACTATTCTGTTTTACCCAGCTGACTTTTCTTTCTTATCTAGAAAATTTATTCTAACATCTCTCACCAATTTTAGCCTGTCTCTTGCTCTGTGGCATTACAGACACTCTGTCTCAAAGTTGAAGGAGAGCAGCAATATCCCTCAGATGACTTTCTGATCTCTTAAACAGCCCATCCTGCAGTGCTCTAAACCTCTTACTAATTTACATTGCTTCATGGGACCTTCAAGGAAGACCGAGTAAAACTGGAGAGAAACGAGTACTCCAGTTTAGCTTTCCAGCATGGAAGGGGACCTCCATTTAAATCATCCTTTAGGCGCTGCCACGTCCTCCTGTGGTGCTCTGACTAAGTGACTGTGATAGCTAGACAGTGATCTCGCCACTTCTCCTCCCTCCTTTGGGAAAACACACACAAGATGTGCGAGGCAGTTGATCATAAGAACTATCACTTTTATATTTTGTAAAACATTGTTTTAGCTTGTAACTTCCGTATTAGATATGTAACACTTTGTTAGTATAATAGAAGTTTAAGTAAGTAATGAAAACATTTTTATAAGGACGTTTGTTTTCTCATCTTGAGAAGGAATGTGAAGCAACAAACAAGGGAAAGACTGCGATGGTAAATCTGTCAAGTTCCTGGTCCTAGTAAACAAACAGGGGAGAGACTGCTGTGGTAAATCTGTCAAGTTCCTGGTCCTAGTAAACAAACTATGTTGTAAGTTACATACTCCCCTAATTTAAGGCTTGAGATGAATGCCAACTATTGAAAAAACCTAGCAGAGGTCAAAAGTCCACATGAGGAAGACTCTTTGCTTTGGCCTCAAAGACTCCCAAAGACCCCCCAAATGAACACTAGAGAGGTGGAACCAGGGCAGAGACTGGGAGAAAACTTATGTTAAAGAGACACCAGACACTAATCTACATAAACCACTCCTATCCTCGGATACCTAATGTATATGCATGTTTTTCTTAATACATATGTATGATTATGTAGCACATAATGAGTGACTGTAATGTCAGTTGTTAGGCAGGCAAGGAGGAAAATCCCCCCGTCCGCGCAATGTTGCTAATAAAACATACCTGCTCCAAAACTCCTCGGAGTCTTGGGGTTTGTTTCCGTAAATCACAGTGTCTTCCCAGACTGCTCACAAACCAGTCTTCTGTTCACCATAGGCTTTCCTAATAGTCAAATAAGCAAGAAACCCCCAACAAACCTCCTCAAATCCAACCCCCAAACCCCCAACCAGTGGCCCCCCAAAAGACTAAAGCAGAGTTGCCTTCCTTGTGTGTATGTGATGTTGATTACTACAGATGTTAATAGCAGCCCCAGGGATGCTAAAAGCCCAAATCCACCACCTTCACCTCGGCATTACAGCATAACGAATAAAGACAAAAGGAGAAACAATAAATATATAAAAAAGACAGTCCAAAGACCTGATTCACTTGCAGCAACTGAGTTGCTGGCAGCAATTCATGTGCTGTAGTGGGAGGCAGGCGCTCTGAACAGAGAGTAGAATGGTGAATTAGGAGCTCCACTCCTACAAATTCATGTTACTGTTTGCTTGTAAAGTACAAGAGACAACAGCACTTAAGATGTATCTGCTTGAAGGAGGTTAACAGGGATGCCATCTATCTTCACATTTCTGTTTCTCACTCTATTTCACTAGGTAAGAACTCTCCAGCAACAATTTATTATAGCCTTATTTGCAATCTCAGACAACTGCTTTCTCGCCAGCTTTGCTTTCCCCCAGTTCTCACAATCAAGAAAGAGACAGTTCACAGTTTCCTCTCCCTGATTTTTCTTACATTTGTTGGTGGGGGTTTTTCCCCCTTTTTTTTTTTTTTTCCCTTATGAAAGCCTGCAGTATGTAATGAATGATGCTGCCAGGAGCATACTGCAAAGTGTCTATGTGATGATTATGTGAGTTGTTCACATTCTTTCACGTTCTATAGTATAGAAGTGAGCCTTTGGGGCACCTCAAAAAGTTTTAAAACACTTGATTTCATTCAGGGAAGAATCAAAGCGCTTCACTAGAAGAAATTGTCTTTACACACATAAAAAATGAAGGTTTCTAAAGGTATCTTTTAGTTAGATGACAGAAAACCTGCATTTTGTAATACCGCAGGGGTTCTTTTAATAAGTCACTGAAAAGTTCCATTTGACAAGTCAGACCTTGAATTTTTTTTTCGTACTTATTATAGCCAAGGAGGTGCTAACCTAATACA
>WEKX01015429.1:372402-454337 GCA_013390025.1 Pitta sordida
ATGCAATGGGCAAAGGAGTGTCATCACAATACAATAGACCAGACAGAGTTAGTACAATACTAAGCAATAAGGGATCTCACTATAATGAATGAGAGAAGCAGTGTCTGCAGCATAAGAAACATGCTTCAGAAAAGAGAAAAGAAATGTATTTGTTTTGTTACTGGTCATTTCATAGCTGCAATTGTAACCCAATGCAATGACCTCTGGATGCTTGAGTCTTCTTTAAAAAGTGGAATGATAATTTCAAAGGTTCACAGGAAAATGTTATGGTATCTAAACTGGGGGCCTCAGTAATATAGGCTATAGATTTTTGCACAATGTTGCCTCTATCTAATCTGATAATTCAGTTACATCAGGGGTGTTAGGCTGAGGCTCTATATTGCTCACACATATATGAGCTCTATATTGCTCACACTGATGCACTATGAGAGCTATGGAAGTTTTTAGAGGACAAGATGAGAGAGTTTTCTCTTGACTTCTATAATAATATTTGACAAAAATTGTATAAATTAAGTCTGAAATCTCTACTTTTTGATATATATTTCCATTATCTTTATTATATTCTTGGCCCTGAAGTCACTTTATTTCATTTATACTCATTCCCCAATTATTTGTAATTTCAAGGTGCACTCGCTCCAGCAGCAGGATAATCCTATAGAAAGTATGAAGGGTGTTTGGCTAAAATAACATTCCCAGTCACCATATCATTCTAAAGTAAAACATGGGTAAAGGATGCTCACAGGAAATCCATACAATATGCTACATGTAAATCTCCACAGGTTTTCAGCAAACTACACTCTGACAATTTATGTGACCCACTTTTTTAGATTTCTTAATACATAATATGTAGTATCCCTGCTGTCAATCAAATGGCAACTACAAATAAAATGTATGCTCTTGATATAGGAAGAAAGGAACGATAGAAAAATTGAATAAAACTTGGGCATGGTGCAGAAAAATATTATATAGGTATGAGTTCAAATCTACAGCAGCACAGCTCTATGAATTTTTGGCTGGTGAAAAAGTGCTGCTCATTCACTTCAGACCAGAACAAAATATGCAGGGTAGAATGGTGACGTTAAGCATAATTATAGCGTATATACAGAGATAAAATTTGGATCACTATGGGGAGTGACTGTGGGAACTGGGACTGTTCAGCCTAGAGAAGAGGAGGCTCAGATGTGACCTCATTGCTATTTACAACTACCTGAAGGGAAGTTGCAGTCCGGCAAGTGTAAATCTCTTCTCTCAGGTGGCCAGCACCAGAACAAGAGGACATGGCCTTAGACTATGCCAGGGGAGGTTTAGGCTGGATGTTAGGAAGAGGTTTCTCACAGAGAGAGTGACCTCTCATTGGAATGATCTGCCCAGGGAGGTGGTGGAGTCACCAACCCTGGAGGTGTTTAAGACTGGATGAGGAACTCAGTGACATGGTCTAGACGATGGGAAGCTCAGATGGATGGAGTGTGGTGCCCATGGCTTCGGGGTTGTGAGTTTGATCCCTGGGTGGGCGCTCGCTTGGGAATTGGACTAGATGATCCTTGTGGGTCCCTTCCAACTCGGAATAACCTGTGAACTTAGATTTGCATAGAGCAGTCATCTCAAAGTCCAAGTGGCACCCGTCCTGATTACCAAGAGGTTTAGTAGAAAACTTCATACAAAACAGCGACATGCCTGAAAATACCTATCAGCAATCATAATGTGTGATGCATTAACTTTTCTGATGTAGATTTGAACAGGAGGCAAAGTATGTTGGAGTTACTTGATGCAGTATAGTTTAAGGAGCAGTGCACTTCTGGACCAGACTTTTAAAAACATTTTTAACAGCTTAGTACTGATGAAAAATGGCATTCTTATTTAGCACAGAAAATCAGTAGTGGTATATACACTTTAATTCAAACATGGCAAAATACAGCAAAGTTACAAACATCACTAGAATGAAACAACTCTGGCTTCACTAAGACCCAATTTATAGTTACTAAGAAAAAGAAGTCTTTCTGAGTTCCAATTGCTAAATGGCCTGCAGGAGTCAGAAAACTTGGTTTTGTGGTTGAGGCAGTGGGTTAAGCCTGAGAAGAACTGTTTTCAATTTATGGATCCATACTGGTCTTGGAGCAAATCACACTTAATACAAAATGTGGACAGTATGTCATGCCTATTGGACTATAAACGTTTTAAGGCAGGGAAAATCTCTCACTAGGTGAAGACTCAACATCTACCTCAAAGAAATACCTATCTCAACTGAGAGGCTGCAGTATTCCTGTATTAGAAATACTGATCAATAACAAAAACAAACAGCCTCCACTAGTTGCTGGAGCTTATCTCAGATGTGAGATCGGGTACACAGATTTTCTTCTTTGCTTAGCTTTGTTGTGATGCTGGGGGCAGACAGCTCCTGATGGCTGATCAAGATCATGAAGGCTGGCAAAGAAGAAAATGAACCAGAGATATGGGGCAAACAGAAAGAAGGAGGAGCTAAAGGAAGAAAATGAGCTGGTGAAGATATTCTGGTGAAGGGTTTATCCCAAGCCATTTCCACTTTGCCATTTGGCACCAGCTAAACCAGAAATTTCTCAGAGAATTAGAAAATGATGTTTTCACCTCAAAAATAATCCAAACATAGCGCTAATGATTAAGGGGAAAAAAACCTCCCTGTTTATGTATTCAAGTATCCAGTGCTCAGAAAGCAGTTAGAAACCACAAGAAAGAGCAAGGATGAGAGCTCTAAATCTCTTCTTTTTCCCCCTAGCTAGTACTCAGTGCAAAAACTAAACCTTGCATTGAATTCCTTTCACCTTTTTCTTATGTTTGATACTTCATGCAGTCCTCACCATCCTACTTCTCTCATCCTTTCCTTTCAAAAACCCCTGCATCTGCAATATTGCTGTACCTTGCTTCTAGGACATAACCTGCCACATTGGATGAGGGCTAATGGTTTCAGTAGACATACACGCTTTTTGATTTGGAGAGATGGCATGGATTAGAAAATGAACCGCCCTTCTCTGTCAGCATTATACTTTCACTTCTCTAAGGAACATTTGGGGTATAATGTGGTGGGAAGACACATTACAAATGGATAAAACATGGTGAGAAGTTGTTTTTATCTGTCTCAAATTAGACATGGAGATAGAAAGGACAGCAGTTTCTGGACATCTGGAGGAAGGTTTGTTTGGCAGCGTTTTTTAAACTGCATTACATTTTTTTTTAAAAGCTTACAAGATAGTGTATTGCAAGACTAAGTGACTGTTTATGATCTGTGTTGGAAAAGGACTATAGGATGAAAGTTGCTGGTGAATGGTTTCAGCTTATGTCTGAAAGGCTGTCAAGGATGAATGAGGCACTCCGTATGTATTTAATTTGGCCCTTAACCCTGGAGAACTGGACACTGACCACCCTACATCTGCTCCATGGCTCCTCCTGGGGTGGAACATAATTTCCAGTGAAATGGTGCTACCATTTCACAGTCGGAATTCAGCACACAGTAATCACTCCAGTGCTTTTGGAGGAGGACAGCAACTTTCTTCAGTTTATACAGGCACATGCATTTAATGCTAAGGGAATGTAGCTTCCCATTAAGTGCCTCTCAACTCAAATAGCTCTCATTGTTCTGTCTTAAAGATATGAGGTGTGCTTTTTTTGTGAAAGCATCTAGGAGAAGACTTATATACCAATGACAACTTTTCTTGCTCCTTATGCTTTAAAGGTTTTGCAAAATGTTCTTATTTAATAACAGTTATCTTTATGTAGTAGCTGGATCTTTTCATAAGCTAATAGTTGCAAAGCACTGTCTCCTTTGCTTAATGCTATGTGCTACTTTCCCAATACAAAACAGGGCTAATGGGTGTCAAACGTGAAAGCCATATTCCTGCAATTTATCACTTAAGGCGTCTTTCACTCTTTTGGGGTGAATAGTTGTATTTTTAAAGGGAAATTGATTGCCTTGAGTGAATTCTTTTATTCTTCTACATTAACAATTCATGAATGAAGCCAATAGCTGCAACACAATCTTCAGTTCCTTGTCCCACCAATAACCTCAGCTGTATCCTGGAGGGTAAACTCACACTGTATCAATCAACTGTCTCTCTAGTCTGTAGCACAACCATGTGCACTGTGGTTTACACTATGTTCTCATTTGCTCTCTTGACTTCTGGCAGTAGGGAGCTCCACTAAAATGAATTAACTGTTACTATGTTTTCTGGTGTGCTGAACTTTACATGATTAGAAAGTTACATTACTAGAAAGAATATAGACTTTACTCTGAGGTTCAGAACCAAATGCCAAAGGGCAAATGATTCGTGTGCACCTTTCTTGTCTGCTCTCTTCCTCTGCTGTTCATTGTTAAGCATTGGGCCAGTCCAGTTAAAAAGATTCTGGGAGATTAAAGAGGTCTCAGTTAGGGGACATTTTGGACTACTTATTTTGTTAAAATAACTCAACCCCCCCTCCCCAAACCCAACCCCACACCAGCACTAAAAGCCTGAACTGAGAAAGCAAAAGAGGCTGGTGGTTTAAGAATACATTAAGATTACACCTGCAAATGAGTTCATTCACTTCTTTCCATGAGCAAATCTGGTGCTTCTATTCCCAAATGAGAAATAAACACACAGCATTAGGCAGGCAGACATCCAAATGCCCAGACCTAGTGTAACTGTATGTCTACAAAACTCATGCAGAGAAAATGATGGCTGTGAATGTGGACTTCAGCCTAACTTGTGAAGCCAGAGCTGTTGTGGAGGACAAGTAATTAAAAGTATGCTGTCCTGGCTGGCCTTGAGTCACTGGCAAAACCTCTCTGGCATGTTCTTCTCCTCACTGCTGCTGACTCCTCTCTTGAAAGCCACCTATCCTTAGACATGTTCCTTCTTTGCCAGCTTTTATTTTGGCTCAGAGTCTCCACATAAACACGAGGATGCACGTGCCTTTCATTGTTGTGGTTCCTCTCCAGCTCTGCAGCCAAATTTTTTGTCTCTGTATGCAGGGACCTCTACACACGCATCTACATAAAGCTGATCTGCACACCCCAGATTGGACAAAAGTAACCCCTTTAGTTTTCTGAACACATTTAATTTTATCTCAGTTTCATCATGGCTTTTAGTGTGACTGGTTATAACACTTTTTATAGCAAAAAACAAAAAAAAAGGACAACCCCCAGCTAACAATTACCTTATTTTTTCAGGAAAACAATAAATCAAGATACATGTAATTAAGTCCCTCTTTGTCATTAAAACTATATTTAAGAGAGGCTTCAAGTTCTTTAGCATTTGACTTCAATGAGATAGATGAGATACAAAAGATTACTTATTTGCAGATTATAAGATAAGAAATAGAACATCTGAAAACACAAACCTGAGATGACGTCTTACAAATGATCTTTGAAGAAGAGCAACAGGTACAAGAAAAGAAAAGAAAAGAAAAGAAAAATGAAAGAGGTAGAGAAAGAAATTACAGACATGCAGGTTGTATAACTAAAGAGCTAAGGAAAGACCTGTGGAAACTACTGATTTTTCTGATTCACCACTGACATTTCTTAAAAGTCCCTAAGGAATTTCATTTCCACCTGAACCTAATTCTTTTTTCCTGAAATTATCCACAATTGAAACAAATATTGTCTGGGATTAAATAAAAATGTTTAATTTTATCTGGATGATTTTTTAACTTTGATTCGAGGTATTTTCTGTCACTTTAAAAAATAAGAGGTACTTGAAAATAAAAGTATATGATCCTAGGGATTAAAGCATCACTGCTAAAACTGAAGAAAGAGAAGAACAAGTAATGATGGCAGCTTTCACAAAATGAAGAACGAACAAGGTCTGGAATGTGGAAAATCCAGGCTTAGATTTGACCTCTACCAAAGATGAAGAGCGGACATTAATCTATCTCTCCTTTTCTATCTTCATGTAATTTATTCAGATAAACATTCAATAAGAGTTTATTTACATGTTCATTATTCAACATGTTACAAAATAATGTCTGTAAACCCTAGCTGAGATTGGGGTTCCATGCACGGGAAAGCATTAGTGAGATTACTTTAGTAGAGAGAGAAGATCTGCATCCTCTTCTAGTTACAGACAGGATGAGAGAAAAGCTAAAGGTTTATTGTTTGTCCAAATCAATCCCTGGAAACTAAGGTCAGAAATCCCAAGTCCTGGTTCAGTTGCTTTTTTGAAAAATATTCCACAGGACACATTACAAAGACTCTCTCTGAAGTTCCTCCACCCCTTTGCTCCTTCAGTTGGTAATGCTGAGACTCCAGGAAATCTCTGACCAGATAACCTTGATTGACAAAACATTTTACATGTCCAAGGGCAAGGTAAATGTCCCTGGACTAGTCTGCAGTGTCATAAATGTTTGCAGAATTGACTGTTCCCTCCAGAGGCAGCCCCATGCTTCACCATCCCTGCTGCATACAAATGAAGTCACTGCACAACACAGCTGAGTGCATATGCTGTGGTGTGACCTCCTGTTTGGTGACATCCATCAGTGAAATGCTCTGTGGTAGTGGCTGTCTGAAAATCATCTGGTACATGAATTTTTACTGATTTCAGTAAAACCCAATCAATAGGGGCGCATAGCTTTGGTGTTCTCATATACCCACTGTGAATAAAGAAAATGAAATCTGTGCAGACTTTTGTGATTCTTTTTAAGGGTCTGACCAGAAATTGGAATATGCCAGGAGCTCTAAGGAGGGGACTACTGGTAGGCATCATTGGGTACACAGGAAATGCAGAGTCCTCCCTTCTGAGGAGAGGAAAAGGAAAAACAACCTAAATATGAATGGACACTTGGAAAAAATCTTGAAAGATTAATTTGGGTTAAGTTAGTATTGGAGTTTCTGATGCTGGACTCTAGTGAGCATGTAGTTGTGATTAAACTAAAGAAGCATTATAGACAGCTGTTCAAATATAATCCCTGCTATATTTTGTTTCTCCTTTAAAAAGCAAAACCATAAAACAGTCTGATTATGTTTTAATTATGGAAATATTAGGTACCAAGTGGAAACAATGGGTCACTTCGTAATCTAATAAGAAAACTGGGGCACATCAAACAAAAGTGCAAGTAACAGTTTCAACACAAAGGGAGATTCACCTGCACTGAGTGTGTTGTTGCGCACAATGTGCCTCAGCTATTGAAAAACTTGCATGACTAACTGGAAATCTTCTGAAACAAATTGCCACTAAGGCTAATAAAGAGCTATCCCACTTGGACCAAAAAAGACCCAGTGCCCCTGGTGGCAACACTGAGAAAATATCATAAATGCTTATTATTTTCTGAAGTTCATTCTTAGGTATTTTTTTTTAGTTACAGACAGGATGTGTGGCTTTGTGAGTAAGAACAGCAGTGCCAACGTGAGACAAGGGGGTTATTATTCCTAAATGTTATGTTATTGTTCTTAAAACATTCTTCTGCTGAGAAACAATGCAGAAGACAAAAACAATGATAGTATACTCAGGAGGAAAAACAATGGTTTTAAAAGCAAACAACCCTGGGAAATGGAGAGGAGGCTTTGCAAAAGAGCTCTTGTTTTGTTATCCAAGGGTTTACATGGGACTGAAGACACAAAATGGCTAAGAGCAGAAACCAGATTATTTAAATGAGCTAGTCAGATGTTCGCTAAATAGATACATGTCTTACATCAGGGAGAGACGATAGTAACTTTCCCTGCTGTGAGATTTTGCTTTTGTTAAAGGTGCGGGTCAAAGATAAACATATCTGCTCCTGTTTGTTACTGTTGTAGTGAGAGAAAGCCAGTTGATTAAGACAGTCATTGCCTTTCCAGCTACAGTAATTGGTGCTCATTAAGAATTTGTTAAGTCATCTCATGCATTAAAATCGGTTGGTTACCTGTCTCAAAATCCTTAATCGTCTCTCCATTTCTCTTAGTTTTTCCTCCTGTTTTAGTCCCTCTTCTTCCAGCTGTCCACAATTATAAAAGTAAATGATTTCAATGTGATGCAAAAGGGTAAACAAACCCTTACCCTGCAATTGTTCTAGGCACTGTGAAACAACAAATAATAATTTCGACAGGTAGACAGGAGACAGGTCAAAGTGATCTGCTTAAAGTCTGTTTTCAAGAAAGGTCAGCAATGCAAAAGCTTCTTTCTGCTTTCTTTTCTTCTAGCTTTGTTTTCTTTCCTTTCCACCAACCCTTCTAAATTGCAGAGTGACCCAAGAGCATTCATAGATATGAAACTAAAATAGCCAGTGAGTTTGTTTACACCAAAACAATTCCAAGGCAAGTACTGTATTTTTAAGTAGTAGTATGAAATCCCCTTGCTTTTGCATAATGATATAAGAAGCCATTTGCCATTTTACTAAAATACTACAATAAAAACACTCTGAACAATAACCACTCAGAGATATGGCAGTAAGAAGCTGTCTTCCAAGAGGAAAAGTTTGGACATTGGAATGGGAGTAGTTCANNNNTGCGCTCAGAGTAACAGGGGACAGCGGGACTCCTGGCCATCCCTGTGGGGCCGGGCCAGCGCTGCCTCACGGGGAGCTCCAGCACCGCCCCTCAGTGGAGCAGAGGCACTATGCATGCACGAGCCGCAAAATTTCGCAAATGGCGGAATCAAAACTGTGATAAATTCACATCACAAATGCACGAGGTCATAATGGAGGGGTCGCAATAAAGAGAGGATTCACTGTACTGTATTTCTTTCTGCTCCTCACTATTGCAAGAACAGTTCCCAACTTGTTAAAACAAGGTACGTTTGAAATTATGATTCAAAGCCCTAAAATACTAAGCTAAAAAAAATGCAAGTACTGCAAAATATTTATAGAGATATCTAAATATATTAAATACATATCTAAATGAATAATACATTTAAAAATTCCTTTTAAGGCCCTCCTCTCTCTTTTTGTGAAAATTCATTAATGTTCTCATGGTTTGGTCCTCCCTCATGCTATGAAGATTAGAATTTTCTCCCCTCTAATGGCAGCTGGCACCAATCTTCACTTTCCAGCAGCTGCCCTCTTTTAGCTGGTATGTGCACAGCCTTATCCTGATCTGGGGACAAAGACCAGCTGGAACACCAGTTCTGGCACTCATGTGATTCCCAGGGGATTGCAGTGGGAGCTGGGACAGGGAGAAGGCAGGTTGGGGAGTCCTGATGCCACTCCAACCAGAGCTGCCATGTGGGGAATGGAGGTGTCAGGGTGCACTGATGGCCCCAGTGCTAGTCACAGACGGGCTATTTCTGCATGTGTAGGGGATGTGTTCCAGGAGAAACCACCCATCCACATTCTGGTATTCTGGTAGCTCTCAACTATGCATTTGCTTGTGTTATTACTTCTCATGCTGGCAGGCTTAAACTACCAAGGGTGATTCTGGGACAAGCTACAATTACAAGTCCTTTATGTTGTGGAGACATGACCTTTGACTATTTGATTGCAACTGGCTTTGGATCAGGGCCTGTAGCCAAAGCTTTGTCGCTAGCATAACATGCAACACTCTCTGCAGAGTCTCCAAGTATACACCATCTACGCCATCTAGATCATGCTCTGATCTAAAAGACACATCATTTCAATGAGCTGTGAGATCCTCACAGCATATAGAAGAGATTTATTAACAAAGATTTGCTGTTTGCAGATAAAGAATTATATAAAATGCCAAATTTTTAGCTTGCATGGAGCAGTGAAGTTTACTGTGTGAAGTAGTAAACTCTAAATGTGCGTGCACATAAGAATCACTTGTTAGTTCTATGAGGATAGCAGAAACTTGAAAAAATGCTTGTGGCTTTACAGTCCAGTTTGGATTAAATTACAACTACTAAAAAAATTAATAAATAAATAAATATAGGCATTCCATATTCTGTTACTGGATAAATTTGAGTCCTATCTTTTACATACAGAGTGATGGCAAACTCTTATCAGAAATCCATACATATAGTGGAATTGCAGTTATGACTTTATAGAAGAGTTGTAGCTAGGACTCGTTCAGCAACCAGGGCATCAAGAGGTATGTCAACATCTCAACTCCAGGCACAACACAGGTCTGTCTGGATCAGTGAGACTCTGCTTTCAGCTTTTCTGTGCTGTGCAAGCCCAGCACCAGCCTACTCTGACTCTAACAGCATAGAGAGCCTGTGAGAGGTGCACTGCAGCAACCGGCGCACTGAATATCATCAAAGCCATCAGCATCAAAAAGCAAATCCAAAAAACTCTTTCAAAAGCAACCGCCCTGTCAACCTCTACATAATCCAGTTTATCTGTCACACATGCTTTGTGGAAACATCAACCTATTAAATGCAACAGTCAACCCCACACTTACTAAAAAGGGAGCAGAACTCAATGAATATATTTTGGTCAGGCACAGTACAATATTTATGGCCTTTCTTCCCCATCACAGTTATGTTACAAATGCACTTTATGTGGGATCTTGTTAGACAAGCAGGCGTTTGCAAAACATTACAAATGCAACAAAGTATAATGAGCACACTTCCAGAGAGGATATTTTAGTACCCTCCAGGCCTTGATTGAGCAGCTTGTTTAAACATCAGGTTAAATCCTTTTTAAGTCAAGTGTCTTACAGAAGTTTTGCAGCAGTGCTCGGAATGATTGGAAAAAAACCACAACCCTGTCACGAAAGAGAATGGAGTCAGTTCTTGTTTTCTTTCCCTTTTTCAGCTAACCACTCTAACAAACCTGATTCCCATTTTTTTTTCAGACACATGAATCCACGCGTGTGGAGCTAGAACGAAATACGCGTTTCCTTCTTCCTCTCCCACCAAGCATCCCCCTGATGCAACCCCACCTCCACTGCCCCGTGCAGCCTTTTGTGCCTCCGGCGGCACCGGACCCACATCTTACGGCTCTTCCGCCTCGGGCTGCGCACAGCGGTGTCCAGCTGTACCCAGAGGTTTCCAGCAGCGGCGGCCCCCGGCAGGTGGCACTAGGGCTCCGCTCCTCGGGGCTCGGCGAACGCGCCTCGCAGCGCTGGGACGGGGCAGAGGCGCTTCCTGGGCTTAAAGCCCCGCCAGAGCAGCTGCCGTGAGCGCTCCGCGGGGTGAGAGCGGCGGTGTCGCAGGGGGAGGCCCCGCCGGGGACAGCCCGAGGGTCAGGTGCACCCTTCCTGCAGGGAATGGAGGCTAATGGACGAGCATATGCAGCATCCCTGCAAACCCTCATGGAAGCAGAACTTAAAGCACAGTTATTATCCTCAGGGGAAAATCTCTGGATGGAGAGGGAAATATATATATATGCTCATATCGTAACTCCTGCTAGTGTTAATGGGAGTTATGTGTGTAAATCCCCAAATTCCAGCATACAAAGATGAGAGTGTCCCTGTAAGGATCTGAATTACGCATTTGAATTAAACCTGACTGTTGGGAAACTCATAATGCTGTGGCACTTATTATAAATTTATACTTACTAGGACTCAGTTTCACCTGAAACAACAGAGCCTGAAGTGTTATTTGTTCCAGCACATTATTTTGTTAGATGTGATAATCAGTTCACAGCAGGACTGTGAGAGGCTACTCCGCTTGTTGACAATTCTGGGTTCCATCCAGCTTCAAGCAGCTTCTGAAGCAGCTCCAGAGACCAAAGAGGGGAGTCTCAAACCCCTTTGAGAAAGATGTGTCCAGGGCGTTGCTGACTGTCACAGTCAGAAGGACAACCCTTTCCCAGGGGCAGAGTTACCTTTTCTACCAAATGCGCTCCCACCCCAAAGTAAAGACTACAGGAGAAGTGCTGCTGTTCCCAGCCACTGTATTTTGCCAGGTGAATGAGATTTTTTTGGTATGAGCTAAGTGCCTAAAACCCAGTCTGAGATGGAGGAGGAGCTGTACGTCAGTTCTCCTTGATTTACCAGACTACTCTGTAGTTTATTTCAGGAATTATGTGACCTAAGGGCATAACTTCCATTAGCATCACCTCTGAATTAGGAAGATGCCTTTCACAGGAGCTTTTGCCCCACATTTATCAACTTAACCTCAGATCAGATTTAATCCCAGAGCATCCCTTCTCTCAAGGCTGCACATTTTCCCTTGTGTCTGGGAGGAAGGGAATCCTGCCCCGACCCTCATGTGACAACAGTAGCCGGATTTGGTGAGTAGCCATGGTGCTGCTGGAGAAACGGTATGGGGTTAGAGGGTTCCTGAGGTGGAAGCATGTCTAAAGAAGCCACATCTATGGCTGAAGCCTGACCTATCTTACCTTCTTCAACTTATTATATGGCCCAGCACCTGAGGGGATGAAAACTTAGAGGACAGCTATGGAGGACCTGAGCCAGCAGTGCATACATGGCAGAGAGGGGGCCCCTTTCAAGGGGAGGTCCAGCTTACATGTCAGAGAGATGCAACAGTGCTGGGTGCCAGCATGAGCTTCAGGACCACTGTGTACAGGGACTACCACAGCCATGGTGGGAAACAACTGCCCATAACTTTCTACCATTCTGTCATATTTTCTCCTTTTTTCTGTCTCTTTTCATATCAGTGCTCAGGCTCTTCATTCATCTTAGCTACCCCACGTGAGAGCAGCCTTGTGTGACCTTTAATCCTGTGCATCCCAAGGTTAGGCTGACGCAGACCAGCACATAATGCCACCCTAGATTTAAATACCAATCATAGAGACACGGAGATGCTTTATTCTGAATAAATCCTCAATATTTTGATTTATTTGGAACAGTACCATCAATTATTTTTAAACTCCACTTACATACCTTAAGCCTGGGTGTGACTCTAACAAATTCCCTTTCAAATCTTGTAATAGAATTGAAATATTGCCAGTCTTCATTAAAAACACCACAAAAGCCACAGCAGCAGCTCTGTGTTCTTTGTAATGATTAGTTTTACTGATAGATCAAATGGCCTGTTGACAATGGTTGGCTGCATCTGACAGCCTCTTCTAATAAGATAAAGAAGTTGTACATTTTATTGATTATAAGGTAAATTGGGGTTTTGTCCCTTTAAAATTTTTACTGGCTAAAAAGTGGAGGACTTACGACTTTGAAATTCCAGTTTGCCATGACATTAGAATGAATTATAATCCTAACCTATTCATGCTTCCTGAAAGGCCTGACCCATTTGACTGCTTTGTAAGCATGTAGTAAAATGCCCCGCATTTACATACATATTTTCAGGAGCTTTATATTCAAGAACTGCGGCAGATTAAGGAAAGAGAAAAAGGCTGAATGGGCAAGAATTCGAGATTCTGGAATTCAAGAGTCGTGCAATATCTTTTCTCAAGCTGTGAGCTCAGGACAGACATTTTCAGATAAGGTTCTTAATTTTTCATTACACAAGAGGTGAAATTTTTAATACTTTCTGGCTCTGAAGATCTATGTTCCTGAACATCCTGGGGATGGAGCTCATATTGCTGAAATAAATCCAACACTTTCTAGATCAATATTTATGGTCAGATCTTACAGAAGCTCAAGATAAATCAAGGAGATTTTTAGAGGCCAACCACCAAACTAGGACCCCCAAATCAGCTCTCAGCATCTTTCTTGAAAACCCAGATGTCTCCCTGCCTGAACCCAAGCAGTGCACGCATCTCCAGCTCTGCCCGTGCTTTTGCACAGAGTGAAGCCAATACATGGGTATCTGTGCTCAGGCAGTGCCTAAGTAGCACTCAAGTCCTTTGTGTGTCATTGGTCACAGGGGGAGGTTAGGGGAACACCTACAACCATCAGGGCAGAGTGCCTCAAAAATGTCATAGTGTCAACTTTATTCTTCTAAAATAAAGAGAAAGGGAAAGAGAAGAATTTCTTGTCCCTTTGCTGACACATTTGTGGGTAAGAAACTTGGAGCACCTGACTATCTGTAAAGTGGCACAGTTGAGACAGCAGCAAGAACGAGCCCTGAATTCTGGTCTTTAGTCCCAGGGCTATTTTTGTTCTGTCAGTCTTCCTGCTCTTTTCCTGCTCACCCGTAGCAGTGACAAATGGTGGGGTGGGGTGGGGGTGTGGGGCAGGTTTTCAAAGCAGGTGTCAGATCTACTCTCTCTGCAGTTCCAAAGGGGAAGAGCTTTGGGCCTCTCTTGGCCCCAATATTTTTTTGTTTCAGCAGCTGATATTTGTCAGGAAAACATACCCCTACTTTGCTGAGTACCAGCTTATGGAGAGGTTCCTGGTAAATGCTCCTAACAAGTAAGAGATGTAGATTTGAACCCTTACAGGATCTCGAGCACATGCTACCTGGACCCACTGCTCCCAGTGACTAGGCACTGCAGTATAAGCGGATCAGTGTCACGACTGCTGTTGGCTGTGAATTGCAAACATAAAGAACAACCCTTGCTCTTTTATTAAGCAACTGGATGTAGGTTATAACTCCCAGAAATGCTGGATCCAAAACACATAATGGCAGTTGCCTTCCTAGCATTCTTATCTTTGTTAAGAGGACAGAGCATCCCTGTGATCTTACTTTTCCAATTTAGTTTGTGTATATGAGAAAATAATGCAAAATATCAGGTACAACACCACCCTGAAAAACATTAATCTGGACCAAGCATTTTATCCGTATAACCCTTTGCACATTCTCATCCTCAGCCTCTTTCAGTAGGGAGGAAAACAAATACACACACAGAATCCACACCAGATGACAAGGGAAACTCTGTACTGGAAACTCAGTTTCCAGTTGCTTTAAGGTGTGCAACTCAAGCTGCTGCCCAGAAAGTGATGAGGCACCACAAACCAGTGCTATTGGCCTGCAACCACCATGGGACTTTGACCTCCAGTGGACCTCTATCCCCATGTTAGGGCCAGCTCTCCTGTCTGCATGTCTGCTCTGTGAGTCTGGACATGGAATGTGAAACAGATCTTCCAAGTGGCAGTATTTCTACAAATGGTGACCAATCCACAGTTTGGCACTTATTTTATTTTCAAATTGGTATCTGAAGCGGTTTAGTAACTCCACCACAGATTTCAGTGGGAGTCTTTGAGCTTAGGAGACTGGTTTGAAAATTTTGACCCAAGTACATGGGTTATTACTGGGTAACATCCATTCGCTCACAAAGAGGATCAGTTAAAAGCAGCTTGCAGTGCAACAGTTCATGCTATCTCTGTCCTACAGGGATTGAAAGTCTTTTGGTTTCCTGTTTGTTGATCGGGTGCTTTCTCTAGTGCTCAAGTCAGTCAAAGCAAGAAAAGAATTAACAGAGCTTCATAGAAATATTGCATTCTTTCCTAGAGTGGAGGCAAAACAAACAGAAGTTTAAAGTAAACAGTTTCTACCAGCAGATCTTTTCCCCTTTTATTGCATGAATTACAATGCCCTTCAGCCAGCAGAAGGAAGAGAAAGTTCTGCCAGAAAAAGGAGTTATTTGAAAAAGCTTACTTTAAACTTTTGTTTGCTTTGTGGCATGTACACACACTCATGCATCCCCCTCCTCAAAGAAACAAACAATAAAAAAAAAAAAAGAGAAAAGAAGAGAGACCCTTTCTTCTCCCAGTTTAGTGCTAGGTAGAAAGAAAATGGATTTCTCTTTATTGACTAGTATGTGGTTGGCAGATATAAAGACAAGTTTCCTCATGGTCATGCCTCTGTGCTCAACCATGACCTGGAAGAACATTGTGAGAGATAAAGCAGGATTGTCCTGTTCACCAAGGACATGCACAGCAGTGGAAAATAAACCCAAATATGAATGTTTCTGATCATTCCACTGGTATATAAATAAACACAAAGCTGCCAAAGCCAAACAGCATAATTTTATTCTACTGTAACTGCTCAATGAATCTTTTTCTTCTAAATCTCTGTCCCTATTGTAAGGATGTCAAAAATTACAGTTTCTTTTCATTCTTGGTCTTGTAAATCTGGAATAACTCAACAAGAGCTAAAAAAGCCTTTTGTTGGCTACAACAGAATTTGACAAAAAAGTAAAACATTTTCAAAACAAAAGCCATCACCTTCTGTGAAAAATATTTCCATTTCTGACCAATTCTAATGTTTTCATTTGAAGCAGACTCCTCGATCAGAAGTTAATAAAAGTGTCTTGTGAAATATGCAGAGCGCTTTATAAAATGCATAAGAAAAATAGGGTGGTTTCCTGAAGACTTTATAATAGACAGAATAAGAAAAAGAGACAAAGGAAGATAAAAAGAGATTTCTAGCAATGTATAAGCAGGGGGGATAAAGCTGAATACCACTTGGATTAGTGCAGCATGAGTTTGTTTTTAAAGTACATCCCTTCTCTGCAATTCCTCCCTCTCTTGTTTGCCCCACAAGCCTGACCTTGTTCCTCCCCATTTCAAAAGAGCCCTCCCTCCTTATTTCCCTTCTGACCCGCATTCCTCACTGCTGGCTGTAATGTGCGATAAAGGCACCAGTAAACCCAGCCAGCTTGCCTAAGATCAGAAGATACAGAGGGTGATGTTAGCAAATTAACTGATTGGTATAAAACAAAAGGGGAAAAAATGTTATCAGGAAGCTGAGAACTTTTGAACCCTTTTAAACAAACAAGTGGCACAGGAGCAGGATTGTCTGATACAGGAATAGCGCCTGCAACAGCCAAGCCATAACTTGGAAGCTACAATCAGGTGCTGCCTCTGAGAGCAGCCCCTGGTTGGGGAACAAAGCAGTGTAAGAAAGGAGCGCTCCTGCCTTACAAAAGGCAGGACACAACGGGGTGACCCCAGCTGCCATTTATAACCCTCGAAGACCTGTGCTTGATACCCTTCAGTCTGCAACACCTGTAAGGAAACACTGATGTCTCTCCATGCACTCTGCTTGTGACTATGCGTTCAAGGGCCCTGTGCTGGTAAAGAAACATGCTGTTGTGCAAATAATTGTGGTAAGGCTTTGAAACAGACACAGACTCATTTATTTGCTACTGGTAACCGGCTTTCATACTTCGCCACTAAGAGGGTTAATGCCTTTCTCTGGGGCTGGCCTCCAGAGGTACTGCTCTCTGTGGCACCAGATGGCTTTCAGAAATCTCCAAAGTTTTGCTGCCCTCATTAGTGCCAGATGTGGGAAATACAACGTGAAATTTGGGTTCCCTAAAGTAAAGCATAAAGAAATCCCAGGAACCCACAGAAGCACTATGCCAGTAGTATAGATCACAGAAAACATGCCCTCATGTAATATTGAGCATGAGGCTTTATTATCAACTTACTTACTTACTTTCCTCCTCCCCCTCCACTTTATCTCAAAATTCCAGTGTAGCCTTCCCTGGGAGCCTCCCACTTCACTTTTGCTACTCCCCCAGAGCAGCAGCCCCACATCATGGCACCTTACTGCAGTGGGCACACTGGTAACAGGCCTGGCAGCACTGTCTCCTGAGCTGCATCCTACATGCCTCCCACTATCCCAACAGCACAGCCCTGGCTATGTGCCTCAGCCAGGGCCATGTGCTATTCAGCCCTGCTATTCCAGTACATTTACTTCAACCGGTACCTAGAGTAACCTGAATGAGAAAACACCTCAATCACTGATTTTGTCATGATAGTGGACAGAATTTTTCTTCACCTCCATGCAGCACATTTGAGAAATACCTGCAGAGCGTTACAAATTCTGCCTACGACACTCATATGCAGAACCTGACTGGGTAAAGCCTCCAAGTTCAGCAGGCACCGGTGCTGTACAGGGCTTGGAGAAGAGATTATTGCTTCATTGTCATTCCATATAGCCCTTGACCAGCAACTCTTGTGTGTAGAAAAACACAGTGCAGTTGTCATTAACATGTCCTCTATTAGTACTGAATCAGTTTTGAACTGGAGAGGAGACCCAGAATAGCCACAGATGGTACATAGTAGAGAAAATCTAACTTTCCGGTAATTCAAGTAGTTAAGATAACACTGGTCATTTGAAAGGATGACACTGTTTTATGCATAACTATTGTACAACATGTATGACCACAGAGAACATTTCTGTTCATCCTTCTCTGCACAAACACGCAACATGTGCAGAGAAAATATCTCTGAAATGGATGCAGCCTAAAGTTGTCAGATCCAGAAGGGCGCTACTCATTCGTAGCTCATAGCCCATGCATTCCATGTACAAAATGTCTTTCTGAAGAAAACAACAGTTTTAAAGGGGAAAAAATAACCAAGCAAGGAGACAACCTGACTAAACAAAACCATTCATGTGACAATATAAGCAGATCTCATAGTCTCACATGGTTTCATGAAAGCTGTGCAGAACTACAGTCTTTCACTTTTTCTTATTGTAAACGTTTTCCTGTTATTCCTGCAAGATCATGCTGTCTAATTGACTAATTTGCATACAATAATTAATTAAAAGATAACATACAGGATATAACTGAGAATTGATTAAGATTCAATGGATTTTTTTACTTTTGTTTAGCTTCAGGAAAGACATCCTTGCAATCTCTTAATTTGATGCTTCTTTCATTTTCCCAATAATCCATAAACTGTGTTCCTACCAGACCCTGGGACTCCTTTAAGTGCTACTACATACTCTTCCCCATCACAATTTGTTTTCTTTTGATAAATTCAGTTATTCAGGTAGGAAACCACATGGTTCTCTGTACAATAGCTCTCAACTATACATTTTGTCCCAGAATTTATTCTTTTACCTTTTTTCCCCCCTCACTTTATAAAAATTACATATTAGAGTTAGGACACGTTCATGCCTTTGTTTGTCACCAACCAAGTATCACTGTTTTTACCTTTATATCACTAGTGCAGCTCCAATACCCCTTACTCCAAATCCAAATGGTGCACTTCAGCGTTCTCAGCGATGCTGGAGGATCAGACTAGGGACCAGGAAACAACTACAGGTAGGCTGTGTATACCGAGTGCACTGTAGAGGGAGGGTCTCTGGGTAGGTGTGTCCTCATCACTCCCTGCTGGAGGAAGGTAGACACGTGTTCCTGACCCATCCATTTAGGGAGGGAGCCCATACGCAGGTGTCTCTGAGAACAAAGTTATGTTACAGGTGTTAAGTGCGAATCATAATGAAGACAAAGCAGAGCTGAGAATCAAAAGGAAGATTATCCTTCTCTAGGACATTTCAGTAAGGATATACTTGGCTTTTATCTGCTTCAATGTGACCCACCTGCCAAAGAGGTTTACAAGCTGCCTCTCCCTTTGCTGGCATCTATACGAAGTGGGTTGCAGCTGCTACTAATTTCATTTGGGGCCTAACCCCCTGACAAGAGAAGATATGACTTGTGCGCAGGATTTTATTGAGTTCTGGCTGGGTATTTGCAGTTGGCATTTTTGCAGCTTTCTTACGCAGGGAGGACCACATTTTCAGTTTAGGAAGTGTGACCTGATCTTTCATGTCTAACATAAATGAGCTGATACTAACATGGTTAAGGTGGGCATTTGTAAGTGGGGTGAAAACCCCCATATGTTAATTGACAGAGACAAAATCAGCAATAGCTGAGGAGTGTCAAGGAAAGCCACTTGAAGTTCACTTAAAAAAAAAAAGGTTCATAAACATAATTGAATGAAAAACAGCTAAACAAATTCCACTATTGATAATGAGCAGGAAGCCCAGTGCTTGGGATCATGAGTTTATGCAAATCTGCTATTACTGCAAATTGGCATCCTAAGACCCTGATCATACAACACTTGCACATATGCTTAACTTTATGCACATGAGCAGCCTCATTAACGCCAAAGACCTAGTCATGCATAAAACTGAGCAAATACACAAGTATTTGTAAGACTGGGATTTAAACACAAGGGAAAGAAAACAAATTTACTGTATCATCAACAATTATTTCTGAAACCCATCAGAAGCCAAGGTGGTGCCAGAAGTCTGCACAGTGCAGAAGCATTCAAAGAGAGAGAGGAGTGAGACTAAAGATTGCTGCCTTGAACTCAATCCATTAGACCAAATAATGATGAGTCAGTCACAGGAGGAAAACATCTCAGACTGAAATATAACTGATTTTACAAAACAAACAGGATTGTCTTTTAAAAACACAGTTTTCAAAGTTACTTATTGTAAAGAAGAACTGTTTATAATCAACTTGGATTTGACTAAATTATTCAACAGTGTCTCACAAAAGTCTTACAAAATTAATTTAAATGGTGTTAGGTTTATGTAGATTCAGAGCTGACTGCAGCATTTATATAAATAGTTACAATAAATATAAAGGCTTACATTGAAGCAAAGTGCCTATTGCACTGCAGTGAAGACTGATGGCCAGTCTTGGAGCTAGTTTTAATTAGAGTAGTCGTCAATGCTTCAGAAAACAGAAGAGCTCCCTTGTGTTATGAAATCTGATGAAAATATGCTTTTTCCTTTGGAATCCAAAAGAGTAAATATAATAAAATTTGAGTACTTACCAGCAAGACAAGAAAAAACAAAGGGCTGTAAAACAACATCTGTAGAAGTAAGGCTTCTGCCAAATTTAAAGGGATAGTTCTTAGAAGAGGAATTCTGGGAAAAGTGCAACCCTGAATTGAGAAGATGTAAATTAAGGTTTCAGCAAAATGTAATTGTTACCGTAAATAACATCAGTTAAAATTCATGTTTATATTTCATGATTTCTGTGTGCTTCTTAAGCATTTTTTGTTCTGCTTTGAAAAAAATGAGTTCATTCTTGATAGCCAGTTTTACTGCTACTCTTTGGTGTGTATGGATTTTTTTCTCATACTTTCTGTTCTTCACACCCAGCAGGATTGCTGCTGTCAATTTTGCTGTGCAGCAGTAAAGCTGATGTAATTATTGTATTTTGTGTTAGTCACATCTTTCAGCTTGTTTTGAAGCAGAAGTTCCAGGGCCTCCAGGTTCCATGCATGGTCGTGGATATGACTCCTGGCAAAGTCTGGATATGTCAAGGGTTCTTGGTTTTCTGTAAGGTTTGTTCAGGAGGGTTGTCATAAAAGTACAGAGTCTGATGACAGCAGTCTTGTCCTTCATATGACTGCAGTCTGTATGGACAGGCTGCCCACTGCAATGGCCATGAGGGCTGGGCTGGCAGGGAGCCAGGCAGCTTGTGAAAAATGCTTGAGCACATTTCACACTTGACATTTTGGTTGTGTTTAAATGGAGTATTGGTGCATTAATGATCAGCTGTTTTCAAGTCTGCATCCATCTTAAAGGCTTAATGTTATATTAAAATAGCATTCGGGAGTGGTGGGGACTTTGGTGAGGTACCTTCTTCCCTTGAGTGATCTCATAGCACAGGACTGAATGTATGAGAACAAAGTGAAAAGAATAACACAGGCTGGACCACACTGTTGTCAGGGAGCCCTCCTCCCACTACCTCTTTTCCCAAAGGAAAGAAAGCTTCAACTTTCTTCATAGCTTTTGACTTTTTTATCTCATCTGTATGGATCTCAAAGAAGAAACTAGAAGTTCTCCTGTGATTAACTGACACATGTTAAGAGTGTGATTATGAACTGGACTTTAAGGAACTACGTATCACAATAAAGATATAAAAAGTAGTATTATTGTTGAGAAAAGTGATGCTGAAGAGAAATCAGCCCTGTAAATATTTGTTCATTCTGCTTAATGTCGTCATGTGCAACATTGCTTTACATGGGTGGTCAATAAGATGCATAAGTCTGCAAATTCCTGGCTTCAGTGTCCTACCATGTTGGTAGTCTGTGACAACTGGGGAGTGGAGGAAAGTCTGAAATAAATTTTTACATTGTTTTAAATTTGGACGTTGTTTTTTAAATGCCTGCCTGCTTCATTCCAATAGGTAAAGAACACAGAAGATCTGTTTCTAAGCACAGCTCTAGCAGCTTAAACCTTGCAAAGGCTGTAATGATAATACTCCATTTTCTTTGAAATACAATTCTAATTCTTTGAGGGAATATTTATTTCAGATTAAACCAGTCTTTATCTTATTTGTTATATTCTGAAGCACCCCTTGAAATGAAACACTGTTTGGTTTAATGGAAATAATTTCTTCATCATGCATTTGCTTTCAGAGTGAAACACTAGCATTTTACTTTTTATCTCTCTGTTAAATCACTGATTTTTTTTATTTTTTTCTGTTGGCCCCACTGGACATGTCACATGCCTCTGAAAAGCATGTAATCTTAAAAAATGTGGAACAAAAGTTTTATTTTTCAAAAGAGCTAACCAGTTACCAGTTGATCTGATAAATAGATTGCATGAATTTTCTTTGGGAAAAACAGTTTTCTTAGGTGATGCACAGCACTTGAACGTGAGTTTGTGTAACAAAATCATAGATCATGCCCGATTATTATTTTTTATTTGATATTTCATCCCATAGACTCATAGAACATTTCAGGCTGGAAGGGATGTCAAGGGGTCATCTTATCCACCTTCCTGCTCAAAGCAGGGTCAGGTATGAGATCAGGTTGCTGAAGACCTTATCCAGCCTTAAGAACCTGTAAAGATTCTAACAAAACTGTAAAAGCTGTCTAGGCAATCCTTTCCAACACTTAGCTGTCCTCATCGTGAAAAAGTTTTTCCTCATATCTTGCTGAAACCCCACTTTTTACCATTTATGTCCATTGTCTCACCTTCTCTCTGATGGGTTGAAGCTTGTGCAACCAAGGGCTGTAACAAATAAACCCTTTAATGTCTTATCAGTATGTCTGCATGCATTAGGGACAATTGCAATATCCTTCAGGGTGTAAGGCAAAATTTTTCTGCTCTTTATGTGCTGTATTAAAAGATGAAAACTCATTGTATGTAAAGAAAACAGAGTTTCAATGAAGACTTGACCCAGAGACAGGAGAGCAGTTATCCTATAAAAGATGTTCTTTCATTACAAAGACTATTGTAACCTAAACATTTTATGATATATTTTCTTTCCAAGGAACATTTTTCAATCTCACTGAGCATGCTGAAGTCATTATACAGTTACTAGATATGCTTTGTCCAGACAGACTTACTATAGGTTACAGTTCTGCAGGAGATTAAAAATGATGTATTAGTACATATCCTTCTGAAAGTACTCTTTTAAGTAAAATGTATCTTCATTTTCTGAAACCTAGAAGAACATATACAACAACAAAGGAAATATAGCAAATAATTGAGGGCAAATGATGTATAACAATGCAGACTTTTACCACTGTATTTATTTAAATGAATGGAAATGTCAAAATGTGAAAGCAGAGCATTTCAGTTTATTCACATATTTTACATTCAAAGGACCAGGAGATTTTTTTCCCCCGAAAAAACAGACTCTTGTGGTTTCAAAAAATTTGACAGAGACATGGAATATTCTTAATGAAGCCTATCACTGTGGTGCATACAGTGAAAACCTTGTGCATATGGAAAAATAGATGAAAACCAAGCAAAATTGACCATCAATAAAAAAAGATTTCCTTTAATATAAATAAAATTCAGAGTAGTACTTAATTTTAGCAGACAACACAACATTGGGCTTTATTAACAACTACATATTTACAATGCTTCATGGGTAAAAATACTGGGCTTCGTCTGAGATCCAAGACACTTCCTGAGAAGGACACGTGGACAGGAGGTTGCTCAGCACTTCACATGAAGTAGCTGCTAAAAGGGTGACATTAAAATATGCTTTTAAAACAAGTAAGATGCCATCCATGGAACTGTTGATGCATTGTGTTTGTGTTCTGATCTGCCAAAGCTTTGAGTATTCCCTTTGATTCCAGTTGATCTATGTATACTCCTAAGGTTAAGTGCAGGATTGTTTCAAACCCAGGAGCCTCAGAGGAAGAAACCTGCTTGACTCAAAGATGTTATGAGTAGAAAAAACTGTTGTAATTATAATTTTATGTGGTACAGAGGCACATTACATTAAATTCAAATCCGTATTCTTTTATATGGGTTATTTCTACCATTCTATTTTTTAATTTGGTCCTACAAGGTCTTGATTCCAAGTATCTTTGTGAAGTGACAAACCTGTAAAAGTATGTTCTTCCCACAGCCTCCAAAATCATAGTGCCACTTTAGCAGATCTCAGTCTTTTTGGCAATTAAATAAAACAAGAACCAGATCTTTTTCAAAGTATTCACAAAATAACCTTTCATTTATAAAATGGCTGTCCCACCATTCTTGTATCAGATCTGACCTCAGCTCTTTAGATCTAAACAGTTCTTTAGAAGTTATAAAAATAAAGCATTGATTAATATACAAATATATATTTCAGAGTGATAAGAGAATAATATTAAACAAATTCCTTTTTTAATCTACTTTAAATTAAAAGAAATGTTTTCAAAAGTCTAGGCTGAAGCAGATCTTTATCTATTGACTCTAATGGAACCCATTCCCTGCAGATGGTCACATGCAACTTAATGTAAGAGGCTCATTACTACAAAAGGAGAGTGAACATGTTTCCACTAGGAAAGCAATTCATAAGATCTGCTGTGCCACTTGGTTTTTGGTGTCTTGCCTTCAAGAACTGCAGATATTTATAGTATTAGAAACAAAACCTCAGTCATAAAGACTTGAGCTTCTTTAGAAATTTGCTTCTTTCCCTGGTTTTTATTAATTTTTTTTGCAATAGTCTGGGGTTTTTTTGTATACAAAAAACCTGTTTGTATACAGAATAAAATAAATGTTTGCATGAATGCACACATATGTACAAAACTAGTCAGTAATGCAGTTAAGAGAAATGCCTGCTTACTGGGTCATTTCATACTTTGAGGATACCATATTTTGCTGTAATAACCATAACAACAGCATGTACGTTGCTCCCTTCTTCTGCTCAGGCGCTTATGGGTGCTTTCCTTTCATTTATCTCAGGCAGCCAAAACAGCAAGGAACATTTTTGAATAATCTGTAATACTCTTCCTGAATCTGAAATAAAAATATTGAATTCAAATATGAAATAGATTTATTAATAGATCTTACGTCTTTAAACACATTTTGTAGTGCGCCTGTCACTAGAAGTTTTAAGGTATGGCTAATTTTGACCTTAGGACAGAACACTGAAGAACGTATCATCCCAGGGCACTGTAAGTGATTCCTGCTACTAATTGGAAAGACTGGAAGTGAATTTTATTTCGCATAGTGCATTATTTATTCAGGTTTATGGTATTATAGTCAGTTTTAAAATTACACCCCACCCCCCCCCACCCCCCCCATTTTTCCATGTTTCATACAGAAGTTTTAAAACTGGGAGGAAATATGTGAGAAGGTAAAACACAGGCAGAGGTTCTGCCACCACTGAAGACAAAATCTTAATTTCAGGGCTGGGCAGCTGACTGTGTAGGTATATGAAGCTGCCCAAATCACTTCCCAGGAGGACTAGAACACTTACCTTCCTAGACAATACACAAAGAAATATGAAGATGAACATCCCCTGGAATGCATTGAAGATTGTAAAAAGATATGCAGTGACCACGGATCCCTGGACGACATGGAGGACCCCGAAGATCCAGGTAGCCCCAAGGAGGAACAGGAGAGCGAGGGCGCCTCGGGCACAGGATCTAGACAGGGAAGAAACATTGTGAACAGCATGCAGGCACAAACTACTTCCCTTGGTTCTCCACTTTGGGTGGTGAATGCTGTCAGAAATTTTTTCACAGTTGCAAAGGCTATTCTTCAGGGTGTGCTGTAGCACTGTGGCATGAACGAACTCACATGATCACTTCAGAAGGGCAAAGGAGTAGAAGTGGAGAGCCTTAAAACACTGGCTTCTTTAATCTTCAGATACGTTTTCTCTGGTGTACTGCAGCACCATATGATTTGATTTAAATCTACTGTTAGTGTAATTCCCCAAGGAAAAACATATGTCTGCTATGAAGCATTCCCCCACTTTTCCTCCTCCTCCTTATCTTCCTCAAAAAAAAATAACCCAGAAAAATGTACAGTATGCTCTTAGGTCAGTGCATGTGCATGACATCAAAGGAATCCCAGACTGCCTCTCAGGTTCACTGCAGAGGTGCCAGTTGTAAAATCAGACTCTTTCTTTCATTGTTTTTCTTTAAAAAAAAAATAAAATTGTTTTAGAACACAAATACTCTCATATAGTTCCTGGGCCAGCATATTGATGCTTGAAAATTGTAGGAACTGATTTGCTATGTGTTTTTTCTGTTCCAAGATGCTGTAGACTTTTCACAGACTTGAGCAAATTACAGCATGTTGTCTTGGAAATGAAGTAACTGATTACTTTCTTATTCATTCTCATCTCAGTCATTGCTGGATTTCCTTTGAACAGTAGATATTTTTTAGCACTGTTCCCCTGAAAATGAATAATTTTCAACTTCATTAGAACCAGGTCACCACATGAAGCTATGAAGGGTGAGGAAAAAGAGAAAGTAATCAATCAAACAATTGCTAAATCCTAACTATAAATCTAGCGCAGTGCATTGAAACTGCAGGAGTGTTCCTAAGCAACACAAACAGTAAGTTGTTTTCAATGTTCCCTGTAGTACACTTCAGCTTTTCCTGCACAAACGGTTTTCAAGGTCCCTATAAATCAGTTTTAAAGAGAGTGAGTTGATGGAAAAATCATAGCAGCATGCAAAGTAAAATCTTGGAGAGAATCTGCCCCATCACCCACAATGCCACAGAAGAACAATGTCTTACTGTAGACTTTTCCCAAGTAACACAAATGGCTTGAATCTCTTATCACTGAATTACTTGTTACTTCAAGGCAAATATTTTGGTCCCATTTCAGGCATGAGTTTTGATATCTGTTTTGGCTTGCACAGAGGCTGTGGAAAGTACTTAAGAAAAAAGAACAATTTCTTCTTTAACCTTGCCATCAACCTTTACCATCTGGTTGATGCAGACCCCTTGTATTCCTCATATACATCCCCCCCCTCTGCCCACCCTCCCTGGTGTTACTGTACCAGATATTGCTCGATAGGAGCAAGGATTGCAAAATTTAATTCCAAATGTATATAAGAGAATAACAAGAAAGGAAAAATCTTTCTTTTTTTACAAATCTTTCAGGAGATTAAACTGTTAGTTTTGGATACTCACTATCATCTTGGTTTGTATTTAAACTTACAGAAGGTAGAATTTATATTAAATGGCAAACTTACCTTATATTTTCATAACAACTAACTTCTGGCTTTAACATTGCAGTGTGTCGAAATACTTTATAAATAATCACTCCAAAAGCCAACAAATTGACCTGGGGGGAGTGAAAAAAGGAACTCTTAGTTCAAACCAAGATGCTTTTGCATGTCAATAACCGTTAAACATTTAAATGAAACGAGTCAGATAAAGTTTCTCTGTATCTGAAACCTACAGAATCCAGTGCTGAGAGGGGAAAACCCCACTCTGCTCTGATCCACTTGTATTAAAAAAATATGAGCCCTGCAATAAATATTGATCACACAGGGATGTAACTCTGCCTTATCACAACAGTATCACTACCAACAGTCTACAAATGTTTATTGATTTTATTTGTAAATCTCTTTGATTGACATGGTCTATCTGGGGGGTGCAGGGCTGGATGGTCCTGTGGGTCTCTCCTGGCTCGGAGTGGACTGTGCGCCGGGATCTAGGTTTATGTTTACTACTCTGGGGTGTGCGTTCGGTCTCTGTATGGATGTTAGATGGTGAGTTGGACTAGATGATCCTTGTGGGTCCCTTCCAACTCATAGTACTCTGTGATTCTGTGATTTCCTGCTGTTATTTTCTTTGAGGAAGATTGAGGAGAGGAGAGGAGAGGAGAGGAGAGGAGAGGAGAGGAGAGGGAAAAGAAGAAGAAAAAAAAAGGAAGTGGAGAAACCCTAAAGAATCCCTCTACCCCCAGGTTTTTTATTGTACTGAATCATGTTGATCTTAACAAATGTGTGGCCTTTGTTGCTGAATAATATTAATAACATAATACATTCTGAGGTCTTTGGGGTGTTAAAACTTTCAAGTGCCACAAAAAATGTTTACACAAAGGATTTTTGAAAATCTAAGAAAGATTTCTTGTCGCATACTCTCTTCTATATTGCATGTTTTTTTCATAGATGAATAATTTTGGTATTTTTTTCCTCTGCTTTCTGTACAATGGCTTTGCTTCATTTGAGTTAGAAACAGAGAAAAGCAACTAAAAGAAGCAGTATTGCAAATGATGCTCAATTATAGTTCTGATCCTCTCTTTGCTTGGCTAGGCTTCACTGATCTCTCATTTAAATTTATGCTGCATTCCTTTAAAAATGTAGATGGTTGTTTTCTTCCTTTTAAAAAAATATCAGTGTTTTTTGTAGCATTTATCATTAGAATCTATTTAAATTGTGAGCAAATGAACAAAATTTTGACTGGATGTCATTCATATACTATTTGTAAATTCTTGGTTGTAATCCCTTGGTTCGTTCCTGTGGGATTCCAGCTGTAGGCTGAATAGAATTAATGTCTTCCTCAACTTGTTTCTACAAAAAGAGTATATGGTTTTCCCCTTCTCTTATTTAAAAAAAACCACAACAAAACAAACAAAAAAGCCAACAACAAAAGACCCTATCTCTGAAATGAAAACAGAAAACTGCTGTATGAGCACAGAATCCCTTTAAAAGAAGTCATTTCGTTTGTTAACACTCGTTAGGTATGTCCTCAGAACATTTTTGTTGTGTCAAGGGGGGAGTATCTGATACTAAAGTAGGCTCTGCTTTAATTAGCTGCGTGCTCATATTTTAATACAGGATAATATATTTACAATTTGATAAGACAGGAGATAGAGCTGATTAGCAGTTTAGGGAATTAAGCCTTCACTGAATACCTTGTACTAGTGCTGATCGTGAGAGCTATTCTGAAGCTCCTTATATTTAAAATTGTAATCTATGATAACTCCTAAACCAGCAATTTTTCAAAGTTAATTATAAGTCAGTCAGCAGTTGTGGATAATTATATGCAGACTTACTTTTTATCTTATATTTGTTGGTGAATAATATATCAAATAACTTAGTGCACACAATGTAATCTGCATAACCTACCTAATGTATTTATTAATCTGAAAAAGGTAGCAGGTAATGTGCTTGAAGTACCATGAGCATGGAGAATACACACTGCTACTTCTTCAGGAACTGAAATCAAGATCATGGCACAAATCACATGGCCAACCTTCCTGTCTGCCAGCCCCTCACCATGATCACTAATGTCAATGAGTGCCCTCCTATTGCCAGTGAGAGGTTCTGTGAGAAGCTCTGTGGGCCACCTGCCTTATCCTTTGGCCACATAAACAGCTGTAGAACTGGCAAGGTTTTGCTGAGCAACAGTGGAGTAGGCAGTGGGCTCCATTTCTCTTTGTCCCAGTGGGGCTCCTTTACACAAATAGTATTTGCACTGTCTGTTGCACAGGATAATAGGATTTGGCCCTCTGCATTAAGTAATACCCATTAACTATGATCTTTTCATTCATCAATCCATTCTAATGGGAATAATCTGTATGTACCAGGGGAACAGGAGAGGTTAACACCGGCTTCTCGGAGTCAGCTGCCAGAATACAATTATTGTACAATATGTCTCAGGTAGCCTCGCAGGAGGTAGTGTTACAGGGTAATGAGGGTGAGCTTAACTTCTGAAACGCCTGATAATTTCCAAGATTTATTGAAGTCTTAAGTTGGTCTTTGCCCCATTTTGAAGCACTTCATTAATTAAAAAATACCTATAGCAATGTGAAAGTACACAGACTGCCTTTACACAATGTTTGGTGTCACAATGTTTGGTAGCTTTTAGGCAATATAGCATTTTTCTTTTTTTTTTTTTTTTTTTGCTGTTGTTTTCAACCTAAGTTGAAAGGCCTGTGGAACTGCATTTTGTCCTTTGAGGGGGGGGGACAAAATGGGGAACACCAAAGTAGTTGTAAGAATGTATTCTGCTTCAAATCTGATACTCTGCACATTTTTTGATATGAACATAACAGTAGCCTCAACTATTTCTGGGAAATGGAAGGTAAAGATTCATAAAATTCACTTTAGTACAGTGGCTGAAAATCCACTTTAGTACAGTGGTGAGTGTCCCCATCTCCCATGCAGGAGACTGAGGGTTCAATTCCCGCCAGGGAAGCAGTGGTGCTGTTTAAGAGTTGGACTCGATGATCCTTGTGGGTCCCTTCCAACTCAGAATATTCTGTGAATCTGTGAAAACCTCAGAATAATGTAAAGTCATATATTGAATGGCTGGACTGAGTAGGAATACTGAGAAGTTGTACTTAGGACTAGAGGGGAAATATAACTGATGTCCCCAAAGAGTCATATGCATTCCAACAAAAGGAATGGGAAGTCAAATCACGTAAAATGCCTAGCCAAAACACAAGCACTTAAGACATTTGAATTTGTGTCCAAAGCTGAGTTTCAAATGAATAGAAATCGAGTTAGTAGGCTGCAAACATCATCCAAAATATAGCTGGACAAGAAATCCTGGATCCTCAAATCTTTCAACTGGGAAAAATTGAAGAGCTTCTGGATGAGAGACACAGAAATATCTGAAAAGCATTCAGCTGTGACTTGCAGCCAAATATTGTTTTGTACTTACTTTGGTTATAATCATGTGTTTTCATTTTTGTAATTAAAGCACAATCTTCAGATCTTGTTGAATAAACCTTCAATGACATTATAATTAAGACTGCCTTAAGGTGACAGGCAAGGTGAATGAGAATGAAATGGCAAACATAAGGCATGCTGTCTCCGGAGAGGGAGCAAGTTGGAGCAGAGCAAGATGTGCAGGCAACTGTGAAACCAAGCTCAGGACAGGAGTTGAACAGGGCTGGAAAAGGCCGGCCTGGGGACAGCTGCTACCGCGTGTGGCTTTGGGGAGAAGTTACCTGTATAATGAGCAGAGTTACTCTGCAGCTTTGGGCAAATCCAAAGCATGAAATGTCGTGGCATGGCCACAGTTTTATCAAGTGAATAATGATGTTACTGTGTGACATGGCAAGTTCTTGTGCCTTTGTTTTCAGTGTTATTACATGGCTGAACAGTCAGAGAAACTGCTGCATGTCCTGAGAGGGGCTTCTTGGCAAGTGTAATAGACTAGAGGGAAATTGCATTGATTCCAAGTGCAGAACTGATTTAAAAAAAATTTATTTATTTCACAAATCCCCCAAATTGCTATTGTGCAAACAGTGTGCTCAGTCCTTACTATTCCACAAAGAAAACCTCTGACTTTCTCCCTGTCATCCCAATTCTGTGAAGTGCTGAACATCCTCAGCCCTCCTCTGCAATTCAGTGGGAATCATATTTCACTCTTCATGCTCAGGTGCACTACAGTACTAATTTTAATAATTAATCTATTCCTTTTTTTTTTTCAAGTGGTTAAGACAAGGGCTGAAACGGAAACAACCTCCACTCACAGCATCTTCAGGAAATCAAATCTCCTTAAAGATATTTGTAAAAGTATTTTTAGCTGTCTTAAATTCAAGAAATGTTGTGGTATATTTATGAACAAATGGAAAACTTAAAGTATATTTATGTGAAATAGACGTTGGATAAGGGCAGTCATTAGGATCCCATGAAATCAGGATTCTGTGGATATGGGCAGCTGCATTTATGTATTTGTATACCCCTAGGTTTTCTCTAAGAAGAAACAAATCTGTATGAGTTAGGTTTTAATTGTACACTCATGGCTGAGTTTAAAGGGAGGATGGAAAGTGTTCTGTATATCTCTCTCGAGGAGATCACCTCTGTGAAGGGTCAGAAGGATTTAGGACTTTAGAGTAACTTGTAGCCCTATTAAGCCAATAGCAGAATGCCAGTTAAATAGTAAAACTCCCATCACCACCAACATTGTCAAGGCTTTATCACTATACACCATAGAGAATGGCAGTCTCAAGGGGCTCACAGGCAACAGTGGACACTGCTGCAGGTTTCATTCTGCAGATTAACATTTGCAGGTATCATGGATGCATACTGTGGTATAGAGCAGAACAGTGAAATTTTCCTGCAGCTGTTTTGGGGATCTCCGTGGTGTGATCCCCATGTTCAGAACTGTGATGGTAATGAGTAAGATTCAGTAGGAATGCAAGGAAGAGTTCAGAGTTATCTGAAAAGGGACAAGTCCTAGGATGAGCATCAATCTGGATATTTCCTCTTGTAGGAGAGAAAAAGCAATTGAAAATTCAAAGAAATTTCCTAATCATCTTGTCAACAATAAGGACGCTTTGCCAAAGGAATTAGCCTGAGGAGGCTGTCCAATCAGTCATATGCTTTTTAGGATAGGATGGGAAAAGCTAGAATGGCTGTGGAAATCTGTTTGCATCCCTCCACCTGAAGAGAATCCTTCTGCACAGGCTTCTGCACAGAGGGAAAACTGCCCAACTGTGGATATGGGTAGAGCAAGATACTACTGCTCTGGCTTCCAGTCTTAGGAGGTCTGGGACTGCCACAGCAGGGAGCACTGAGGAACAATGTCATCTATTGTCTAAGGGAATTACAAACTTCTCTGTTTTTTTTTCTAACTGTATTTTGGAAATTAAATAATAATATAAAAAGGAGTATTTAGGTCCTAAATTTGTAGATGTTTCAGGCTGTTGGAGTTCTGCTAATAGAACATTGCATAGCAACTGCTATATTTAAAATAGGTCCTTAATTCCACTGTTAAATGTATGTGTTTTACATACTGGAAGAGTAACATAAGAAGAGTAACATAAAACTAAGTGCTGGGTTCTTCACTTTGGACATAACAGCCCCATGCATCACTGTCGACTAGGGGATGAGCGGCTGGAGAGTGGTGAAATGGAGAGTGATTTAGGAGTAANGTTCTGCCCTCAAGTAAATATGATGCTAGTGCTTCACACTGGGTGAAACTTTCTCTATATATGTACAAAATGGTAGTTATTTTTAGTTGGGCACTGTATAGTATGAACTACACAAAATCTAATAAAACATGCAAAACATCTGCCTGCAAATAAAAATATTTGCACTCATGTTGAAGAGTTGTAGTTTCTTTCATAATTAATTACAATTAAATTCTAAGATACTGAGTGAAGTGATATATCATCATTTTCCTCCATCAAGGTACCTGACAGCTGACAAATTTGACAACTAAGACATTTTTTTCCTTGTTCCCTCCCTCCCTCCCTCCCTCCCTCTTTTTTTAAAAGCAAGACAGAAGGTCATTCGAAAGCTCGGACAGAAATGGTCCATCTTTCATAGCAGTAGCTCAGTTGGCACCTGGACATCTGGTAAAATGAAACAGATCAGGACAGGGCATTAAAAAAAAGTTGTCCAACACATTTTTTTTGGTTGGAAAATATCAGTTCATTAGCACTAAAAGACATTTTCTGTTGTAGACTATGCTTTCACCAAGAAAGGAGAAAGGTGACTAGGATAGCTTTCTGAATAAAACCAGAAAGAGCACTCCTGAACAATGAAAGTCCCTATGGACAGGGTCAGTTATATAGGATGTTGGACACATGGGGCACAATTTTCTGTTGCATTTAATATTTGGACTAGGCTATGACCCTTGGTTTCTCCAGGCTCTGTACCAGTTATTCACTGCTGCTGCTACTGCTGGATCTATTCCATGCCATATAAATAATTAAATATTCACTGGAGCAGGGAGACCTGGATTTCCCTCATCCCCCAGTTCCTCATCCAGGATTATCTAAAGACAATTTTGGTTTTTTAACACTGGTATAATTGTTTAATATAAGACTGAGTTTTTGAGACTACTTCCAATGCACGTTATTTATAGAGTAAAAACTGAATTGGTAATTTCATATATGATATCCTTGTGCAAAAGATACACCCCAGCCTTTCAAAAGTTATTAAAATATTTCAAATACCAGCCTTTAAAGGCTCTCTAGTGTTATAAAGAAGAGAAGGTATAGGAAAGAGGCAGCTAATTCTAAAGACTCAGACATACTAGTTCTGCTTCAGTCTGTGCACTTTAAATTCAAACTTCAAAAACGAAACCCCCAAATCATTCCCTTTTCCTTTCTTAGTCTCTGTCTCAATAATTGATGAAACCATCTATATGCTGATGTCAGATCTCACAAAAAAGAGTGAGAAAAATTCTCCTGCTGCTCTCGTAGGCATATGCTTGAATTTTTTACATATATCATATTGAATTTGGCTCTTTCAAAAAATGTCTGAAGTTCAGAGCAGCTGTATCTGTATCACTCTATACAATGACCCTCATTATGAGTGTTTGAATTAATGAGCTTGTGATGGTCTGAATTCTGCCACGGAGAGCAATACATTTCTGTCTTGCTGGCTGTATGGCTAATGGCTGGGTAAAATGACAACATTCAGTGGGTCATCGTTATTTCTGTCAGGGGAGAATGGAATTAAGCTATTAACAATACAACAGTTTAAGCTTCAAAATGAAAATGTATGCTATATTAATTGCATAAAATTGGACACAAGCTGGCAGTCAAACAGTTTGGGTTTGCCTCTTGACTGATTTATCTCATTATCATGTCCCCAATGAATATATCTTCTTGAACGCTTTAAGTATACAACAGCAGTCTTATCTGGGAGTAGAAAATGTAACAAAATCATTAATGAACAGCCTGTAGGCTATATTTTTGGGAAACATTTTTAATTATGCAGGGTTAGAATTTTATGGTTCTAGTATTTTAATGATTTCACTTGTTTTAAAAGTTAAAACATAACTAAATGAGTACATTTCAAACCCTGTCTCAGGAAATATGAAATTTTCAGATAGGATTGCTTTTTATATATGAATGCATCAAAGTTTTCATTTACATACCTCAAGCTATAGATTTAGCCTCAATTAAGTGTTTCTTTTATATTTTAGAACACTTTCAACAAGCTGTAAATTAATAAATAAACAAATAATATTTCTATGCTTTTCATTAGAGTAAACAGCTTCTCAAACTTGTGGATTCAATGTTATTTCTTATTGGATTGCAAAGTTAAACATACTGACTTAAATATTTTTATTTATCCTCAGTTCTGCAGCCTAGGGCAGGAGCGATGAACTAACAGAACTCTGCCTGCCCTCAGTCATAAACATAAGCTCAATTAGATCCAGTGGTGGGACTGGGGTCTATCTTGCTTGCAGTATAATTAATTACTAAATTTATTCTTCTGCTTCTCCAAGAAACTTTTGAGAAGGTGTATTTTCTTGTGAGTTGCTAGTGACATAAATCAGGCTGTTTAACAAGCTGATTCAAGGTGCATCAAAGACTTCAGACTACATATTATTCCTCTCCTAAGGTTTCCTTGCATATATGGAAACCTTTTTTATGCTGCGTCTGGAGCCTTTTTCAGGAACCCTGTAGAAGGATTTTTACCTGGCAGAGAGGAGTGAAATAGTTGTGTATATTATTTTTAGCACAATTAGTTTGAGTGAATGGCTGAGCTACTGGGAGAGAGGCAGCGTCAGGAGCATGCTTGAGATATCAAGTCTGAAACCAAGCAATATTTGCCTTTTTGGAAGTATGAATAGTTAGCAGAAAGCTGTCCGTGCCTTCCACAGTTTGCCACATCCTCAGATATATCCATGTATATTTTTCAGATATATCTATGATTCTGCTTGAATGTTGTCACAAAAAAATTCTATGCCATGCCTTTTTCAAAGACACAAAAACCTCTTTCAGGGACCAAATGAGAGTTCCAAGCAGAGTATTCACGTGCAATTACTACTGTGAATTTAAATTTGCTTCTCTAAGTGCCTGGCAATGATGAATCGAAGGGGCAGTAGAATCTGACTTGAGTGTGAAAATATGTCATGTTGATGCAGCAATTATTTAATCACTAACAAAGTCCAAAAGACATCATCAGTCTATGTGAACTATCTAAAGCAAACCTATAGTGTCTTTTCAGTGAACAGTTTAGGGTAAGCATGTATGTTTATAGTGATTGTACTTATAGCAAGGCAATGTAAAGAATCACCATGAGGATATTAAGCAATTTAAAAAAAACCCCCACAAACCCCAAAGCAGCAAATCCAACCTATTTCAGACAGTTGTGTGGCTTTTCTGAAAAAAAAATCCACTGTGGCTTATTATACATGCATCCATTAAAAGAGTGGGCACAGTTCATCAACTAGAATTGAAGGAGGATGCATGAGAGATTAACCTGCCCTGAGCTGTGGAACGTCTCAGGAAATCTGCCCAGCCAGCTGGCACCTACAGGTGCTCTTTCTCTTCCCCTTGGCATCCACCTGTATTGCCTCACCTGCTGTGTATGATTGCTTCACTCATGGTGACAGAAGACACACTGGATTTTCAAGTTTAATATCCTTTCTGTGAATGTGAGGGAGAACTTCATATACTTTTTCTTAGAACGCTAGTGAGCTGATTAAAAAAAAAAAGCCCAAACACTTTTCTTTGGATCTTTTAGCCTTATGTGATAAATTTGTTCCTATGTAGTAACATAGGATCAACTAATTTTCATGTTGTGCACGAATGGCCACAGCCTCTTTTTTCCAGGTATTTCCAGGGGCCTTGGAACAGGGGTTTTAATGGAAGAGGAAAAGAAGAAAAAGTCTTAATTCATATAAAGGCTCTGTCCTTGCTGAGAAACTGCATCCACTGGGTATGGCAATATGGAGGCTGTGGCTTGAAGATTTAAGCTGATCCTGTCCACTGAACAGGGCAAGCATTTTCTGATGCAGCTGTTATTTAGCACAGCAGGTATTGCTGGTGCTGAACACCACTGTGGTTTGAGCTAATATGTTTCAAACAAAGTTGCAGACTCAGTCTTTAATACCACTGTATAATTCATTGTCTCCACTTTGTCCACAATGGCATAAGAAATGCAATGGAGACACCTTTAACTGAAGCCACAGAGGGGCTAATGAAAAGGGGACTATTACTCTTTAATAAAGAATAATAAAACCATTGTTAGTCCCTGTAGGAATTATGTTTCCACTAAAAAGACAGACTGAGGAATAGCAGTAGATTTAAAAAAATGTTTAGAACAGCTATTTTCTGAAAAACATACAGTGAACAGTAGAGTATATTTTTCTCATCTATCTAAGAAACATAACTAGACATTTATCACAAATAACACTTTGAAAAAAGCCCAACAGAATTTTCAAAGATAAATATTCACTAAAAATGCAAGATGGTGCTATGTTTTGTTGTAATAGAAGTCAGAGGTCAAGCAACATTCTGGAGAGTAATTCTTAAAATATCAAGAAATATCAAGAGTAAGAAACGTGAAATGCTTCACTGAAGAACAGGGGTAATAAAGTGAGGAAGCCCAAAGACACACTGGATTTGAATACACCAATGTGATGTGACTGACCTCAGAGGGGCTACATTTCTTTAAAAAAATTTATTTTTAAGTGGTAACAATGAACTGTCAGACCATGTTCAAAATTGAAGCTTGTGAAAATGTAAAATATTAACTTTCTTGAATATTTATTTTTTGATACAAAAGGTGTTCAGTTTGAATATCCTAGATAAAGCACATGAAATTTGTAAATATGTGAGAAAACAGCAGAGTAATGGATTTGCCAGGAAATTTTTCTGCATTGATTGCAGCAGTATTACTAATCCTGAATCAGCCTAAATGCACAGAACTGAATGAGTATTAGAGCTGTCCAATAAGACTTTAAAAATGCACTATTGCATTAATTTTACCTTTTTTGTTGAATAAATTATTTGACAAAAAATGATAAAATTCATCAAACAAACTATCTGATGAATGTATTTTTATGTAATTGACTATCTGTGATGAATATGCAGGCAGTTCCCTAATGAAAAGCATTACTCTACTGTTAGTCTGCTTTCATCACTCATATGTCACTTTTTCGTATTTTGCAACAGCAATCTGTATATTTTATTCATTTACTCATTCATTTATACAAGAAATGTTCAAAACAGCATGGTTAATCAATCACTGCAGTTCTTAGAATCTTTTTATTTTACAGTTGATTATTCATTACATTTACTAAAAAGGGCTTGGATTTTCTGAGGGCGCTGCTCCCAAGAATTATTCTTGGCTTGTACATTCCAAGTCAAGTGTACAAGAATGCTCTGAAAATTGCAGGGTTCATTTATAAGCCATTTTTATAGTTGTAAACACTACAATTACCAATTGTTTCAAGAAACTGGAACTTGAAGCCAAGCCAGACACCTTCAAAGTCCCTGAAAACACCCATTACAGGAGTAAAACAAGGAACAACGCACAGGGTCTACATCCTTACTGCACAGCACTAGGATGTTTGGATAAAAGCCACAGAGAGGATTATTTGGATGATGTTCAATTTTGGAACTGTTCCAGCCTTAAAGAGCAAGTCTGTATTTTGTCATTACAGAGGTGATCTCAGCAAATGATAGTGATAGATTTATACTGTCAAATGGAAAACTGAAAGTACTAATGTGACAATATGTCACATTTCTGACTCCTGGTTCCTCACATAGATATGACAATTTATTGTGGCTGTGGGTACAACAGTCAAGCCTGCATGAATCTCTTGATACCGTAAAGGTGCAATCATGTTTTCATGGGTGACTTTGAACTTGATGCACAAATCTCAGCTGAATAGATTTGATGGAGGAAAGTTGTGGGAGACAGGTATATTAGAAGGGTTGGCTATAACTGCACCTGGAGTAGCAGTGATTCTTTTCCAAATGTTCTTTTTAATGGTTTGTAGACTTTTCCAACTACAATGTTAATTGTCCTTGGCAAACCCTTCCAAATGACATCATGTCTACTGCCAGCTGGACAACTAATATACATATAGCTGTCTTTCAAAGTGGAAGGACACATGCTGTGCCCACAGCTTAAAAGATGAAGTTTTCAAAAACACCAGTGGTGCAGAATATAGCCCTTAACATTAGTCTGCTCCCACTCAACAAGCTATGATGACAGAGGTAGAGAAAGCCATGTTGAAGTCCTCCACAATGATAAGGAGTTTATTACTGACTGAAATTACATGCTCATCAAAACTGCAGCCATGTTACTCTGGCAGCAAATATGTAGTCATTTCCATTCTACACATTTCTTATTACAGAGAGATTATTATTATAACAGTGTATTACAATAGAAAAGAAAGTATTCTTGGGCTTCTTTTTATTGTCTTTTTTCCCTATACCTTTTATCTCTGAAGTTTATATTTGTCTTTGCCTCAATCAGACATGGGTTGTGGTGTGTGTGAATGTTTGCCCCTTAAAGCTTCAGATAAACTAAGTTTTCTATTAAAAAGTTTAAATACTTGTTATAAATAATTTCTCCATACTTGTATGCTTTGATCTAATCTGCTGCATAGTTTTAGCTAAAATGGTTGTGGTTCTAAAGATTACAAATATTAGGAGAAAGAAATAAGTTGTAGAAATTATCTTCAGCTTGCAGCTTGCTTTATAAAGGTTTAAAATGCCCTTTCTCTGCTAGCTCCATCTAAAGAGCCTCTGACCTACTCCTTTTCATGTACCGGAACCAATCTAATAATAATAGCAATAATAATTTTCAGATGGGATCAATCAGGCCATTGCTTTGCACATATGACTTCTAATAGAACTAATAAGCAAACACCTTCAGAAGTAGTGTTTCTGCTTAGGCCATCAGGAGAGAACTTAATTTGTACTTGTGATGAACACTTGAGCTCCCTATACTTCATTATTACTGCAGATTTACAGCCCAAGAATGTATTTGAAAGAATATGCCCTGAGACAGATAACCCACTGATACAGGAAGGGTTCTGTTCTTCATCATTTACATGCAGTCTCAAAGGCATATTTGAGCATAATCCAAGCCACAAATCTCCTGGGTCCTCACTCACAGAATTGGAAAACACCATTTGGGAACAAGGGCATTTGTCCCGACAATGAGTTTAATGTTTTTGTGCAAAAATCAGATTTGTGGTGAGTAGCTCTCCAGAGATTTGGTATCCACACTCTCCAGACTCTCTTGGACAGCCTGCAAATTCACTGTTATTAGTAAATGAATCTCAGGATTAAAGGTAAGCTTGAAGCTGCCAGACTTTTCAGCTTTCAATATGAGGGTTGCAATGCCCTATCTAGTTATCCCAGAACAAAAATGACATTTATTTTTCAGAGTCCTTAATTAGTATTTTTTTTTCTTCTTTTTCTTTAATTAGCTGTGGGCAAAATGGAAATATTGGAAAAAGATCAGTTGCTGTAATTAAAAGGACTTCCTGAGTGGCACTACTTTGAAGAATTTAATCTTTGCAATGGTGGTGCTTATGCAATATACTCAACAGAAAGACAGGACAATGAAAACAGAATTACCACCAACAACATGCCTTCCACAGAGGAGACATTTGACACCAAGTTCATCTTCTGCCTATTTTCTGTATACACTCATACCCTCCCTTATGTGTGTGGTAAAGGTTGTTTGGTGTCAGCACTTTATAACAGCAGCTTGCTGCAGGTCCTGGGTCCTCAGAGTGCACCACGACTATGGCTCACACTGGTTCCATGGTCCCTGTCCGCCCCTCACAGCTGCCCTGCCCCCTGCGCCACCGCTGAGCCCATCTGCCTCCCAGGCGCCACTCCCCCTTGCCGTCCCTGCTGTGGGGGTCCAGGCATGGGGGACTTTGTTTGACTGGGGTTTGTGCTTCCAGAAAAAAAGAGAAGAAAAAAACCCTCTCTTGCCTGCTTCAAGATGACAAGGTCTTGAATGGGAGAGCTCAGTCATTCAAAGCAAACCCAAGCATGGTGCACGGAAGGCTTGGGCCACATAACCACAGACCCTGTCCCCAGGTACACCTTGGCAGGGGTGTGCATGTGTGAGTGTGTGTGGTTGTGTGTCTCAGAGGCACTGTTTCCATAGGTACAAGTTGGGGGAGACAGTAGTGGACCTGCCCCTTCTCCTCACTTCCTCCCCAGCCCTGTCCCCCCTCGTGCCCTCAATGTCACCCCCCACCAATTCCTGCCAAGGTACACACTTTTTTCCATCCCAAGTCGATGTGGCTGTGAGGGTAGCTTCATTTTGCCTGGAACAGGGGCTGTGAGGGGGATGCTCGCAAGCACTTGGTTTAAAAATTTTCAGTACATTTGCAAGAGAAACTTTTGAGAAATGGACTCATCGCTTTTCCTCTTCTGATAGTGGTTGGTGGGAAGCTGCCCCTGCCTCCCTGCTTAGGGAGTGTTTAGGGTTAGTGACGGCCCCGGCCCTGCACTCATACAGCCCTGCCTCAGCCCTGGCTATTGGCAGGAAGCCTTCTCCACCACACCCCTTGCCATGTCCCAGGAGGACTGGGCAGTGGCTAGAGGCAGGACACACATGGCACGGGAAGAAGGTCATTGCTGCACCAGCACAAAGCACTTGGAGGGTCCCACCAGTGGGAGGGCTGTGGGATCTGTGTGGCTGTCATGTGGGACTGTCCTGGTACAGGAAAGTCCCAGTGGCAGTGATGCCTTCCTGGAGCCAGCCCGGGAAGCTCACTCTGGCTGGCTTCTACCGCAGAGTGGCACGGTATGGTGGTGGTGCAAGCTGGGAATCCCTGCACCGGCTCCCATGGGGAGCATCCATCCTCGTGAAACAGGGGATTTGTGGAACTGGAGGAGACCTGAACCCCCGCAACTTCTGAAGTATTACTGTATTACTTAGACAATTACATGGATAGAGTGTGAGCAAACTGCCTAGCTTCCGGCAGTCTTTGAAAACATCTCTCTTACAGTTCAGGCTTCAGTTTGCTATCACTCCATCAAAACAAGCTGTCCAAACCCTTAAAAAATCCTTGAGCAGCTAAAGCAACTTGCTGAAATCAGTTTGCCTTTCCTCCTTGTCTAGCAGTGCATAATTATGAAGAGACAATAATAAAGTTATGCAAATATTGTGAAAACAAATTTGCACAAAATACTTCTATAACACAGGAAAAATAGCTAAACAACCACAGGGCTCTTTGGTGTCTAGCTACAGCTCTTTTTTGTGGCTTACTTAGGCAAAGGAGTGAGAGAAAAAGAAGAAACTGGCTGCTCTCTTCCTCCATAGGAGGGCTACACTGGCACACAGGCCTGTATCAGCTTCTATTACCTCCCCTTTTAATTTAGGGATTTCTCAAAGATCTGGAGTGCTCAAAGAACAGCTACAGGCCTCAGAGCCCAGCTTGCAAGATTTGCTTCTGCAGCCAGCCAGACTTACAGCAAAGCCACTGCTGATCTGCTCTGCCTTTGTGCTGTGTACCTGAGATCTCCATTAGACATGGCTCAGCGGGAGCTGAAAACAAGGTTACAGATGCATACACTTTGGGGCATTTTGTATGTTTTGATAATATGGTTTTCTTGTGCTTACTGTGCAGCAATACATCACCGCACATAAATCTTCACTTGAAAGTAGATGAGGTACAGGAATGAGAGAAACAACAAAAAAATCCTGGTCCTGGCTGCGTCCATGGCAGAAAGAGATAGGGTCCAAAGAGGAAATAGGAAACTGTAAACTTAAACCTAAGAATTGTAAGAATTTCCAATAAAAGATGATGTCTCCCCTTGATTTTGTTTTACTATAGTAACCTGCTGGCCCATCAGGGCTGTCTGAACTCAGAACCACTGAGTCAAGGGTGGTAAGAGTACTTTTCCTCCCTCCAAATCTGCTTTACTCACTGAAGGTGAGATAGGGAGGCATTGCCTTATAGTTACATCTGGTAGGTTGTTCCTAGTTTTCCCTAATCTGCAGTAGGAATTCGGGGTGAAATTTGTCCAGAATTATATGCAATACTTTATTAAGCTTTGAAATTACTAACATCTTGAAACAAGACTGTTTTACTACAACGTTGTATGTGTTAGGCACTGCCACTTCTTTCTTTTACAAATCCTCGCATTATCACCAGATAGTTTAAAAAGCAACCAGGGGTTATAGCTGACTTGACCACAGATGTCACAAGGCCTCACCATTTTACCTTCTCCTTCTCTTAGTTCCAGCTACATACACATACACAACAATGCCCCATTACAGCTGGAATGGTTCCTTAAACTTTATAGCACTTAGAAATACTCCCAAGGCTCCAAAAATGTCTTGATTCAGAATTGAACATATAATACCTGCCAAATTTGCAGGTTTGAAACCACTTCCAATAAGAATTAAAAAGGCCCTCTTCACAGCTGAAATAGGGCTATCAATACTTGACTTGTCTGCCCATGTGAAATAGCGGGTTCTTTTCTCTGACGTCGCAATTTAGTTTAAAATAGCTTTGATGATGACAGGGTACATGTGAATGATAAAACCACAAGGATGACAGTCTAATCTTACAAAGATGACCGATCACTGATAAGAGATTAAGTCACAATATCTGAAAAAACAGATTATCTGTCTGCTAGGATAGTGTCTGTGTACACCTCCTGCTGAGCCATGCTGAGATGCCAAAAACATACAAAGATGCCTCTCTGTAAAAAGCAGAAATGCTTCACAGAATTTGTCAAAAAAGAAAGAAAGTAAGAAAAAAACCTCGCTTTGATATTATATTGAGCTTTTTTTTTTGTAAAGCATTAATTTTTCAGACTAGTAAAGTATTTAGATGTACAGCATATAAATAATTTAGAGGCACTATAAAAAGGACTAAATTAGTCAATTCTGCCTTATAATTAGCACTCACAGCTATGCTGGCAATGGGTGGGTGATTATTAAACACCTTTTATTATTGGTTTTATGTACTACAATAAAAAATTAAAATTATACTTACAAGAATTATTAGACATGCTGGTCCTATAAAACTCCATATAAAGTTATTCTTAGTGCTGAGCCAACATCTGAAAATAAAACAGGAGAAAATACCTTGAAATGTGCGACTGTGATTTTTGTCTCTTTATGTATGATGATTTGGAGACAGAAATGGTAACTTACACTTCTGTGGTGCCATAGTACTTGTATCCCAGTGCTGCTGAAATTCCGACGACGACAGCTGGACTGACATAGCCAAAGACATAGAAATTCTTGTGCAAGAAACCCTTGTTGTAGATGACTCCCACAACTATAAGGTAGAGGTGAATGCCTTCAATGCACATCCATGCGAAAGCAGCTAGAAGGAAATAATGGAGTAATCCAGCAGTGATTGAACAAAAGAGCTAGAAATCCAATCAGAGAAAGCGAGAGTCATTATTCTATTAATATGGCTTTGTTAATATATCATAATAGTACATGCACAGCAACCAAGTGTCCCTAAACTGATGATTTAGCAGCCCATTTGTAATGCTGGTTGACAAGAACTTGGTCTACACACACGAGCACATTCGTTCATCAGTGTTTTCTGTAGCTACTGGAAAAATAGACTACAACTTCCAAAACTGGTATATGTCTTCCCACAAAAACTGTATAAATGATTTAGCAAGGTTTAACCTATGGTTATAGCTGAGTAGTCTATAAGATTTCGAGAACAATTTAATGAGACATCACAAGGAATTATTTCTGAAATAACTTGCTACACAAAGTGTTTGTAAAACGGTATTTTTCAGTCAATCAACCAATCAGTCAATCAAAACTAGAGTGCTACCTCAGGGATAGCAGTTCATATATTTTTAAGTAATTTTAAATCCTATTCAGTTAATTATAGTAAGGGTATTTTGATAATTTGTGCATAATTTTATTTCCTAAATCTAATCAGAGATGCAAAAATCAACAACTTGCTTTCTAAAAAGTCAAGACCACACCCAGGAAGGAAAGCAGTCCTCTAGCCAGCAGCTCAATATCTTAGATGTCAGTTTGGGATTGCAGCTCTGGCCTGGCTTCTAGGGAAAACTGTCATCCTGAAGGCCACTAACATGGCTTTATACAGCATCCTAAGGGGTTTGAAAAGCAAAAATGCTAAACACATGAGGGCACAGTCTCAGCAAAGGTGGCAAAGTTGAAATGAAACCCACTGAGCCAAGTCAATATACCAGCTCAAATGAAGGCCCCGCTTCTTTACATGACCATTTTGTATTTTCTGTTACTGTATTGGGAAGTCAGCATTACTACTGTAGGTAGAAAATATAGAGCGTAGATGGAGGGTCATATCTTATGCTGTATATTTACTTTGCAATACAAAATCAAGACACGAATGAAAACTACCCACCTTATTATTGTTCATATTAATTCCAATCAGAAAAATAAGTTCCGCCAGGAAAAGGCTGCAGCAGAGGTTTTTGTGAATTGTCGTTCTAGTGCTTTGAATTTCACTGAAGAACCAGAATGTAAAAATGCACATGGAGAGGCAAATCAACGAAATAATTATTCCTAGCTGAGTGATTCTTGTAAGAATGTTATAATTTGTAATACCCTGGGGGAAAATTACAATATAGTATTTAAAAGAACAGCTTTGTAACTTCTCAAGAAAGACCTCATTCTATAATACAGCTCTTTTCTGCTTTTCTACAAAATATTAATCAAAACTGTTTTAGAGTTTCACTGAAAATATACACTTTGGATAATCTAAAAAGTATTGGGTTTTTGTGATACGGATATAATTCTAAGGGAAATTAATAATAAACACTATATATTCCTACTCTTGCATTTTCTGATATTTCTTAACAAAAAATTTATTAACATCAGTATCTTCTAATAAGATTTTCAAAATCAGATCATTTTAGTGATGACAAATACACTGGCAGTAGGACATATATTACTATAATATGAACATTTTCTAATATAAAAGGACTTATCACAGCACTGACTTAGATAAGCAAAACTGAATTAACTGTCTTACTGAATTTACAACATGATCAAAACAAGACTGAAATAACAATCACTTCAAGCAAATGCTATTCCAGATACATAACATGAACATTCTCCAAAAAACGTAGGATATTTTAATACTGGATGTGCATATTTGGTTCTGTAAGAATGCAGTTTCTTTTGCTGCTTGCAATTTGCACAAAGAATCTCTGAAGTACATCAGCAAAAGGATAGTGTTCAGCTGACCATAAAATGTATCTAAGCATTTTTTTTTATAATAAAGGACCAGAGATTATTCACCTCCCAGCCTTTCTTTTCAAAATAACTATATAAGTACCTGCAGAGGTTTTACATTTGAACTGAAGACTTAGGATGCTATTTAGCAACCAGGAAACAGCCTCTATCAGCATGAAATTCACAGTGTGAGAGAACTGTCTCAATACAGTATACTCATGCTAATATTCTGCTTGCTGTCAGTTCTCATACCTTATAAAGCTGCCTCCTGAGGCAGGACCTGAGCTCCTGCAGATCCCCACAGAGACCCTGGGAATCTATGGGGCTTCTTAATATAAGAAGGACATAAATTGAGTGGTCATTCTCCCAATTTTATGCTGGTTGTGAGTGTCCATGTTTAATAGTCATAAACTTCAAATTGATTATGCTGCTGCAAAATCTCAGGAGAGAATTTAAAGCAGATTTTTAGATGCCAAGGTTAGAAAAATGAGTGGCGATGTTTTGTGAGAGAGAAGTTCAAGGCCATATGGTTACTGACCACCAATGAATGGCATATAAATCCCAGTGCAGTCTTAAAGTGGGGTTTAAAATGAAAAGCAATGCTCCAGAAATAAGCACAACAGACTGTATGTTTGGAACAAGATACTTTGCTGCATCACTGCTCTGTAATACTGCAGAAAGGACATAAGGAAATTCAGACACATATGGGAGGAATTTTGTTTGCTCTGTGCACAATAAATTGTGTGTTTGCTGAACAAAACCAAGAGACAACCTAAAGGGAGCAAGTACTTAAGTTACACTAAAACAAAAACATAAGGAATGAAAACACAAGGAGAAAGTATCACTTAAACCACTAAATTAAAATAGCACTTACAACAGAGCCACCTGAGGACATCAAAACAGCAAAATGAGTCAGATGATTACATTTGCATGAGATATGAGTGGAGTTGGAATGTGTCAGCTCGCAGCCTTCTGTAGCCCAGTTGCCATTCATTGTCTCTGCTGAGTAGTTCCAAAATGCACATTTAATGTCTTTATCTGCAGTCTGGAACAGAAACAAGATGTTTTACTGATGGCAAAAGGCAGGATATTTCCCATCAAGAGACCTTTCTCCTGCTAGCCAGCGCAATTCATTACAAATTACTTGTTACAACTGGAAGGTCGGGAAACGAAAAGCACAATCTGTAAGGCCTATTCCAAGCAATTAAAACATGGCTGGGGATGGAAGCATTTTATCCACACAGCCATAACCCCACCAAACATGTAGTCTAATCAGTTTATGGAACCCTTCTGGAACTTGCAAAGATGTTGGAATTTTTACCTACTGAAAACATTGTTATATATGGACTTGCACCTGCTGAACATGGACTGGACTCCAAGGTTACAACCACATTGCTTGTCCTACACATAGTCCATTCCAAATGAGCAGTTCAGAAATTGAGAGGTATTCTGTTCATTTTACAAAGTAAAATGGGATAAAGCCAGGGTCATCCCACCTGTTGTATCACCTTCTATACAACAGTGAGGAGTAAGACACTTAATATTTAGTACAGTTAGTTCTTACTGAATCTAGTCAAAGATAAGGTCCCCACTGTACCACAGGCTTTATAAATGTATGCAAATTTATGTAAAGGTGACAAAGGAACACATTTAAAAGCCGCATAACCAAGATTAGCACCTTGTTCTGCTGCTCACCTCCCTAAAGAGTTGCTTTCTTTTTAAGTTTTTGATAATTCTTTGTGCCATGTAAGGTGATTCTTCATATATTTGTGAAGCCAGCAAAAATCTATATTTGCTGGAAGTAAATATCTCAGTTTTAAATGAATATGTTCCGAGTTCAGAAATAGCAAAGTTTCAAAACTATAGGTTCTGCTGTTACCCCTTATCTCCAGATTAGCTTCTCGCATTACCTTTGAAACATTTCTTCCCTTTTCTTTGTATACATGCTTAACCATCTGATAAACTTTTAGAAAAAAATCACATCTAAATACAGAACAGTCCTGTAATAATATCTGATTCAGACGTCTACATTTTATCTGTACTACAACCCAGTAAAGATGGCATTGCTGCCCTTGTTTTAGTCCCATAGCAATTTTCCTCTGTACCATATTTAGCATATTGCACTTAGGATGTTGTATTTGATATGGATCTTATTAGAATAATAAATGGCAACTTCACACTAGCTAACAACAGAATTATGTCTCAGTTTATCATATGCTGCAGGTATAAAATGATTAGCTAATGTTTTTGTTTTATTTGATGCTGATAATAAAAATCCCCTTACCTTAGCATACTTTAAGGTTAATGTTATTTTCTCGAGCTGGTAGAGTGTAGGTGGATTTGAGCTAATTGCAACGGCTATGACTGATGAGCTTACTGTCTGACTCTGCTCTGAAGAATCTTTTGAGGAGCGGTTTTTAGGCGATGAAAGCAAAGAACCAATATTGCTATACCGAAGGAAGACAACTGCAACGGTGCCTATCAATCAAACAGACCTTGTTTAGTAGTTTGTGGGTTTTTTTATAGAAGAACAAAATTGAAGACATTAAGGAAACAATAAACAATAGACATTATTGCTGCTATTGCGTAAAATATGCAAACCAGATGGAATCTTTGTGGAATACTTATAAAAATGCTTTACAGACAATGAAATATAGCTTTATTTAAAACAATGTAACTGGCATTAAAAATAAAAATGTGTGTTTGCACTGGAAATACTAATTAGCTATATGCATATATATTTTTCTTAGAGTAATATATGCTTGCTGCTGTTCTGCAACTAGTTACACATGTGGTGGCAAGTCTTATAAACCTGAGGTAAATACTGGACCTTTCTGGCTTGTTTTGACTTCCATTACAGCAGGCCCAGTATGGAAGACAAGCAAGGAAAAACAAAAAGGTATTTGAGGATGAAGGGCTGATCTTAAAAGAAGTAATGACTTTCTCCTTGATATCAAAATAAACCACATTTTTATGGTAGGTCATGAGATACAGACCACAGAATATTCTGAGTTGGAAGGGACCCACAAGGATCATCGAGTCCAACTCTTAACACTGTCTTCCTGGCGGGAATCGAACCTGGGTCTCCCACACGCCAGGTGGGGACACTTACCACTGTACTAAAGTGGATTTTAATATTAGATGGAAGATGAAGATTTAAAAAGTTTCTTGTATGCTTATTGTTAGGTGGCTTAATTCCAGAGATGTTTAGACATACTTATTTCTTTTTAGTGAGGGCAGTATTTGTAAGCCCTTTCTGTAGTACTCTAAGGTCCAAGCCAAATCTGGATCCTGCTGTTTTGGTACTGAAGATTACATATTCTTGGCCCAGTGAGCTACTCTATAAACAGAAAAGATGCCCCAATTTTTCAGAGAGGTAGCACAGAGTTGAAGGGCCAGTGCAAAATCATACAGCAGATCTAAGAAAAAAATAAAGCCCAAATACTGATATCCAGTGTGAAAACTCACTGGATAGCCATTGGGCCACTGGAAATGTTAGAAATATTGGTCTTGAGGCAATAAAGGGGTAGGAGAAATGGTGATAAAAATACCTTGTCTCCTTTGTAGTTAGCAGTGCTGAAGCTCAGTCTGGGTAAACTGCACATTTGGTTATTTGCCAGTGGGTACAAGTCTGTCCAAGGTGGTTATTAACTCACCTAAACTCTAACTTTTGTTTCTTACCATTAGGATGAGATTCCTTTCTCTTCTTTGGAGAGATCTTTATGTAATCTCCCTCTGTATATACATGAGGGTGAATGTGTTTCATGTGGTGTGAATCAAAAGCAAAAACCTTGAGTGCTGTAAAAGAAGAAAAATGCAGTACAAATCACAGCTCCATTATGGTCTAACACAATTTACAGTTGGGTGAATAAATGTGCTATTGAATTGCATAATTACTGTGAATTTTAAGAATCTATCATTGTGCAAAATATTTCAAGGAAAATGTTATTAGTATAACATGTTTGTTTAAACGTCTTTGTTTAGTTATTTTCATGCATGCATTTTACTCTCGCACTTTTTACTCTTTCCATGAAAAATATAGTCTCTTATTTACCTTGCCTTAAATTAGGTACTGGAAAAAACAATGTAGGTTACTTTGGGAAGAGCAATTGCTTTATTAAAAATGCATTTCTGAAAGCAGCCACAAATCACAATTATAAAAAGCAAAGCATAAAATTCTCTACTGAATACTAACATTTGATAAAAGCCAATTTTTGAAAAGTATATATTTTATAGTTATCTATCCACACTATCAAATGCACATTGCACCATGAACTAATGATATGTCTTGTCAGAAAGCAAACAAACAAGCATCACCCCTCAGGACAAAAACTACATTAGAGGCCATTGAGCTCTTTACTTGCTTCATTACAGTGCTGAGTTTCAATCACCCGGGATGGGAACACACAAAAAAAAGTCAATCAAGCCTTTTTCTTTTTTAAAAACCAAACCAAACCAAAGCAACAACAAATAAATCTAAAACTTGACTGATGGAGGGATATCACTAAGCTAAACCATCTGCATTGCTTATAGCACAGCACACAAAAATAATATGAGCTATTCAATAGACCAGCTGTCAGAAAACGTTTGTCAGGGCATAAGAAATAGTTTTATTTGGCTGCAGTTTTGAAAAGCTGATAGTTTAAGAGCCTGCGCTATAAAAAGCAGTGGAGATAGAGTGGTAATATTGGAGGTCTTGTCCCAAAATAGTTGTGTGTGGCACATATAAGACCTATGGAAAATTTATTCATGCTGAAAAAAACCCAAACCAAAATTAGTGTTTGGGTCCAATTGTGAAATGAGCTCACACAGTTTACTATTTTAGCACAAAAACAAACCAAAAAATCATTAACGTTTCAAAGTGGAAATTTCTCCCCATTCTCTTTATCAGCTGCTTCTATCACCTTGGTGACTGATGTCTACACTTCCACTGGCGCCTGCACCTGAATCCTCTGTTCCCAACCTTCAGAGTCGCAGCTCTATGGCCACGACAGTCTCTGGTTCCAAGCAAAGGAGGTGGGGAGGGTGGGGTGTGCTGGGGGGGGTGGGGAACAAGGGGCTTTACGGGCAACAGCTGGCACTGCTCTGGATCTGCTGCAGACCCAGAGGTGCTCTGCACTAACATAAGTCTGATTCTACAGAGTCTATGTCAAGGAACAAATTCCTCCCCTTTTTTCATCACTCTGTCTAATTTACTATCAGAAAGGGTAGAACAGATGGTTTGACCTCCACCGGACCACAGGAGGAATCTTTCTAATCAAGTCATCTTATAAAACAGCAAGCCAGTAAGAGGCACTGAAGGACTTTACGAGATCTAAAATAAGAAATCAGATCACATGCAGTTTGGGAACATTCAGAAAAATAAAGATGAGAGAGTGGCTACTGACAAAAGAGTCAGCAATGCTTTACTGGGATTTTCAAATGTGGCTGCTGCTAGCCTTACTCTGCTCCTAGTGAAGGAATGATAAAACTTATTACCACAGGAAAGTCAGCAGGTATTGGTAGGAAGACACCAGCACAGAAGGAGAAGGTGTGAGAGCAAAATGGTGCAGTTGAGACTGACCAATTCTCCTCTTGTGGAATTCCTCTTAAAATGAGAAATTTCTGTTGAGATAAAACCACTCAAGATTGAAATCTCTGGGTGAAATTCTTATTCCAAGTTTGTTTATAATACTTTCACTGAACAAAAAAGACTAAAAACTTCTGTATAGAGCAACTCTGAATTTCATTCCACTGGTGTTTTTTGTGCAGATAAGATGGATAGAATAACTTTTGGCTTATAAAATAGATCCAGATTCACTGTGAGTGTGACCATAGTGAGAGATTGAAAGAGAATCTGAAAACAACTTCCCACAGACTCTCAATTTTTTTCTGTTCTCTGGACTCAAATGTTCAGTCTTTGAAAATTATGAAATGTACGCTGAAAGTCAGGTGTTAGTTATGAAAATCATACAAATTAACACCTGTATCTTCCACATAACGCTATCTCTAATCTTCATAGTTGTGCTGAAAACCTCCTCAGTACAATTCACATCTAAATATACCTTAGATTAATTTTCTTCATCTTACCCATGTCACTTGCATTAGCATCTAGCTGTGTTGTCTTTTTGAAGTTCTGTGACATGAGAAGTGTTGCTTGTTCTGCAGTATGCAGCAGCTTAGTAAGGCTCTGCCTTTGGTTATCTACAGGAAGAGCTTCCCAGGCTGTGATTTTGTCTTTTTGTAAAAAATTGTTCACAGTGTTGACCAAAACCTGTAAATAAAAGCATATGTTTGAGAGGAGTTAGATGCTCTGTGTAGAATAAGGATAAAGCCCACAAATTCAAGGCTCAATCCACTCACGTTAATGGTGGTATTAGGAAGGGCTTCATTGTCAGAGTCATGCATGGTATTCCACGATGGGTAAGACAGTGCTTCAACATATGAAACCACTTCTACAGGTAAAAGTGGTCCCAAAGTATTTTTATTAATTTCATACAGCATCTCCAGAGGTGTTTTTAAATGACTAATCTGAAAAATACCAGAACTCACATGTTAATGAAACAAGTCCTACATCTGCAGTCGAAAATAAACTCAATGCAAATGACTGATTCCTGTGAATTATGATACTGTTTTTTAAGTAACTTGTGCATAAACTCCCCACTGTTTAAATCAACAAATTGACCTATAAAATATTGGTGTTACACATTTCTAGTACAATCCTAACAACTAAAAAAGAACTAATGATTAAAAAAAATAATGTGTTAAAATTATACTTTTTTTCCCTACTGCAGCTGAGTTTTATTTATCCTGATGATCCAAAGCAAACTAGTAAATATTCTGCAAAAATAATTAAATATCAGTGGTGTGATTATTCTGTTGAATTTTATTAGATTTTAACTGAAGAAGTGGGAGCAGATGTATGGTATTTGTATAATTTTAGTTGATTTTTTTTTCAAATGCAAATTACAAAGAATGTAGTGAGCGAACTGTACTGCCTATTTCATCTTCACTGCTTCAGCTTATGAACTGCTAAATGCACTTACACAAAACAACTAGTCTAAAAGTATAGGCAAGAGAGTGCGATATAAAGATTAAGCCTGCAAGTTTCAGTCTTGTGGATGAATAAGAAAAGAATTTTTACTTCCCAACACTGAAATCTAATAAAAAACCCCCAGCATCTGATCTTGTATGATCTGCACTCTCTGCTGCTGAACAGCTTTTATGAGGTTTGCTCTCTCTTTAGCTGTAATTGAATAGAACTAGAGAACAGGCTAAAAACAAGATAAAAAAATCTGACAGTTATTTACACGAAATTAAAGTATTTTTACTTATTAATTTAAGTTTAGTTTAGCTGTGTATTTTAAAAAAATCTCATTTTACTGTGGCGTTTACGATGCCTTTGCACCTAAGTGTGATAAGGATGCATTATATTTCATATTATGTATTACATTGCAAATAAACATAGAAAACATCTTAACACAATGTATATATAACACTTGGTTAATAAAGGTCTTTAAATTAATGTATTTTTGAATCTAGTAAGTATTGCAGACTGCTTAATATCAAATGTAAACATATACAATTCATTTTATTTAGTCCTTATGTTTAATTTATCCTTTAAATACAGATATAATGTAACTATAGACTAGTAAGTAGTGCATTCATTAAGATATTTTTTTTAATTTGCTTCAGGAATATCTCTTTCTGGTGAAAAAAAATTGGGTCCACAGTCTTTGTTTCTATAAATCCTGTATCACTTTACATATTATGCTTTGAGGAGTAAATTAAACAGCATACCAAGACATTGTGTCTCCCTTTTCTATTTTGTCACTTGTTGACATTACTCTTGTAAACTATCTTGCTGCCTTTCTTTCTGAACAAGCCAATAATTGCACATCCATAAATGCAGCAGTGTGTAACTCCAGAAATTACAGAAACAGCTGAGTGATTACCACACTTCTGAATTTTTCATGCATCGTGATTCACTTTGCTGGAAATAGAACACGCAGGTTCCCAGCAAGTTATTATCATGATTTGAACATACAAACTAGTTCAAATAATTTGCAATTACTAAAAAGACTTCTGTAAACATGCTTAAGTTCAATTGTATGCTTCAAGACCTTGTTATAAGCTGTTAAAGAACTATTATAATTGAAATAGCACTTTCAAATAGAAACAATTAAAAGATTTGGAAATTAATCTATAAACCAATGCTACTTACTCTGGCTAAAGTTCTATTAATATGTTCAGTTATACAGTCTCTGAATAACTCACAATTGGCCTTTGGATTTTCTGTAGAAATAAAAGAAAATTAATTATACATTGCAGTTCAAGCCATGTTCAATATACATATATTAACTGTAAAAGCTCTTGTCTAGGTCATTGCCCAAACCACCAGAATTCTGAATTCATGCACATAAGACTCCATTCTCAAACTTCAATTACAAAGACTTTATCTTGGCTAAAGTTACAGCGCTGGATGAGACTCTGAGCTGTTGTTTAACTCAAATAGAGAATTTGGTCCCCTTCCATGGGACTTATATAGATGGAATTAAGAGAAAACTCAAATTTACAGACAGGAGTACAGACCTGACAAGTATGAGGAGGTAACCATTATTTCAAATGGATTTCATTACACTGTTTAACAAAAAATACATTTACGAAATTATTCTATTCCCAGGAATTGTAGATGCCACTGACTTGCCACTTTTTCATGTCTTGCTGATTAATCTAACTGAAGATAAATAGGCACTGGTGGGTTTCTCAGAAGATGTATCTCTATAATAACACATAAACCTTTATAATATCATGTACCTTGGCAGGAAGTGCCATCATTTGGCTTAAACTGCAATTTTCCTGTGGATGGTTGATAACCTTCCTTACAGGAGCAGTTAAACCCTCCATCCACATTTTCACATTTTGCATGATCTCCACAGGCAACAGTTCCTACATTGCTGCATTCATCTACATCTGCAAATATCGTGAAAAATTGAATTTTTTATTAAGTATTTACAGACTAACACCTTGCTGCTTTGTTGATAATAGCCCTGCAAACTGCAAGCAGTTTCATAATAAAATCTCATGTAACAAAAAAGAGCAAAACCTAAAAACATGATCTTAATGACAAAAACCCTGGCAATTATAATATTTAGGCCGTAGAAAGATAGATCATAATTGATCATATACTTATATCACCACTTTTATTATATATAATACTCCATTGCTCTTGTTTTAAAACCATATTAATTCTATCATAATAAATTAATTGACATGATGCAAATCATCTGAAATCCATTTTTCAGAGATTAGACTAAATAGATTTTCTCAGCTTTATGATTCAGTTAGGAAAAGAAATAAACCACTGCAGATTTTTAAGTTTCACCTTTAAAAAGATGCTGCAAAAGATCCCTTTGTCTTGTTACTCTGAGAATCAAACTCTGTACCCTTTAAAGTGCTTGGCATTCCTTTTTTTTTTTTTTTTTTTTTAATCCACATTTCAATTACATTTGCCTAAAATGTTTTCTATGCTTCTAAATAGTTTGCCATTATGTAGACAGGTTAATTATCTGGGTGGGGCACAGTCCAAGAGTAAAACCGATGAATTCCAGTAAGGGAATCCAGGAATTGATCCATTTAGGAGAGCTGGGTACTAACTCCCTGGCTGGAATACAGATTATTTTTCATTATTTTGTTGGCTGAAGACAAAGATCAAATAACTCAATGGAGAAAGTAAACTGGGAACAAAACCAAATAATTCTGAGAATGAAGTAATGGACTGTGAAGTGCTGTACTGGAAAGGAGAAAAAAGTGGACAGCTTTGGGACAGCTGTATCTGATGAAAGGAGCTGAAAAATGAAGAAGTGATACCTGAGCAGGTTTGAAGTAACAGCTTGAGAACTGAATTGAAGGAAAGTAAAGGCAGCGTGGGGAATGGATTAACCAGAGAGGATGACAACCCAAGTTAAAAACTGGTATAACATTTAATTCTGGCAAGAAATTGGTGAAGAAGAGCAGTGACCAATTAATCAGTGGGGGAGAAGAGCTACTGGAATTGATAGGAAGCCTCTGCACAGCCAGATGGGGGTGAAGAACAGACAGACAGAAAGCAGATACGGAGTGGCAGGAAATGTGCTATTAGAATACAGGAACTAGTTTCACACTCTGCTTTTGATACAAGAATCCTGGTGGTTTTCAAAAAGGAGCAGAATGAAAAGGGGCAATAATGCATGTGAAATAAGGGTATTAATGGAAAATGGGAAAATGTAGTAAATGTCTATGGATATATCTAAGGAATACAAAAATATACCTGAAGGATATGTGGGGGCCATTTGCTTATTTGGACAGCGTTTTTGGTAACTTTGTAGAACCCTCTTTACTAATGGTGAGAGCACCACCATCAGTAATCCAATGAGTTGGACTAGATGATCCTTGTGTGTCCCTCCCAACTTGGAATAACCTGTGAATGAGGTTTGTTGTGGGGTTTTGGTTTTCTTTTGATTTTTTGCTTGTTTGATTGTTTTGTATACAGGACAATAGTAAAATGCATAAAACTTTTAATAGAGTATCCCAATATGTCTTCTGCTCATAATCCTAGAGCTCCCCCTGGGATTCAAGGTGATGCTCTGATTTGCACCTGATATGCTGTGTTTTAAGCCTGAGGTTCAGAAGTTCCGTGGAAAAGACATTTGAACTCCTGCACGGACAGAAAGGAGATATGGGTCTGGAAGTGTCTTTGCCCTCCCCAGCACAACCACCATTACTTTGCAGAGAGACCCACCAAGGAAGTTGCATGTTTGAATAGTTTGGCACCAGCATGGAATTTTAAAGTATGAGGTAAAATGATTATTATCTGCATTAGAGCATTAGTTTGTTTGATATTTAATGCTCCGATTTGCAAGTGTTTCACTTCAAAAAACAGAGTGTTGCATTATCCATATTTGTATGGTTTCTGTGACCTCAGTATTTTTAGTCATGGAGCTAACCACATTATACATGAACAAATCTGGCAAAAGGGAAGGAAGAAAGCGTGATATAGTGCTACACACAGGATACCTCATAATTAAATGCTGTCATTTAAAGACATAAGGCTAAAGTTCTTATTCTTGGTATTTAAATAACCTCTCACATCAGTAAATTATAAAGCTCTGTTTGAAACAAGATGGGGACTGTCAGTGCCTTGTGTGACTCTGTGTAAGACAGAGAAACTCTGAATGAATTGAAGTGGCAAGGGTAAAAATCAGGACAGGCCAGTTTGTATAACAGGAAGACACATCAGCCTTATACCAAAAGTTTCTTTATCCTTGTCAGCTACAAAGGACACGTACATCTTAAGAAGACATTCATCATATAATACGGTGCTAAAGACCAACAATTGACAACAATCTTTGCTAAAACTTAAAATAACTTATAAATAAATAAATATTTGAATGCTTTTCAGAATACTGTTGCTAAGTATCAGGTTTCCATGTGATTTACTAACGAAAATGTTTCAAAATTATGATGATAGTTTTCTTGTCATAAAATTTAAGTTCAGTAAATCGTGTGCTTGTCATTATTGGGCAGTCACACAAATCACCTTTTTTAAAATTATGTCAGATATTAAATGTAATAGAGATTTTAATGAGAAGTCTGGATTATCCAAAAAGCTGCAGAAACTCAAGCACCACAGCACATCTCGGGCTACTGGATGGCTATTGAAAGTCTGAGAGAGGCACCCTGTTGAGTATATGCAAATAGACTTTCTGCAGTTTCTGAGTTGTCCATATGGAATGAGTCCATATCATGCCTATCCAATTTACTGTTTCAGGAAGAAAAAAACCACCTCCTGGATGACAAAATTAAAATGCAATATGCCTGATCTTGCTCAGTACTAATCAGCTTCATATCCCTCTTAAATCAATGAGATTGTCAGGGGCAGCCAACGATTTGTGACAGTTACACGAATGCAACTTTTAAGATCCTGCTTTGAAATGCTGTGTGCAGTAGCTGTAGGCTTTTGTTTCTTTGTATTTTGTGCTTATGCCTTTTTAACTAAATATGAAATTGTTGGACCACATGCGGACAACAGCTTGTCACTGCTTTCAGCAATCCAATTTTAGTGGAGCTTTGGGGCGAGAATCTCCAACCATCTTCCTTGATCTGCTGTGGGAGCAGGAGTGGGCTGCCAAGGCTTGCGTGAGCAGCCTTCACAGACTGCACTCCTGAGCAAAGGTTGAAGAACAGCAGCTTTTTAAACAGAAGAGCATTTGCCATAGCTCCGTAAAAAAGCCCTGGCCTTTCAGTAAATATTCAAAACAAATCCTGGAGCTGAACTTTGAAGCTTTTATAATAGCTCCAATCAGAAAAATATTATCACCAACACCACTTAGGCTAGTCTGAAAATAGATTTATAACCTTTTATTTTATTTCTGTCCTTTGTCACTCCTCATTTACTGCAGCGGGCAAGGAAACTCCAATTAAATTAAAAGTACTGAGAACAGTTATTATGTTCAGTCTTGCCAATTACAGGATTGTACCTGCATCGCTTTGATTCTTCACCAGTCAGTCAAGACAGCTTGATGTCTACATTATACCTTCTGCTTATTAGTAGCTTGCAAGTGATTGAAAAGTCTAGTTGCAAAGGACTAGATGTTCCCTCACTGTGTCTCCATACTGTGGAAGGCAGCAGCACACACAAAGTAGAAATGAAAAAGGCTATGAATGACACAGGTAAAAGAAAAGTTAGCAATGTGGCACAGATCCCATCCGCTGTGCATCTCCCTTGTCACAGCAAAGGATGAGATGGAGAATGGGTGCCTTCCCAGTGCTCTCAAAATTACCTGAAGAAAACTAATAGCATGTTCCTGGAAAAGGCAGAGTGGCATGGATGCCACTGTCATTTTAGAGATGGCCATTTTCACATTTTAATCTGTTGGCTGGGGTGAAAAGAGTAGGTTTATATTTCACTTTTTTATCTGCAGCTGAACATTCAATAAAATGTGAAGTGCAAGGAAAAGCCTGGCTTTTACACAAGTAAAAAAATAGATTTTAATAGCTCCCTTTCCAGGACAGAAGAAAAATATCATCTTCAGAAATAGGTACCACATCTGCATTCTTATTTTTTTCTTCTCTGGTGGCTTTCTTCTCTTTTCCTCCCCTTTCCCTTCCTACCTTCCAGTTCCTCCTCTATCTGCGTGTTTCTTTTTCATGTATTTACCAATTCTACCTGATAACATGGATGAAATACTGTTGACCCTCAACTCAAAACTCAACATTCTGGTTGGACTAAGGTGAGGTGACATTTCTTAAAGCCCAAGCTTTCTTTTCATCTACTACTTTGAGAGTTATAATAATTTTGTACTTAGAAGCTTATTGTGGTTTCCAAGGAGGAGAGGAACACACATGTATGTGCATGGGCTTTTTAATGGACTCACACACAGAGTGATGTACCACACTTGCACGACTGGAAAGTCCAGATAAGTTTGATAGCATAAACAGATAGGCTGCACAATGACATACTTTCCAAAATTCAACGACTGTCTTTTTAAAGTTACTGTCATGTACATATATACATATATTAAAAACAAGATTTAAGATGTTGCAGAATATGAAAATATATTGTGGCCCTATAAACTTGGGTAAGATGGATACTTGGTAGCTTTATTCTATGATTTGTACTAGATAACTTGTACCGTATTTACAAAGACAACTTTGGTTTGGTTTGGTAGTCTGCTGTATGTAGTACGCCCTGAATACACAACTGTCAGCTGCTTGTGCGCAAGTCATAACTACTACATGTAACAGGTCCGTTGGGCACGAAATATTCTATTATGTTTCCATGACAGATAAAGCAGAAAATTAATTGTGAATCAAAAGACTGTCTTTAGGACTCATGTCTTGGTTAAGTAATTCATACACTTGTTTAATGAAAAAAGGTGCTTACAGGTAATTTTTTATTTTAATGTGTGTTTGGAAGCTCTTGGCTCCTCCACATGGAACTTCAAAAAGAAGAAAAAAAGTGCTTAACTAAACCCTAGTAGGGGATAAAAAAATATCAGGCTGCCCAGTTAAAGAAGAAGTGTGTGTGTGTGGAGAAATTATCAAGCTAATGGTAAAAAGTTAAAGTGACACAAAAACAGTCAGAGAAATAACTTTGAAGACAAACTTCTCAAGCCGAGGAAATGTTACAACATAAAAGTCAAAACCTGGACCAGGAATGGTGAGAGTATTTACAGTTCAATGTGCTAACAGTCTTCATCCCAGCTAATTTAAGAACGATTCATAGCAGCTGGATAAAGCAGAGTACTTTTAGATGGATGTGAGCAATGGGCAAGAAAGGTCGATTAGATCACTTTCTGGCTTAATATGCAACCATTCTGCTGATATTAAGAGCTGTAAGAAGAGAGGTTGTCAGCACTCAGAAGCTCACAGGAGACATACCTAGAATGAGACACAGTCAGCATAAAGGTGTAAAGGGCAATAGATTTATTTCTCATTTTCCCATTCCCTGAGGGTTCTTGCAACATACAGAGAAAATTACCAGGAGTTTGAAAAAAGAGAAATAGTTACAGTTCTTCCATTCAAAGGAAACCCTAAAGGATTGCATAGTTGTTCAGAAATAACATTTTTCCAGAGAACTTTTCCTCCCCTGTAATCTTGAACGTGTTCCCTCCAACTGCTACAGGAACAAAGGCTGATGAATGGCACAGGAGCTAGGATAACTACTGATCTTTCTCATTGGTTTTGATCAGACTTGAAATATTACCAAGAATATCCCACCCAAAGTTTCCAAACAAAAAATATTTGAAATATAGTAATATATATACATATGAGAATTTTGTTGGTCCAGAGTGACCTGAATGCAGAATATTTTGTCAGTCCACTTTCTTTTAAGAACGTCATCACCTTGCTCACAGATTAATGAAACAATGGCATAAATGGGTGAATTTTTGTGTTGCCTTATGTATTAATTGTCTAAAATTGTGATGTGGACTTAAATTTTTTTTTTAAAAAAAAGGAGCTTAGTGACATGGTCTAGCTGTGGGGGTGTTGGGCTGGATGGTCCTGTGGGTCCCTTCTGGCTTGGAGGGGCCTGTGAGCCTGTGAGGGAACTAGGTTTATGTTCACAGCCCTGGGGTGTGGGTTCGGTCTTTGTATGGGCATTAGCTGGGGAGCTGGACTAGATGATCCTTGTGGGTCCCTTCCAGCTCATAGTATTCTGTGATTCTGTGAAATATATTCCAAAAAGTCAAGATGGAAGTGTTACTGAAAGCACTGGCAACTGCTGTGTTGTCATTGAGAACTGTGGACCTGAACTGGAATATTAGGTCTCTACCAGTCTAAATTATGGGTATTTTATACCCAGACTACAAACTTCAGAAATATGAAGGCTAGATTTTTATAATTAACAGAACCAATAAGGGAAGAGTGACAATGTAAAGGTAATTGGCAGACAGTAATAACTTACCCACGCAGGAGGTTCCATCATTAGGTACAAAATTTTGTTGACCATTGCTGGATCTGAAACCAGGCATACACATGCAGAAATAACTTCCCACCGTGTTTGTGCAATTGGCATGCTCTCCACAAGGCTGAGTAGCATTTTCACACTCATTATCATCTGTCAAGACATAAATTATGGAGAAATATATTTGCATTTGACAACTGAAGAAAGTAGTGTAGTATAAGCTTAATTTGGCTCTCGTATTTTTTTCATATAAGGTTTGAATGCTGAGCTGGCACTCTTGGTGTTTGTCTATATAGTTTTCCCATTGCCAAGGATGTAATCAGGCGTTCAGCAGCACTCCCTGCATGAATCAACAAATGAGAAAATCAGTGGGATACTGAAGTGAATGGTTTAATTGGAATGAAGGACTGAGATGAGTACATGTTCTGCCATGACTGTATTTAATAACATTTTTTCCTATCCAAAAATCTACAGGTAGAAAGTCACTCTGAGGATGTACGTGGGAATTTAGAATCATAGAAAACAGAGTTCAAAAGGATATAAAGAACTCCCCCACTTCGTTCCCTAACACCAGAGCAGAATCACCATAGCTAAATACACATTTTTTAGGGCTTGTTTTTAAAGACCTTTTGTTGTATTTCTCAGCAGTATCAGACAAAAAACTTAGAAATTCATCCTGTTGACCGACCTCAAGTGTATACCTCAAGTATATTGTTGTTCCTTAACTACCCCAAAGAGCTGAACAAAGAGATGAGAAGGATTCATGGCTTGGTCTTTATCTCTTAGCAATTGCTGTGCAAGTCTTAATTTTTGTACCTGCAAATCATCTGTTTTACAGAGCTAATCTCATGCCTCCAATGATGCACAGAAAAGGAATGATATACACAAGTTTGAAGACTACATCATTTCTTCAGAGCCTCAGCATGTGCCATTGTTGTGAGCACAGGGATCCAGTGAGCTTGATCAAAGATCAAACAAAATCATAAACTCATGCATTGAACTGTATAGTTGATCTTCTGCAATGATTCAATAAAACTATTTTCTCTCCAGAATCTTCCAGGGTCCCTGTTTATTAAATAATTTCAGACTAAACAAGAGGAAAATTTCAAACATTTTCTTATTCAGGCACACAACTTATCAAACCGAAACACCCACAGTACTAATAATTCCATTTTCCCAATAGCCCAGTTCCTTTAGGGCACCCTAGAACTTTGAAACAAACAAATCAATGGAACTCTCTCAAAGAAACTGACACTAGCTGGAATTCTCTATTTTCTATATTGTAAAAGAGGAAAAGAGTTAAAAATTCCCTGAAGTCTACTGGGGATTTTTTTCCTGTTCTCAAGCAAGCAGTACTCATAACATGATGAATGACAGGAAAGAATTCTAACAGGGAGAGAAATAACAATTTATTGCAGAAGAGAAATGATTAAGGAGCATGACAAGGAGAAGAAATATGATTTCATAAAAGACATCCAAAGATGAGTTTTAGAAAGGTGCTCCTGCTTCCTGATGGTCAGTGTTCTAACATGGTGTTTACAGAGGTAGGGTGCAGATAAGTATAGTGTCATGTAAGCTAGGGCAGTGACAAGATTCAAGTACAGCAAGAGGCATAAAGAGTTGCAAGAATGCATTTCTGCATTTAGTCATGAGGAATCCAAGTATAAAAGCACTTTGGCAATATATGTCAACAATACTTATTCTACAGTTTTGGTATTCATGATCGTACCCCAGAGAATGTATATGGTTTGGATCTTAAAGAATGTTAAAGTAAAACCAAATTAGCTGAAGTGGAATTATGAGAGGTAGGAAGAATTGTGGTGTTGATGCATGTTCAAAAGTAAAGCATAAGAATATGAAAAAAATCTGGTTTGGCATGTAGTGTTGTAGAGATCAGGTCTCAGGCATTTTACAAACATTGATAACAGAGTCCAATTCTAATACAGTGATTTGTGTGTGTTTGTGTGACTCCTTTGCAACTCAAATTTACTCCAAGACCCTAGCACGTCATGGCAAAAAAAGTGAACTACCCTATTATATCTGCCAAGTAAACTTAGTTTAGGGAGAGTATTACAGATTCTAGAAAACAACACATGTTGACTTCAGAAAGGTCATGGAATAGCAGCCATGGAAGATGACAGGTAGAAGGACACTGATGATAGCAGGACTTGATTCAAAGTAGAGGAATAACAGAGCTGAGGGGGCTACAAACTACATGCAAGGACTTTTCTTTTGTATTTTTTTCTAGTATTTCAACTATAGTCCTCAATATCTAGCAATGTTACCTTTTTCAGATGGTCCAAAGGATTTATAAGCAATATTAAAATGACTCATATAGCAGATATCAAGAAATTTTCTGAAATTATACCTAAATAACTTCACTGGATTACTGGTGTTTTCCCTCAATATTTATGGTATTTATAAGGGGTTTAATGGTGACTCTATTGCCTTAATAAGTTTTCTTATTGCGAGAGCCTTTCAGATAATTTGAGAAACCTTTTGAACATTGAAGAACAGCAGTAACTTACATTGCAAACACATGAATGAATATTTCAAAGAGTTAAGTTCATATGAAACTTTCTTTTCAGTATTCTTATGGTCTAATATAATACTGAGCAGACCATGCTGGGGGATAATTTACTGGACCACATCCTGCTTCCATTGAAATTAATGACATAAAAGTCACTGATGTCAGCAGGCTATGGAAAACTACTGGGTTAACAAGAAAGGTAAGTGAAGAAGTTTTCAAGAAAAAAAAAGGAGTTTCTTATACTGTCTATCTAAATGTGTTTTTTCACACAAAATATTATACAAGATCAAAAATGATTGAAAAAATATCATTAAGTTCTCTATGTAAACAATTTGAATTTTTTATTCAGACAACGCAACAATGTGAAGTCCAGGGGCCTAAAATAAATTTCCAAATTTTACATGATGTATAATATTGTTGAATTTGTGATTTATAGGGAAAAACAATGGAATTTATAGAGTGAAGAATATTGGGGTTTTGTTTTATTTTATTTTATTTACAAATCTTTCTGCCTAACAGAAAGGATAATTTAAATGACAGCACTCATATAATCATGTGCTTTCTTGCTACCCAACTTAATTATGGTGTATGCATTCATTGCTGCACAGATACAGTGAACTACGATTGTTCAGCCTGGAGAAGAGGAGACTCAGGGATGACCTGATTGCAGTCAGGTGGGTGTGAATCTCTTCTCTCAGGCTGACAACACCAGAACAAGAGGACATAGCCTTAAAGTATGCCAAGGGAGGTTTAGACTGGATGTTAGGAAGAGTTTTTTCACGAGTGATCTCTCATTGGAATGGTCTGCCCAGGGAGGTGGTGGAGTCGCCATCCCTGGAGATGTTTAAGAGAAGACTCGATGAGGAGCTCAGTGACATAGTCTAGATGGTGGGAGGCTTGGAGGGATGGAGCGTGGTGCCTGTGGTTCCACGCTTGTGGGCCTAATCCCTGGGTGGGCGTTTGCTTGGGAGTTGGACTAGATGATCCTGTGGGTCCCTTCCAACTCAGAATAACCTGTGAACCTCTGAATATTGCGGGGTCTTGGGTCTCCTCACTTGCTGCAAAGCCTGTGATCCACAAATATAGGCAGCTCATGAAAATGCAAATAAGCCCCGCCTGTCACATCATTGTCTTCAGTTCTGGAGCACTCGGGCGGTGTGTAGGGGCCATCCCCACTCGTCAAGAGTGTGGAGGGAAGGTTAGGGGGCCATCCCATCCCAGCAAGAGCAGGGAGGGAGGCTAGGGGGCCAGCCCATCCTGGCTCAGCAAGAATGGGAGTGGAAGGCGAGGGGGCACCCTAGCCTTTTCCCCTGGCTCTCACCTAGCTGGGATAGTCCCCCAGACTTCCCCCCTGCTCTCCCTGAGCCGGGACGGCTCCCTGTGCAAGCAAGAGGCCCCGCCCTGCAGCCTGCAGCGCACGCCTGTCCCACCTCGCAGTGAGTACCAGTGCTGCCCCTTAGAGGCAGCAGACACCTGGCGTATGTTCAGGTGTGAAATCACCATGAAGAATGGGGCATCTTTGCAGATACCACTGCAGGTGGTATCTCAAGAATACATATTCCTTTAAAATTTTCTTTTCTTTTCTTTTTCCCCCTCCAGTAGATGATGAAACATTTGGAGAATTTAGAGACAAGACTGACAAAGTTAATGATCATGGCTAAATGGCAATGCTGTATTTGCAGCTATTTGGTACACAAGAAATGCCACTGGGGGCATGGGGAGCAGGTTTTTGTAACAGTAGATTTGTCTGTGTTGGGTTTTTTTTGTTAGTATTGTTTTCTTTGTTTGGTAGGGGACGCAGGAATGTGAACCTGAATATTGGTAAGATGGTTACATGGTACAGCTGTGGAATAAAATAAATTTTTCATTCTTACGTTAAAAATACAGCTCATATGTATTTTATAAATGTAATTCTGGTTAGATGGAAACAACTATCAGCTGCATGCAATCATACCTCTACTAGTCTCTTGAAAATGTATTAAAGTGTCTCAAAAGCAAAAAGATATGAAAGGCTAATACACTCCTTTCAAACGCCATTCTGATTTGAACTTCTAATTCTGTCTTAAAAGACTTATAGAGTTGTGTTCAAAAATATGAAAACATCATTGATTTACAATTGAGTAGGCTTACTAGGAAGCTTTGGCATTGATGGAAGTCTTCCCGGTCACAGGGGGCTATAAACTGGATCCAGTGTTTGAACAGTCACTCTTTTACATCACTTAACATTGTTTCTTAAGTAAAATGTGAATGAATTTTGTTTATCATTGATACAATACATTTCTGTATAGAGAGCATTAAATTCTTTTAGAAAGTTTAAAACATACCAATACAAAAAGAAAGAACAATTTGAGGATTTTAGGGCCATGGTGCAGTTGGAAACTAGAGGAATATGATAGGATTTTAGGGTAAAAAAATTAAAAAATCCAACCAAACAGAAAATTTCCTTTGTTTTATTCCCTATCCTTATTAAAGTGCAAGGTTTACCCTGTAATATATTGTATTTTAATACTGGATGGTTACAAAATTATAACCTACAATAGGAAAACACCAGGGCAGCTACAAAATTACATAATTTGTTATTATTATGACAAGCATAAGAAAATGCTTTGAGTTATCAATTTTAGATATAATAGTTTTGTACTGTTGTTTGCATATTTTACATGAAAAATGTCATGAGGAGAAGTCTTATGGTAGTGGATTTATCAAAGAGCTGTGAAAGACTTTCATTGCATTGGGCATATCTCTATGATAAACTTTATATGATAAACATATATGATGATATATAATATGAAGAGTCAGTTTTGGGGTGAAACTTGTCATACCATTCACTACCACACAGAAGTTTTTATTTTTTCCTTTTTATAAATTTCAAAGTAAATTGTTTCTCCTTTCACTTCAACTAACTAATTAACAAGATTGAATCTACAAAGTTAAACAGAATGATTTGTGCACTTTAAGTTCTCTCCAATCCATAAAAAATGAGATTTTTGTAGACGTGAATAGAAGAATGAATATAGAATATATTCTAAGCTCTCTGGCATTGAATGAAATTGATCAGACAGGTTGATGGCCTTAATTAATTGGCAAGTCGCCTAATGAGATAACTAGCAATGTTGAATTTTGGGTTGAGTCACTGGTGCCAGCCGTCAGTGGTGAGATGGCCCATGGCTACAGAATCTCATTGTCTGGGAACCCAGTGGCAAGGGAAGCACGTCTGGGAGCTGCACAGTCTGTGGGCTCAGCCCTCAACTACCTTGCTCCTGGTTCTTCTGCAGAAGAACTGAAATTCACAGAATTTGGACCCTATTTTTGATCCAAATCTGACAGGTAGACCTACATCTCCCAAGGCTTTCTAGTGCGGCCTTGCTGCAGGTAGAGCACTTGTGGCTCTTGTTCTCTGCTTCTGCAGCAGTGGCCACAGTCCTGGCTTCTCACACAGGGTAATCTGTGTCGTGGCCAGGAGGCTTTGTGGGCTCTGACATGGATAACCTGCCAGGCAGCAACTTTCCTAGGGCAGCAGCAATCTGGTTGTTGCAGGAAAAAGTATTTGGACTTCTTGGCATTCCAGAGAAGGATTTTAATGAATTAAGAACTCCTGAGCAGAGCTTGAATTTGACAACCTGAGTGTTCTCAAAGCCATGCAGGAACAAGCATAGACACAGCGGTGTGATTTTCATAAGTCAGATGAAGCTTGATGCTACCAAGTACTACAAGCAACACTTATACTGCAATACCTATATGCACATTCTATTCAGTGCATTCTATGCATGACATCAGATGATACAATTATAACATCAACAACTAGTTTTATCCTAATCCAAGCCTGTGAAAACCAAGGTGGGAGGCACACCCATTTATCAAGAGCAGCAGTAGCAGCATAGGGCTGGGGACCAATATTGGACACAGTAGTCTGAAAAGTGGACAACACTGGGTAGGAAGGAAGTGCAGCTGGAGCAGCTGGGGAATAAATTGATTCATTGCATCCGGCTGTTCTCTTTTGACAGTAGCCTCTGCTGCCAAAGCTGCTACGGAGACTCTGGGGAAACGAAAACGACCCTTCCCTAGTGTAACCCTCATGGGAGAACAGTGCTTGAAGTGCCTCACTTAACCCCTCAAAAGCAAGGAAATGAAAGGCTTCCTGTAAAACAAATTCCAGTGCTACTCTCCCTGCTGTGCTTAACTTGTCTGGAGGTCTCAGAACAGTGGGTGATCTTACATACATTATTTTTGTGCTGCAAGACTGCATCTACAGCCATCAAAACCTGAGTTAAGAACAGCAATACCATTAACAACCTTGCCTTTCCTTTCTTGTGATTTGTTTCCACTAATGCCAATTTAACACAATATATTTATGATGGAAAGATTCAGCATTCAAGATTGGTCTAAATTAGCATGAAAGAGCAGATGCTTAGAATAACCACTTGAGATTGTACAACTGGGCTGGAAATCTCATTTAAATATGAATTGTTTTCGTAATGGGTCTGATTCATCTTTGTCCTACACCAGGGCAGGGAACCATGCAGTCACTGCATAGGAAATCTTGCCACTGGAATCTCTGTCTTTCTAAGTTTTCATAACTCCTCACCCCCTTGCAAGAGGTTTTCACAATGCCTTCTCAGAATGTTTCTATAGCTTTTTCAGGAATTTCTAACTGGTTTCAACTTGGTGGTTCTGCAACTAGCTAGTCTCTTAAAAGTTCCTAGTACAGTAAATGAATATTTTATCTCACAGTCTTCACAGACTATGTGTATATAGAGAGATGACTTTGGATCAGCAGAACTAAAGGGATTCACAAAACAAAATTCCTTTAGTCCCAGTTTAAGGCACAAGGCAGAATAGTCTAAGAGAAGGAGGAAAGGGAAGTCTCCTACATATTAAAATTACACATATAAAAATTATATGTACACTCTACATATAGAAAATGGACAACTTTTGGAGATACTAATGTATTATCTAGAATGTTTCTTTCATCTCTTACTGATATTTCCAGACATTAGAAATTAAACATGAAAAGCATTTGTTATTGGGTAAGTGCCAGTGATGAAATTGTAATTTGTTTAGCCACATAGAACAACCTGTCTTTTTAACACTTCATCAGTGCATCAGTGTGGGAGTCCAAATCACAAACTAGTTATTTATTGTCTGGCTGACACCCCTTCCCTAACCAGGTCATAAGGGGAAGACCTGCAAGTGCTATGAAGATTCACTCCTACTACAGGCAAAACTCAGAGCTGCTCAGGCATCTCCTGCTGATATGGACAGCAGGGTCTCAGGATACCTGGCAGGAGCATGGGTAAAGAGCACAGCCCACATTGCAGCTCAGGCACAAGGGATGAGGAGCTGCTACTCACTCTTCAGGGTAGCAGACAATAATTTCCTTGTACCTGGAGCACTCCAGCCTCCCCCTCTGCCTTTCTGCCAAGAATATGATTTAGTTCACCAGCAGAACATCTGACCTGATGAGCTGTTAAAATGCAAGGCTAAAGCAGGAGAGAGTAATGTCAGAGTCAGAAAAATGACAATAAAACCCCTGAATGGGTTGGAGATAGTCTGCTGGAATTCCAAGGCTGGCTTTGGAGATGAGAAGTCATGACTGGATCAATTCTTTGGGAAATTGGCTAATAGATACTGAATAGAAGGGGATAAAAAAGTAATCCCAGTTTCAGTTCCAATGATAAACAGCTCCCAGTTGTCTGTACTGTGAACTCAAACAACACAACACTCCCATCTGACAAGATGTGAATGAGTGAGACGTCACCACACAAATCTAAATATATTGGTCCCACGCAAGAGATTAGACAGAAATAAAACAGCTTAGCAAACAGTTTGATTAAGAGGGAACAAAAACTTCCAGGCAACACTTTCCCAGATTTCAAAACAAAAAAAAAAGAAAGATATGTATTTATACAGAAAACACAGACAGGAAATTCATCACCATATTACAGCTTATATGAAACCCACTGTGGCGCCATCATGGTATGGGTAAATAAGATGTGAAGAAAGATGTGAGAGACAACACAGCTTGAATGAGGCAGAGGAACACTGAGCATTATCTGATGAGCTTTATCAAGCTCACTATATGCATGCAGCAATGACTGCGATGAGAAATGATGCTGTTCTATGTCAGGATAAGGACTTACCATCCTTCACTTGTACAGAACTCTGTTCTAGGGTCTTGAATGTCACATGGCAACAGCAGCACTATGTTCTCACTGTACTAGCTAGCCAGGGCTGGAAGCACCCAGATGCACCCAAGCTGCTCTGGGAGCCCCTGCAAAGCACAAAGGGCAGTGTCAAATATTTAATATCAGTGACACTGTGAGGCATGTGAGTCCATTGCACAGGTTGCACACAGTGATGGACACAAATGGGTGAGTACGTGGAGCTCTGTAAAGATTCATTCATAAAATAATGCTCAGGCACAGAGCTAGTTGTTAAAGGTACATTTAACTGGAGTTAATGTGAATCATTTACTGTCATTTGTTTAGGTGGTTCATATTATACATTTGGGAGCCAGAAATTAAAGTTCAGTTGCTGAATTCCTCTCTAGAGTGGGCAGATAGGTATGTTTGAGCTCAAGGACAAGCTCAGGTTCATACATAATTCTGAAGTAGGTTTTCCCTTGGCTGACCAGCTCCATTGCTCCTTGTGGCAGGCTCTGAAATACCAGGACTGTTTCTGCATTTACTTCCAAGTTAACAGTACATGCTCATATCTGGCTTAAGCATGTGAAAAGTCTGTTTCCATAAAAGGGCCTGACCTAAAACTCATGAATGCCTGAGGAGTGTCTCCTATTAACCTACACCTTTGCTATTATAGAAACAAAGGGGCAAAACCTGACAAGTGCAGAAGTCAAGAATGAAAATCACACTGCTCTTATTTTCCTTACCCCACACTGATTTAATTACAAAGACCCAAACTCAACATCCTGGAAGACACCCTGTGTGAAGCTTACTGTTTTAGGACTAGGCAGAATATAAGTGAGACGCATCATTCGTTACGTGGTTTGCCTGCTTCAAAAACATGGAATTAACACAAGGTGAAGTGCAGCTGAATGGGGATATGCTGGATTGGAGCTGCTGGCAGTGTGCAGGTGTCAATATTTTTATGAATGCTACCAGCAGAAGGGTCTTAGAAGCTCCCCCTTTATTAAATTACATCATTCTCAGTTCAGCTTTCATTTTTGTTGCTAACTTGAAATCACTGAAAATCATCCATTTACTGAAAAGTAAAATAGCACATGCGTAACCAGAATATTTTTGCTTAAAGGAAAGCGAGAAGCACAGCAGTTCCCTACCGAGAAGGATTTGCCAGTAGATAACTATGTCCCCTGAAGAACTGAATGGGCAGCTCAAATGGAAATTCTGTTTCGATGCTGTAAATAGAACTGCATTTTAAAAAAACCCAACTCAAACCCAATAAACAAAACCAGAAATTCAGCCAACACAAAACCAAATTATAGACAGTAAATATCTGCATTATAATTTCTTGCAGCCTTCTCCCTGCATTTTCCATTTACCATAATGCTGGCATAGAATCAGTACCATCCATAAAAGTAAGTGTATCAGAATGTGAGGGTGAAGTCTTAATTACATCAACTCTTTCTTCAGCTGCTATAAGTAATGCGTATTTATTTCTGCTGTGTACACATATCCTTCCAATATTCTAGTAGCTTTTGTATAATAGCATTCACAAAAATAAGACTCAAAGTTTTTGAATTCTGAATGCAGTTCAGAATTTCCCACACTAATTTCTCAAAACTCTATTTGCAGAACTTTCTAAAACACACAAACTCAGTATGACATTTTTCTACATGTTAAATCAGAATCGCATACAATCATCTTGTAGATGACATAGTTCTCCAGTAGCTGCAAAGAAATTACACATTACTATGCATCCATCAGATCTGCATCCAACAGACATTAAATGCATCTAAAGAAACACACTATAAGCATATGAGAATCATTCTGCCCATATCTAAATCCCAACAGCTACTAGATGGGTATTTCCCACAGACAGTCATGTGAGGATTATCACTCAGAGGCAGTGGTGTCTCTGGCTTCCTCAACAATGACCCATCAAACAGCAAGAGAAACACAAAGCAGGAAGTCAGGATGAACATGAATTCCTGCACCTCACATTTCCTTCCAGACTACCTTCCTTGTCCCAGGCAGATAAAATCTGTCAGTTTACGTTTACCATTTTCTCAGTATTTTTGGAAGGGCAAAGAAGGACTGAATTCTACTAAAAAGGTTTTACTAAATCTGGATTTGACAGCCTTAAGATGAAGTCTTTATTTGGGCAAGAAGGATAGATCCATATGTAGAAAGGACAAACTCATCAGCGTTCAATTAGAAGTCACTCTGCTCTTGAATCAGCTACTTAAAAATAGGTAGTACATTATGAAGCGTGTCATTATACTATATTATTTTTCAAAGGACAAAATTTATTGTAGATAATTTCCTGCAATATATCTGAAACAGTATTAAAAACATTTCTTGCTTTTGAGATCAGTACTATGTTCCATTTCGGACTTAAAAAGCAGAATACAATAAAAGATGCGGTAAAGTTACTTCGAGAGAAGTAATAACTCAAGTAACATGGAAGGCCATAAAACAGTAACTACAGAAGCTGGCTTTTTCCATTGTGAAACACTATTCATTGATTTCTGAAACCACAGGCTAATTATGCTCTGAGTGGACAAAGTGACTTAAGGAGTCTAGTCTGGTCATCAGAAATATAGAGTTCACTATGTACTTTTGTCAAACCCAAGTTACAGTGCTAAAGACGGGAGTAGCTTAATGAAATTTGATTGCCAATAGTCTTCAGGAGGTTAGATGTGGTGACCTAATGCTGCTCCATGAGAAGTGCGGACCTATATTGCTCGAGGCTACTATAAATGTTAGGCCATTAGAAGAAGATAGCACAACAGGAAATAACTGATTTATTTATTTTATTTTTAAAGTCAATATTGTTTCATTCTTGTCAACAATTACATGTGAACTACCCGTCTTCCACAGTGGCTCACATAGTTTTCATGTTGCTTGCAGACTGTGCTTTTTATATTAGCCCTATTTGTAAGTTATCCCATTTAAAAGTTCTGGAATTGGATACCTTCACTATGGGATAGTAGACTAAATCACAAAAAGGAAATAATTCCAATCTATAACTGAGAAAAGCAATTAATTGCTGGAAAACATCTCGTCTCCAAACCTGAAGATATCAAATATGGTCTGGCAAGGAGGAGACAATTAGGCTCAGGAATTCTACCCAGAGGGAAAACATGCCAGCATTAATTCAGCTAGACTAATGACTACAACAATAACCACTGAAGTATTTCCAGCTACTGTCAGTGCTGCAAATATTTAACTCCATGGTGAAAACATCTTAACTACTGACAGTGATATTCTCAGAGACTGACCCCAGTGGATCATTTCTGAAAAAAAAAAAAAAATCTAAACCACAAACTCACTATAAAAACATACAGGGTTTGGTGTAATGTACCGCCCTCTTTTTTTCTTTCTGATGTGAATTCGAGCTGAGTGTAATGATGCAAGTGCAACTGGAAGTCATGCAATTCAGAAGTTAGGTCTATGCTACTACTTGACTCAGGAAAGAGGTTGCAGATTTTTTTATGATTATAATAATTTTCCTATTTAATAGCCAAATATCATCTTAGTGGAATTTGTTACTTTGAAAAGCGTTTAGCCTTCCTCCTTTCTGTTGCAGCCTCTTCCAAAAAACAGACTGCTCTAAAGGTGAGATTTCCTCTTTCATCTCCCCATCCTGAAAATACAGCTTTGAAGTGGTGGAACCCATAGTCTCCTCATGCCAAGTAGTCTTGATAGCTCTTTCTGGACCATTGTTTCTAAGACATACAATCTGGAAAACTTCAGCCTCATGTCAAATGGCAGAATGAGTTAACCTACTCAGGTTCCTCAATGAATTTTGAATGTGAGGGGAGTACATTATATCCTAAATCATTCTAAAGTGACTTTTCACTTGCTGACTACACTAACAACTCTACTCTTCAGTAGTTGTTACATCCAAGGTTGAAATATGCTGTTTATTCATAATCACTGTTGTCTAAATAAATTTGTCATTTTCTAGTGAAGGTTTTTATTCTTAGATACAGGGGCTAAAGACTTTATTATCACAAAGATATAAAACACATTCAGGAGGCAAAAATATAGAAGTTCTATTATAAGTATATCTAGAGTTTGAACAGAAATAAAAGTTATAATGTTGAAATGTACTACAAGTCAGGACTGAAAACACTTCCAAGTTTGTCTACCGTAATACAACCTGCCACATAAAGTGTTATTATGTGCATTTTATGCCTGGGAGTACTGACAGGTGGGAGGGTGTAGATATGTTTTATAAATGCTGTACGTTTTTCAGCAGCTGGAGATATGCCTGCATGCCACAGTGGAGGACAGCATGGAGCTCAGAGGCAGGTCGTGCCACAGGCAGTGATGCTACAGTAGTGCTGCCCTCTAACCAGGCTAATTAGTCACAGAATCACAGAATTAGTAAGGTTGGAAAAGACCACAGAGATCATCACCTGTTACCTAACCTGCTGTCATCCTTCTACCAACCCACCATGCTACCAATAACACACTATCCTATTATCTAGGTCATGCTACTAAGTACAGCATCCAACCTATTCTTAAACACCTCTAGGAATGGTGCCTCCACCACCTCCTTGGGCAGCCCACTCCAGTGAGAGATCACAGCATATTAAGGATCTCTGAAAATTAGGCCATTTATTAGAAATGTGGAGAAGCGCTGCAACAATCAGTAAAGACAGTTACTTTGTTTTTAATCCAGGAAAGCTATTACATCACATACCAAATGTTTTGTTCATCAAAAGAAGTCATTGTCTTTTGTCCTCTGTACCCATCTTTGAATGTACCAGCACAGGCAGTTCTATAGGATATCCTCACTTCTGCTCCAAAAGTCCAAGCTCAGTCAAAGTACTGAAAAATCTCAGTTTCAGTTTGCTGGGAAAAGTTCTCTGTGCTTCGATTTATTGGAAACTTTATGTTATATTAGGAGTTAAACATTTAATTTGGAGTGGGTTTATATCTCAAATCTAAACTCAGACTATGGACACAGAAAAATAATATTTAAAAAGACATTTATTTTCAAATGGTCAAACTGTTAAATATTAAAATAATGAATTAGAGCTCAAATTTTTACTCCAGCTGCCTTGGCTCCAGATCAGGCACTGTAAAGTTAACCTCCAGGACCTCCTCCAGAGACTCACTGAAAGATTTGGGATAGGAAACAGCTGGAGTCAGAGAAAAGAGCATGCTGAGGATGGGACAGCATGCCATACTTTGGAAAGGCTGATATTTTATAGTGGGCTGACTGTTCACAGGAGTGTTTTACGAGTCCTCAAATCTACCTAGGAATTCGAGTAAAGAGACTGCATGCCTTTCTTCTTAACAGGTGATATCCATATTACATCTGTTAGAGGCAAATGACAGAGTCACTCTGTGACTTAAGGCTCAGAAAAGAAGGAAGGTTTTCTCCTTAGTAGGCTCCAGTTTTAGGCCATTAAACTGGAAGAAATGATGGGTTTCTTGAGGAACAACAGATTTCTTTAGAACTTCATTTGGATGCCTGTTTTAGCCAAAGGCTGCTCTGTTGTGATATTTTATGTTTAAACATATCCTACTCTGACAAGCTACTGAAGTCTTTAAAGTTTTCTCATCATTATTGCAGACAGTACTTTGATCTCAATGCCAGGAAAGGTCAACATAAGAACATCAGAATTCGACTTGTTTACATCCAGCATAAAATACAAATAAATGAATGTGGCAAGGACATCCCAGGCAGATTAAATAAGGCCACGTTTTCCTAGTTCTACTAAAAATGCTTTTGGTTTTGCCAACCATATTGCAAGCAATGTCATCATCAAATTCAATGAAATTCACTTATTGAAGCACTTTCCCCCTCAAAATGTTTCATCAATCATACCCCAGAAGGGCTCTGTCATAGCATAATTGCAACTTGGCGTAGCAACAAAGAGCATCCAAACGTCCTCAGCTTCCTTATCTATACAATGGGCAGGGATGACAGCCATTTTATTAGCTGAGATATTGTTACCCCCATCAGATAAAATAGTGTGTTTTGTTGCTTTGATGTTTTCTGTCACCAGAGCAGAGTTGTCATTTTCAACTGCATGTTTAGAGAATGGCTGTGGTAGCAGCTTATGTTCCCCAACAACACCCCTGCCTACAAACATCTCACAGGGCGAGTCCAGGGGTGTACTGATTGCACATTATCAGAAAGAAATGGGTAGAGCAAACAAAGTTTCTGCTGCTGTTACTTCTAGTCAAGACAAAATTGTGGAGTCATCTCGTTTAATTTTTTTTTTCCTTGAGGAAGAAAAGATCACAAGAGTGAATTCCTTTTGAAAGTAGCCAGTTGAGAAGCCACCCAAAAATGATTTCAGCCATTCTTATTCTTTTGTCTCCACATACTGTATTATTTATCCACAGAATATTTAGTGAATTTAAATAACATTTGGGGTAAGTGCTTATATTTAATGATTCTCCACAATAACAACTATTATAGCAGTCAGAAATATGTATCTTGCTTCCACATGCTTGGTTAGATCATGCAGACTTCGAAGGCTAACAAAAAATCTGTCATGCAGAGCAATATGCAAACCCATTTAATTTTCTATTTAAATTCTTCCTGACAGAGTGGACTTTTCTTGAATTTCAAAATAGCAAGCCTGTTAACCAAACTGTGGAGGTGGAAAAGTCTGCTTGTCGACACCAGGCTTATCTCACTGTACTATCACTTGGACAATAATTATATAAAGTGCTGTAGACGTAATTTAATAATTCAACATTTGCCAACTGCTACTCAAGACGTCCCATCTATATTAAACACAGGAAAGTGCTCTGGACTCTCCAATGGACTGCATGACAAATACGGTCCACATCTTTTATGGCTCTGGCACAATGTTTTCTGCCAAGGGGTGTTGTGAGGATGATAACGGGAACAGCACAATTAGAAATCATCAGCCTAGTACAAAATCTCATCTTTGGAAGCTGCTCAGCAAGGGGTTGCCCCTGATAACAAAGAGCAAAGTAAGCAAGTGTAAACCTTTCGGGCAAATATTGGTATCTCTGTTGACCTTCACAATTCTTCACATGCAATATGCCTTTAGAAAGTCAAGGCATTTGCATTGATGCTGAATCCAACAGCCTTGACATAACAACAGCTCTCCTTGCTTTTCCTCCGCCTCCCTGACCCCTAGCCCCAAGTAATTCCCAGGCAGAAAAAGTGCATTCCTTTCTTTACATAGCAGTCTCCTTTCCTGATTTTCCACCTCCATCCATGCTCCTGAAGCCACCTCCACAACTGGAGCTAGATGAACCCTTGAATACGTGACCTTGAGATTTACAGATTTCATTTTCATTTATTGACTTTCCTATAGACTGTGGGTGGAAGCCTGTAGAATCACTTAACCTGCCTTTGTCTCAGTTCTCCATCCACAAAATCCTTTTGTTTACCTTGTCTGTTTTGATTTAAACAAAACAGGTTCAAACCCCTAAAGGTCACATGTGCTTTGATAGCAATATGAACTCGTTTGGCACCGTGATCTTGTTTGGGTAAGCTTAAACCACATAATGAATCTCAAGAAATTAAACAAACTGAAACTTCCTTTCAAACCCTGCTTTCCAGCATGTTTTCACTTTGAGCAAAGGATGGTGCAAGATTAGGTTGCATAGTTAGAAGGGTACTTTATTTACCCATTAAAAAGCAGAGTTAAAAAGGAAATTCTGTCGTGGATTCAAGTGGTTGGAAGATTTGACCTTGAATACCCTTTTAATATTGCCCTTTTGGTATTGCGGAGAACTTACACACTGCTCTTACTTGTCTCTAAGCCCTGTACTGTTTTTACCCTTGTTGAGCATTGGAGAAGATCTGGAGACACCGAGGGGAGATCCTCCAGCTGAGTCAAGGGATGCCCTCCTTACAATAACCTTCTCAAGCAGATGAAACCCTTCCCTAAAGCAAAGTTTCTTCTCCTATGGAAAATTTTTTCAAGTGTAGGATTTAAGGTGAAAATAGAAGGTTGTAATAGTGTATTTTGAGTAGGTTGTTTGTTATTTTTAAGCATCTCAGGGTTATAGTGCTCCGTCTTTAGAAATGCCTCCAGTATATGAAATGAATACTTTGACAATATTCAGTATATTTTTACCTAAAGCCTTAACTCCTGAAAACACATTAAGAACTCTAATATGTAAATCTTACACAAAACGAACCAATCCCCAAGTATCAGACTCCTAGCTACAGAAAGCACTTATTTTAAATAAAAGATAGTCACATATTTTCATGTTTCCACTTTCTCAGTTTAGAGGGTACCTGCACATGTGAGATCTGATTCACAGACAAATAATTTGGCAAAAAAGCTTCTGCAAATCCAGTGGTGCTACCACTTATGAAATTCTTTGATTTTCCAATTTTGCAGGCACATTGCAGGCATGCCACCTACTAGGTCTCTTGAAAATTAATAAAATATTAATAACTAAATATTTGTGCCTCCTCATTTTTTTGGATGCATGTCTGAAAACCTCCTCACCAGAATTTGACAGATGATAAACTAACAGTAAAGACAACAGAGACCAGCAAACAGTCAAGGGAAAATCAAGGGCAGAGAATTATTACTCATTTCAGTTTCTGTCCATATTTCTTCAAACAACAGGTGCTGCCACGCTTCAGGCTTGCAGGTCTGACTAACACCTACTGACAGACTTAGCTCATGCCTGCCTACCTGCTTCACAGAGAAAATAACTGTGTAAGGGTCCCACCTTGCTGTCTGCATTTAAAAACTTGGAAGCACTTACCCTTCCTGCTTTTTTTCCCTTCTGCTGCGGCTGCTCATTGACATGATGTCTGCCTATACTGTGAAATAGACTATCGTGCTGTTTCCACTTCCTTCCCTTTTAATAGCTAGTTCAAGAAAGGAGTAGTAGATTGGCACATGGAGTATTGGGGCCCAGGAAAGACTCAGCTGCAATTGAAATCTTGTGTGTGTCAGGTGTGACGAGTTCTGAGAAAAAAAAAGCTCAGATACCTCCACAAACGAACTGCAACTGCCAGAATCACAGCACAGTGATGAAAGGGGCTCTTCAATGAACAGAGTGCTCCTTGGCCACTTATAAAGGATTATACAATTATCTAATAATGAAACCTTTAGATAATGAAATATTTTTTGAAAGGTGGAGAGGGAAAAAACCATCAACAAGGACTTTGCTTGGGCAGATGTAAAACCGACACATCTGCCTCCCTCGACACTACCAAATTGGCTCTTTCAATATGTTTCATTTGTTCTCCTGCCAATTGCTGATCTCTTGTCAATTTACTCTCAAACTTGGAAGAAAATTAAATGGTTTGATGACATATTGGTTTCTGTATTTTATCTTTGAAATGCAAAATATGTATTTCAATGATCTTAGAAATGTTTCACATCTTTGAAATCTTTGCAATTGTAAGATGTTGGACTTGATCTCCATCTCCATCTGGAACAAAACTCCATCTAACTAAATTAAATCAGGCAGTTTATCACAGCTGGTGATCTTGTCCATAGCTTTTCCATGGATTAACACAGAACATATCATATACTAATTTAGAAATATCCAGTGTGAAAGGTGGTGACTCCCTATACATTCTAGACATGCTTGAAAATACCTATAATAGATGGTTGCCTAAAAATGCTTCCTAATAGCCTTAAATACTCCAAATGAAATGACAGAACTGTCATCACAGCAAATCACATAGGGAAAGAAAAATGATACCAGCATTAACTGCATCAGCCACCTGCTCCTTAAAGGTTATTAAAATGATCGAAACAATATGTTGACTACTCCGTACATGAAGGCTAGACTCCCCAGCAGGTCCAATATTCCATGCTACTAGTTGGAATATCTACGCCTATAATTTATACTATACTATAATTTATACCACATTTTCCAAATTTCTGGCTGGAGAATAAATGTTTCTGGCTAGGACACTATAATTCCTTGTTCTGTGGCTACTTCTTTATTCCCAAATAGACAAAAAGATATTGGTACCAAAACCACTTTGACAAATGCCTGTTTTGTGCTCCTTGATATACTTGGGACTGTCTTGGCCCTGACAGAAATATGCAGACCAGTCTCTACTTCTTAGTAATCCCTCAATTCCACTGGTGAGTTTTTGCCAAGGGGTCACCCAAACACCCATGGGAACCTGCACTATGATCAACACAGCTGCAGTCACTTTTATTCAAACACAGGAAAAAAAAAAAGGAGAGAGACTAGGATGTAGTGGCAGTGCTTTAGCATGCAGGAGTTCAGAGGGAATCCTGAACAAACTTGCTCTCCTCTGGTCCTGAAAAACACTCTAATCACCCAGTGCAGGCAGTGCCTGAGCAGAACTACACCCCATTCCTCCTACTGAAGCTGCTTCAGTTGGCAAGGGCAATTCAATCACCCTGAGCCCATGAGCGCATCTCTCCAGCCAGGCAGGTAATGTCTCATGCAGTAATCTTGATTTTAGGTTCCTGCCCTAGGGATGTTTAATGTATTTTATCCAAGAATTGTTTAAAGTAAAATAATCTGTCATATAAATGAATGGAAAAAGGCTCATTTTAGGAGCCACTGCCACTATGGGTGACCAATATAGATGAAAGTGCTTACATTTAGGCATTCTTGACTGAAAACAATGGCTTCCCTCTCTTTATGCTAAGTTTACTCATCTGTAAAGCAGATACATTACAGTTTACCTAACTCAGAGAAATGAGATAATACAACTTTGGCAAAAAAAAAGGCTCCATCACATTGCTTTACTAGACATAAAAAGATAATGTGAATATATGATTTTAAATCAACATTAAGATAGTGTAGACTCCAGACATTTCTGATATTGCTTTGGTGGGATAATGTAATTCATTTTCTAACAGGTTCCTTGAAGTGCTTGAAATTCCACAGAGCCAGTCTGTGTTACAAGATGTACATAGCTAATCTGCTGAGAAAAGAAATCATAAACAACATTTTATCCTGCATTATTTTATTCATGAGGGCATTATTCCAGTCATTGCAATTCTGAAGTATGGATTGGATCTTGGAATTATACAGCCATGCCAACACACCCCAGGTTAATGTTCTTTAAGCATTCTTTAATTCCAGAGCAGGAAGGTGATCCAAAGTCTGTAAGGCTGTCATATCTGGTTTTAAACACCCCTATACGTGTTTTCTTTTCTTTCTTCTTTTGTTTTTGCATATTTTCATAAGGAAAAAAAATCTCATTACACGATTACCCATGCTTTCTACTTTCTGCTAAGTGAGTAGACTGAGAAGAGTATTAACTGCTTCAGCAGTCAGTTTCCAGGGTGGAAATAACAGCATCTGCCTCTGATTGTCCCAGCACAGGAAGTAAGACTTTTGGGAACTCTCAAAACAGGCACCCAGCACTGCCAAAACCAGGAATCTCTTGAGCAAATTCTTGTTACTTCTTTTTTCCAGGAGTTGGACTGAAATTCTTGTAATTTGTACAAAGTGTCCCCACATTCCTTATGTACCAGCCACCACATATTTTCAGTAGCATTGTTTTCATAGGACAATCCTTGTTGGGGTACAAAATGAAATCTGTCATCTCGTTGATGAATGTGTTTTTAAGTCCAAGGATAAGCATGGGTAAGTGGCACAAAGAAGACAAGATTTTCTGAAGATTTGCAAGCAGTGACAAGAGCTGACAGGAGGGAAACCTAGTTTCTTTAGAAGTGACTTCTTAGGGGTCATCTCCTAATATAATTTAACTGTGTAAATGAAGTGTTTATGAACCCACACTTGTGCAGTGTATATAAATTTGTACCAAAGCTTCTTTAGATACCATACCTAGAAAGTATTTAAGAGATGTAGATCCCAGGGTCATGCAGACATTGGCCAGAAGATCTTGTTAGGTTGGATATTGAGAGCTGTCTCCCACAACAGTCCTGGATACTAAGCTACTGCTAAATATCTGTCTCGACACAGATTTATTTTGTATATGGTTGCAACTGAACCATGTCACATATTTGGCAGGAAGTGTAATCCCTTCTCAAAGAGGATTTGATCCTCAGTATGATCTTGCTGTTCTCAGGAAGGAATAGCTCTTGATAAAGCCTAGTGCAAGGTCTGCCCATGTATTTCTGCTTTGAGTAAGAGACAAGCCCCAAACATGACGTTATGAGAGCAAAAGCTCCTGTCCCCATTAATCTACATGGCCCAGACAGCATGAGAAGAGATGGACTACAGATATAAACTGGACAGTGCACACACATGATGCCTACATCTGAATGTATGTAGAGAAACTGGATTATTTTCTGTAGTGTTTTCCAAAACCCTGAGTGGCATGTGATGCAAATAGCACCACAAGAATTGCTATGAAAGAGTGCAAGCCATAGTTCCTGTTTTGAACAGCACTAGACAAAAGCATGAATGACAGCTTAGAGATCCTCCCCT
>WEKX01015429.1:454495-580797 GCA_013390025.1 Pitta sordida
TATATAAATATATATGTGTGTTTATATATATAAATACACATATAGAATATATAAATCTCTGGAAAAAGAGATGAACATTTTGAGAATTGGATTGAGAAAGGATGATACTAATTGGATTGGATTGAGAATGGATGATACTAAACTACTAGATGTTCTTAACACCAATAAAGACAGAGATATTATACAGAGGATGGGAATGGGAANGAAATCTGTCATCTCGTTGATGAATGTGTTTTTAAGTCCAAGGATAAGCATGGGTAAGTGGCACAAAGAAGACAAGATTTTCTGAAGATTTGCAAGCAGTGACAAGAGCTGACAGGAGGGAAACCTAGTTTCTTTAGAAGTGACTTCTTAGGGGTCATCTCCTAATATAATTTAACTGTGTAAATGAAGTGTTTATGAACCCACACTTGTGCAGTGTATATAAATTTGTACCAAAGCTTCTTTAGATACCATACCTAGAAAGTATTTAAGAGATGTAGATCCCAGGGTCATGCAGACATTGGCCAGAAGATCTTGTTAGGTTGGATATTGAGAGCTGTCTCCCACAACAGTCCTGGATACTAAGCTACTGCTAAATATCTGTCTCGACACAGATTTATTTTGTATATGGTTGCAACTGAACCATGTCACATATTTGGCAGGAAGTGTAATCCCTTCTCAAAGAGGATTTGATCCTCAGTATGATCTTGCTGTTCTCAGGAAGGAATAGCTCTTGATAAAGCCTAGTGCAAGGTCTGCCCATGTATTTCTGCTTTGAGTAAGAGACAAGCCCCAAACATGACGTTATGAGAGCAAAAGCTCCTGTCCCCATTAATCTACATGGCCCAGACAGCATGAGAAGAGATGGACTACAGATATAAACTGGACAGTGCACACACATGATGCCTACATCTGAATGTATGTAGAGAAACTGGATTATTTTCTGTAGTGTTTTCCAAAACCCTGAGTGGCATGTGATGCAAATAGCACCACAAGAATTGCTATGAAAGAGTGCAAGCCATAGTTCCTGTTTTGAACAGCACTAGACAAAAGCATGAATGACAGCTTAGAGATCCTCCCCTAGAGCTGACAGCTCCAGAATTCTCCTGTCAAACCGACTCACAGTTTTGAGATTCTCTTTGCCTTTCCCTGCTCCTTTCTTCTGTTCAGACCATCACGGCAGTCCTCCTCCTGCTTCTATCAGTCATGCTATGCCTTTTTGTTTGTTGCTTCTTACTGTACCTCCGAGATTGTAGCTAGTCTCATCTCTCCACCGTTCCTCATGTTCTGGTGGCACTCCCCACATGAGATATCCCATTGCTTAAGTGTATGCTTTGGGATTTGCTACCCCCTTTGTCTTAAAACCTTAGCCATGAATATCAGCAATTGCTGAAAGGACAAAATACCTGGACTGTAGTACAGCCTTTGATACAATGGATCAGAAAATCTTAACAGAAAAATAATTTATTCTGTCCTAGGTAAGAGCGCTGTCATGTGGATTGAAAACCAACCAAAGGAATGCATACATAGGATGACGGGTCATGACAAACACTACTGCACTGAGCTGTGAAGAGGTATCCAGTTGGATTTCTCCAGGAATTTGTATTAAGCCCAGTTTTATTTTATATATTAATATAAATATAGAAATATATATATTTATGATATATATAATATATACTATATATAAATATATATGTGTGTTTATATATATAAATACACATATAGAATATATAAATCTCTGGAAAAAGAGATGAACATTTTGAGAATTGGATTGAGAAAGGATGATACTAATTGGATTGGATTGAGAATGGATGATACTAAACTACTAGATGTTCTTAACACCAATAAAGACAGAGATATTATACAGAGGATGGGAATGGGAAGAGTCAGTGACTGGATTTACCTACACAGGTCCCTTCCAACTCATACTATTCTGTGATTCTGTGTGATTCTGTGAAATACGTGAGGAAGGGTTTTATATTGCAGCTGAAAATAATGAAAATAATTAGATCAGATAAAAGCCATTTACATCTGGTCTGTCAAAGGCTGAAGCAGAGAAATAACAACAAAACCAGCTAGGAGATTATTAATTATAATATTTTTCCAAAGGTCCCAGACTTTAATTCTCATTTTCCAATCTCAATAAATTTTCTTTGAGATTTTCTATGACTGTGTGGTTCCATGCTACAGAGTAACGTACAGCAATTTAATACAAAGTCATCTGTCTTCATGTCAATATATTCTGACTCTTTTCTGAGATGTAATCAGTAGTACAAATCTCACTATTTTCTTTGTATATGTTGTTTACATATACCATTAAGATGAAGAGAATAGAATTAGTAAAAACTGACAGAGAGGCAATAAGGTCTTTCAGGAATTTCACTGCTCATGAGCAACTCAATCCTCCCAAATGGAATCTGTAGAGGTGTAAAAACAAGAATAAATTCTGCGGCTGCCTAATAGATCCTATGTTAGAGAGTCATGGAAGCATCAGAGAATGGTTTGGGTCTGAAGGGACCTTAAAAATCTAATTCTAAACTCTCAGTTATGGGTAGGGACACTTTCCACTAGACCAGGCTGCTCATGGAAAATAAGAACCTTTCTATCCTGAGCATGTCTGAACACATGCCTGCCCATGGGAAGTAGTGAATGAATTACTTGTTTTGCTTCACTTTTGTGCATGGCTTTTGCTTTACTCATAAAACTGTCTTTTTCTCAACCCACAAGTTTTCCTGCTTTTACNAAAGCAGAGAGGATGGGAATGGGAAGAGTCAGTGACTGGATTTACCTACACAGGTCCCTTCCAACTCATACTATTCTGTGATTCTGTGTGATTCTGTGAAATACGTGAGGAAGGGTTTTATATTGCAGCTGAAAATAATGAAAATAATTAGATCAGATAAAAGCCATTTACATCTGGTCTGTCAAAGGCTGAAGCAGAGAAATAACAACAAAACCAGCTAGGAGATTATTAATTATAATATTTTTCCAAAGGTCCCAGACTTTAATTCTCATTTTCCAATCTCAATAAATTTTCTTTGAGATTTTCTATGACTGTGTGGTTCCATGCTACAGAGTAACGTACAGCAATTTAATACAAAGTCATCTGTCTTCATGTCAATATATTCTGACTCTTTTCTGAGACGTAATCAGTAGTACAAATTTCACTATTTTCTTTGTATATGTTGTTTACATATACCATTAAGATGAAGAGAATAGAATTAGTAAAAACTGACAGAGAGGCAATAAGGTCTTTCAGGAATTTCACTGCTCATGAGCAACTCAATCCTCCCAAATGGAATCTGTAGAGGTGTAAAAACAAGAATAAATTCTGCGGCTGCCTAATAGATCCTATGTTAGAGAGTCATGGAAGCATCAGAGAATGGTTTGGGTCTGAAGGGACCTTAAAAATCTAATTCTAAACTCTCAGTTATGGGTAGGGACACTTTCCACTAGACCAGGCTGCTCATGGAAAATAAGAACCTTTCTATCCTGAGCATGTCTGAACACATGCCTGCCCATGGGAAGTAGTGAATGAATTACTTGTTTTGCTTCACTTTTGTGCATGGCTTTTGCTTTACTCATAAAACTGTCTTTTTCTCAACCCACAAGTTTTCCTGCTTTTACCTTTCAGTTTCTCTCTCCCATCCCACTGGGGAAGGTAAACTAGACACTCTGTAGGGCTGAGTTGCTGGCTGGTGTTAAACTGTGACACATAGTAAACTTTAACACTACTGCTAAAGGATTTCATTACTCCCTATGTTCCCTCCTAACTGGTAAAGACTAACACAGAAAACCAGAGGAAAAAAAAAAGTAAGAGAATATATGTAACACACATGGAGGTGTCTCCAGGTTGCCTCAAGTCAAGACAGAGGATGACTTCTGCAGAGGAGTGAAAACCATGTCTGACTCCAAGTACAAATCCTGAATGTTTGAGGAGCTGATTTCAAACATCATGGCACAGCATTAGTCTGTCAATGATTGCCATAGGACATGAAATCCCTATCACTGTCAGTGGCTACTGTTTTTTTCATGTAAGTATCCCCAAAGAGACTACTTAGGGAGCAAGGTTAAAAATTTCAAAGAGGGGTTTGATTGTAGTAGTACGTATCTAAGTAAATATAAATTTCAGTTTTGTACAATGTTATTACTTGTATGACATAAAACAGTAGTATGTGGATGTTTTATTTTTTAAGGGAACATTACATCTCAGATTTCTTAGGACTGGCTAGGGAAACATCGCTTGGCCTGAATCTCATATGACAAAAGCTGGTGTAGTTACTTTGATTTGGAGAATGCTTTTCAAATATGACAAAAAAATGTTTTTAATGGGTTCTATTATATTATAATTTTCTCTTATCTTGAGAATTGAACACATCTTTTCTGTAGGATATGTGCAAAGACTTTTTCTTCCTCTAAAATTTCTACAGATATTAAACCCAAATTTGTCTGGAAAAGTTATATTGAGCTAGTTTCTGGCAGCAATCTGTGTATCTGCACAGCACTGTGATTATCTCACAAATTCACAATACTTTAATTCTGAACTATACTACTATTTCCATAGAGGCAATATCTTCAGTACTAGTCTGAATGCTCTGAATGTTAAGTGTCTGGCTCTGGCTGGATTCCTTACATTTTCTGTCTGTGAACACGTAGCACATGGCTCTTGATTACTACTTTTAAATTGATCTGTGTCTGCTATGAAAATATATTGCTTCATAAAAGTCTTTCAGAGTATCAGCTTCCAAATTAATGATTTTTCTCTCAAGCTCTGACTTTGAGAGCTTACAGTAAAGAATCATGCAGTCCAGCTACTTGAATCAAATTGAAATCCATCCATCTGCAATTCAGATCCAAATTCTTTCAGTGCTCTTGGCTCATCTCTAGGTAAAGAGCAGCTGTTGTCCTGTTAAAGTGACTGTAAATAATTCTAACTTCAAGCTTCAACAGCAAAATTCACCCTGCTTCATTAGGGATGTTCCTGGGTTGGGGCTGGTGAAAGCTGCATACTGGTGCAGCAGTCGATAGAGTTGTTCTGCTTTACACCCAGTGGAGGTCTGGTACTGGCAGAGTCAGTGCCCAGCAGTGCCCCAATGTGTGCCAGCTCTGCAGAGGAATGTGGGGACACGATGCTGAGCCAGAAACCCTGACTTGTGCTACTTGCACAGAGCGCTTGCACCCATACACTGCAGGTGAGAAGGTGAAAAAGGCTACAGTTCCTTTCTCTTGCTGTTTTCCCATTTTCTATGCCTGATAAGCCTGTAACTGTGCTTTTTTAGGGGTCATATGTGTTCTGTAACATGAGCAGTACCACACCAGAGAAAGACTTGTTTACAGCAGAGATTCAATGAAGTGTTTAAAGGAAGAATTTTCCAGTAAAAAAGATGGGCCCTAACCAAGAAGGAAGGTACTTGTTAAAGCAACTATATCAGAATAGTAAATGAATCATGATGTAGTATAGCACTGTTTGAAAGGATGTTTTGAATGGAGCTGTCAGTAAGTATTTTAATAGCAAGTCTTCAATTTCTGCTTTATGGGGTTTTTATCCACCAAGAAGAAAACATAAGTAACAAGGAGGGATTTAGGAACCGTTTAGTGCTTGGCTGTTTAAAGGAAGAAAAGAGCCCTCCACATGCATTACAACTAATGAAAATTGCCATTATGGTTTTTTTTTTTACTCCATTTTTGGATGTTAAACACTGTAATAATGCAAAGTCCTTATGATTTTCTAAATCTTCTCAATAAGAGGATATTATCTACTTATTTAATTACTGAATCTCTGATGGCAAGGAGCTGCTACCACCAGCAGCTTCAGCTTATTCACATAGTTCCTTTCCCTAATTAAAGGGTCTTTACAGTTAAAAGTAAAGAAATAAATCAATCAAAAACCTAAACTGCCAACAGATGATAGGAAAATAAAAAGCACTTCAGGGACAGATTTTCAATTGCTGGGCATTCACAACTGGGAGTATTCTTTTGAAATAACTCAATCTTCCTTTAGGTACCTAGGATAGATCCAGACAGTTCAAAAGTACTCAACATATAGTTATTTGGAAAATCCACCCCTAACTGTAGCTTTGTGTCGTACAGCCATTGTGGCTTGCCAGACTCAGTCATAAGTTACCTACCTCCCTGTTGGAGAAGTGTCATCAGCATCTCCCCTTTTGCAGGAAACTATAACAAAATCACAGAATCACAGAATACTATGAGTTGGAAGGGACCCACAAGGATCATCTAGTCCAACTCACCATCTAACGCCCGTACAGAGACTGAAAGAACACCCCAGAGTGGTGAACATAAACCTAATTCCCTCACAGGCACACAGGCCACTCCAAGCCAGNTCACGACACCTAAGTCCCTCTCCACTTCACTAATCTCAAGCCACTCCTCCCTCAGCCGATAGCAGTGCATGGGGTAGTTATGTCCAAAGTGAAGAACCCGGCACTTAGTCTTGTTAAACCTCATACTGTTGGAGCCTGCCCATTTCTCTAGCCTGTCAAGGTCCCTCTGAAGGGCCCTCCTACCCTCTGACAGTTCAACATTTGCCCCCAGCTTGGTATCGTCTGCAAACTTGCTGATGATGGACTCGATTCCCTCATCCATATCGTCAATAAAGATGTTGAAATATCGTATTGTACTCATCCATGCTCTTGTCATTGCTTACTGCTACCAGAGCAGAGGTAGCAAGTCTATTTTTAGCACACTGCCAGTGAAAGCAGCAATAGCCCTGCTCTTGGATTTCTCTTGCAGCACTCAAAACCAGATGTCCATATTGCAGCACAGACCCCTTACTAGATTGACTATTAAGCTCAAAATGGAATGTTGCTATCTGCATGGCATTCCTTGAGGGTAATGTGCCATTTTCAGGTTAAAAGTTTCCTGAATATTCATCAGTCTATGGCCAAAACTTCAGTAATAATTCAAGAGCACTTTACAGCTAATAAAAGCTTCAATGGCTTTCTCTGAGAACAGGGAATAATGCCCAGAGGATTTTTAGCACATCCCTTCTCTCCAACAAGAAGCATTTGGTGATATTAGCATAGTACCTGTTTATTCAAGAGGAAATACAAAAAGTTCAGGTAACAATTCTTTTTCCCTGCAGCCTACAGCTGTGTAAATATTATCCTAGCCTGTCCTTTGACATCCTCCTAAACCTAAGACCTCATGTGTAAAATGATACAAATGAAGCTCAACACTTCTGTGACCTACTGCAATGTCGTGACACATTAATGTTTGACTTCTGTGATACCAATGATGCTGTATGATGCATCCCTGAAGCGACCTCATTTTCTAAAGACAGCTTTACTATGAGTTTCCTAGGTTTTGATCATGGAGCTGATTATGAGGAAAATTTTGTGGAATCCCCATACCAAGATTTGCATGACAGTCCTAAAAGAGAAGCCAAATCATAGATCTGCATCATTTACAACTACGACCCCGCATAGTTTCTATTTAGATCTGCCCTGATGAAAAGCTGTGTTACGTTTTAGAAACTTCTCATCTCTGCTTTCAAGTCACTTTTGAAGGCTATTTGTCTCTGTGGTAGCTAAGGGGATGGAATTCTTTCTGTATGCAGCAGGTATCCCTTACACAATGGGAGAGAAATACCAATATTTTTATATTGCACACTGGGTCATATTTATGAATTGACGCATGCTTCATCATATCTTCAAATAATGGAATATTTTGGATAGGAACAAAGGGTCTGAAACGGTTCACCTGAGAACTTCCAGCTTCCTCTCCCTTCTGAACTATAACAGGATGTTTTGGAAAGGCGGAGCTTCCTCAGGACCAATGCTACCCACCAAAATAATTTGTGGAAGAGGAAAAAGCAAAGCAAAGGCTTCACTGTAATATTGTAATACAAATTTTCCTCCTGCTCCTTTCCCTTCACCACAAAGAACAAATGCAAGGCTCAGAACTCCTCTTTAGGCCCACAGAGCTCAGATGAACTTCTCTTTCAGTTCATGTTAACACCCTGAAGGTTCTCTGGGGTTTCTTTAGAGCCTCTGATGTAACACAGATCAGTGATGAAGACTGTGATATGATGCACAGATCCCTGCTGCAATTAATCCCTGGCCCCCATGACACTCCTGATACAAGCTATGCGCCAAGGCTACATTGCCCTTACCCTTTTGAGTTTTGAGGTTACCCAAAACCTATTATAACATTAGGAGGGCAGCAAAGTTACTTTGCCGCAAATATATAAACATGCAAGTCACCATCTCTTCTTATGTTCTCCCTCACTGTAACTCATGTAGATTGCTGCCTATGTGCATAGCTTTCATTACAAATAAAACATAAAAGCCAGTGCATGTCCCGAAGAGCTATTTTTCTCTATTGCAACAGCATTACATGAAGCCTAGTAACATAAACAAAGATTAGAGTTGGCAGTTTTGAACAAATAACCATTTATTGTCGAGGCTTTTCAGGAGCTTTCATTTTCCTTTTTGAAAAAAAAGATCCCGTGCCAACCTAACGAATGTGTAACATTAAGTAATAAGTAAAATAATGGGACACCCTACCACACTAGCTGGTAGGCTACTTCAGACTGCCACAGTTGTAGAAGTCCAAGCTAAGAGAGAAATCCAGTTAAATAAAGCAGACATATTAGATCAAAGCTCCACCAGTAGAGTCCCTTGGGGCATAGTTGTTCCTAAATATTGCAAGTGGCCTTTCAAATAGGAGGATACACAGGAGGAACAGTCCAGGGGCAGAGCAGTCCATGTGCTGCTTTCTCCTCCCTGCCACTGGAACAGTGCACAGCAAAGCACAACCAGAGAGCCTTTTCCTTGTTTCATCTCCTGGCACAGGAGCAAAAAGCCCGGGACAGAGATGTCTCGCCCTAAATAAGCAGCTGTGAGCAGATGAAAGGAGAACCCACTAGGCATCGGCCCTGCAGCACACCTCTGGCAGCTGCACCACAGCAGTTGAGGCTCTGGGCTCTGGTGCTTGCTAAGTGTTAATTCCACCAGAAGTCTCCATTTTAAAGTAATAATGAGTCTCCTAAACTGAGCCCGAAGTAATCACACAACAACCTATCCCTTAGACAATGAGTAGAGATTATTCAGCTTCCTTGTACCCCAGCAAAACAGCAGCTTCCTTCCTGCCAGTGATTGCGGCCGTGATTAACTGTGCAGTTCAAGGTGAAAGAAGAATGCGGGTTCAGGCATATATGGCTTCCTTTAACCTCAGCAAAACACAGTGCCAGATATTTCAATTAGTGTGTACCAAGGTCACGAAATCAATTTCTTATCGCCGAAAAACACACATACTGTAAATTTCATTTTCAAGCCATAATCCCTAAATTAAATCTGTGTACCTAAAAAATATACAGTGTAAAATTGCAGTCCTTCAGCCTCCTCCTTCTCAGGCAGCCCAGCAGCATTTTCACAAACATCACCTGGCTTTGTGCTCTATATTTAGAGCACAATGTTTGGTTAGATTCTAATCTTCTTGGAGAACGTCATTATCTCTTTCTTTGGCAAATAGAGGCCCAAAGTGTCAATTACCTTCTTAAACTCCTTCATATACACAAGGCTGAGCTGAGTTTGATATTCTGTCTGCCAACAGCTCAGGTGGCAATTTTTCAGACATACACAGGAAGATTGTGCACCAGTATGTCATCCTAGATAAATTACACATTTCAAATGGAGTTACATACAACTTTACCCCTCCTGGCTAGTTTGTTTTGGCATAGGGAAGCAAATAGCAGCAATTAAAAAAAAACGAAAAAAAAAAGAATCCGAAGAGAACATATCTTCGCTATTGAACTCTGAATTGAAGAGTTACAGAAACAGAAATAAAATTGGTGGATTGGTCAGATATTACATGTAAATCAGTGTAGCTGTGCAGAAACGATATAATCTCTTATGTGTGTAATTTGCAATGATACTTCCCTTGTTACGTTGATAGCACTGACTTCATAGCCCCAGACGCAGCTGCAGAGTCTGATGGCTGCAGTGGCCTCTACCATGTGCAGTTCTGGGTACAGAGTCTAAAGGAAGTGGAATGTGTGGAAGCAATTTCTTTCCAATAAATCCTGGTCTTTCCTTAACAAATCTTATTTCAACTGTAGAACCACACAGGATGAATAAAATTGACAATTTTGAGACTGCAGTATTTTTTTTTTTAGAAAATTCTGCTTTTTATTCCCATGCCTACTTATGGATAAGCCCCTATGTGCACAGTTGTGTGCATTTAATATACATGTGTGAGGATACAGGTACTGGAAATACTCTGCACCCTTTTACTTCAGACCAGCAAGTGAGAAGAATGTATTGTTACTTTTAGACCTTTTGAGACCACTTCAGATGTTAGAGACACAGGAAGGGAATCATATCTCTGGTAAACACAAAGTAAGCAGACTCTGAGGGCAGAAGTTTAAAGCTCCTTAAATGATTTTTCCCACATCCTCTAAACATGTAACATAATGATTCTTAGTACCATAAAGCAGGATGAAAGGAGTATTTTCTTAAGAAAGGAAAGTAGCATTATTTGGCAGGGGTTAAAACACGTTTTGAATTAAACAAATAAGAAACCATCCATGTGCAGCAACTCAATCTGAAAATTTGAGAGAGACAAATAACTCTTTTCTACCACATCATCTACGCATTTATTTATTAATTTAAAAGAGACTGGATATGATTAAAGATATAACGAGGAAGTTTTGTTTCTTTCTGTTCCTTTCAAAAGATGTATTCCTGTATTTTAGTCATGCTCAAAGTACTGTTTCAAGGAAATGTAAACAAAACCCATAAAAAAAGGATGGAGATGCCTTTTTGAAATTTTTTTTGCTCCAATCTGTGAATGTAGAGTCTATCTAAAAAGTGCCTAAAATTGACTTTGTCCAAGGCTTCTCAAAGTCAGGGTCAATCTTACAAATGGTTATTGTAGGCTGTATCTTTGGCTCAGGCAAACTATTTTCTGGCAGTAGGAAAAAGAGCTAAACCTCTGAAGACTCCTCTCTGTCTCATTCAAGTGAGAAACTGAGAGGGATTTCTTCATATGAGTGAGGAAACTGGATTTGGCACTTGGAATGCATAAAATGTTTTGAGTCACAATTTTATGGACTCAGCCACTTACAGAGGTAAAACAATTGGAATGAAGCAACCTCCGCCATGTCTTATTCAGCAGGATAGTAGTTACTTCAAACATCCTGCAATTTTTTCTCCCTGACTCATGTTCTCAAGCATCACCAGGCCCTGTTGTAACACAATGTCTGCTTTCAAATACTTGATCTACTCTTAAAAGATTTAACTTAAATATTCTTTCAATAGTAGCTAGTTACAATAAGCAATTTCATTTATAGAAAGTAAAATCAAGCCTTCAGAAGCTGTTTTGATTAACAGTGTTAGCCAAGGGAATGGCTATTTTCAGGAACATAAACAGCTCCATCCTTTGTCACTGGAAGGCAATCACACTACAGCTAGTTAGTCCCCAGCAGTCTGCATACTTTACAGCCATTGAGCCCTTCCCAAAATCACAGAAGAGTGTGACATCTTGCACATGAAAAGGCAAAAACCGTACATAAAGCCATAGGTCCTCAATAGCTCAAACTTGCTGTGTTGACTCTAACACCCACGCTTTTGAAGGCAAGTGGACTATCATACACCAGAATATCAAGTCCTCCAGGCTAATTGGTCCACACATTTCAATTCCATGATCTGCCTACAGGTTTAATCTGGAATGCGGGATCAAGATAACTCAGCTGCGTAACATCTCACAGCTCAGCAGTCGATCTCTACACTTCAAGAAAAGTTGAAAACAGTGAGCTACATTATGTGCAATAAAAGCGTGAGAGAAGAAAACATTCTATCCCCTGGAGAGGAAGCTTGCAGGCATGAAGCTAGTTAAATATAGTACCTATATATGCAACAAACTGGGTGGTGCTTCCTAGCAAATCTTGGGATCATCAAAAAGTCAGACAACTAAACTTGAAGTAGGAATTCTGAATTTGAAGATGATTCCTCCCCTTTCACACAGCTCACACTCTGTTTTTAATATGCACCACCCTTAAACCATGTAAAAGGTCCAGCAGAATTTAAGGCCAAAGCAGAAGAGACCAGGAGGTACAGGAGAAAAAGGGAAAATGAAAAAGGGCAATGAAGAGTAAAATAAGCCCAGAGGCTATGAGGAACATGTCAAAAGGGCTAGGAATTAGTGGTCTGCTTTGGCCTCCTGTACAGCATCTCCCAAGTTTTCCAAGCTGTCAGATACTGAGTTGAGACCTGTTATTAGCGTTTGGCAAAGGCATATCTTTCTCCTGCTGTGCTATGCTACAGCAGCTGCAATTTGCCTTTTTATAGCTTGTGGTAACTGATAGCAGTGAAATGAATTTAGGAAGTGTGTGAATTGGATCTTCCGTATCAGTGATTTCAGACTATTTGGTAAACACAGAAGTGACATCCAGTGATGCATGCCTGCTGGCAACAAAAAAAAAAAAAAAAAAGGCTGCCCTGGTAAACCAGAATTTGGATTAGATAATTTTCTACTGAAGAACACTTCTGGATAGAAGTAATTATATATAATGATTATACACTGTAGCTTTACAGAGACATGCTAATTTAAAAGTAAAAATTCCCTCAAAATTATACACCAATTGGGTGCTACAGACTGGCATCAGTGACACCAGTGAATCAAAACAAATTCAGTGACTGCAATAAAGGCCAATGGTGGGACACAGTGACATCATATTAGTGCAGGAAGTGAGCTCTCACAGGAAAATTACTTTTTATAATGGCAAAAGCCAGAGAGTTGGTCGTTTGACCCTCAGAAAAACAAGAAAATATATTTGTGTTCAGATATTGAGTAGGCTTTCAATTTGTTTCAGCTGAGTTTACAAGAATTGTCCTGTTTTCTAAAAGGGATTCTGTATTTTGATATAAACTATCACTTTGCACTGATGTATTTTTTGCCTCTGGAAAATGATAAATCTTCCTACACTGCACTTCAGGAACAGAGTTAGTGCCTTGCTTGAGTACAAAGATTCCCTGACAGTCTAAGCCCCTGCTCAATATTTCTAGAAAAGCTGTAACTATTTTACAAGTAAGACTGATTAGTCTTGCAGTATAATTTGCAAGTGACATTTACAAGGGAATATTGTGTAGGGATATCTGGGAGGGATATTATGTTCCAGCTTTTCCTGCTTGCCTGCCTACCCTCCTGGAACAAACAGCACGGCTTCATTTTCCTTCCGTATTTTACAAAGTTAAAGTAAACACTGTGATCACACTGTTTACTTTAATTTCCTGCAGTGTGCCAGCAAAGCAGCAAATTGGCAGTCAGCAATCAAGAAGCAGCCAGTATTGAAACAGCAGAGCTGCTTAGGAAAGCATCACTGATGCCAAGTCATTTTCCCCTTTGTTTTAAAAATAAAATATTGGCTTCTATGAAGTTTTACTTCCACCCCAATCTTCTCTAAAAGATCTGAAATTTTGTTTGTTTCCTTTAATTTTCTTTCAGAAGAAAGCCGGGTTTATAAGCAACACCCAATTTATATGTCAGACTTTTTATGTTAAGAAATGCATTTACAAAAGCGCCAAATGCGTGCTATTTATCTGTTAAAAAATCCATGGTATTTTTGCATAAAAAGAAGTCAACTTGTTTATAAATCAGTCTTATCCAGATATATTTTTTATTTTTATGCCAAGAGCTTTAGCCCATGTTACTTCGATTAGGTGTATGATAATGTGAAGCTAAAACCTCATTCATTACTTTCAGAATAAACATCTGCCAAGAACCAAGTCCTAAAAAGCAAATAGTTGCATTATCAGTGGTTTTTCTTTCTCATCTAATAGTACATAAAACATGGAATATAAGTACAAGAGAAAAAGTAAGAAGACTGGGATATATTTTGTACCTCAGAGGTGTAAAGCTTGACAAGGTGACTCATTTATGGCTTTCTGAAGGTACTGTACAGAAGGAATTTATTGCTATGTAAGTTATAATTCCAATATATAAAAGAGGCCAGATACCACAATCAGTTATTCTCCTGACTATGTGCATTCCTGCACATAGTCACTGAAGACAATGAGATTATGAAGAGGATTAGTTTTTTGTTAGACTGGCTAAAGTATGCCTTCAGAAAGTCCAAAACATGACCTAATTTAAAGTGGTTGAAATCTTGTGGGAAAGATTGTAAAAGGATAATTATTTTAAAAACCATGACTTTGACACCAGGAAATTAAATTCATATCTATGTGTCTTTATCTATACACAGCAAATCCAATAATCTTGAGCTCTCTGCAGTCACTTAGCCAGCTGGCAAAGGGAGCAAAGTCAAAACTAACAAACCCCATTCCTAAGGTATGCTGACATCAGTGATTCATGATTCATCAATAATGGTGCTGGGAAATAAATGTAACAGGGCATTATTGCCTTTTGCAGCACAGTAAACTCAAGGGGAAATGTCTAAATGTGTCACATTGAAAAGACAGGGCTAGCAAAGAAATAACATTTACAAGTATTTAAGAGGTGTTACAAGCAAATGAAAGTAGATAAACAAATGTAAACCATTCAACAACAGTGAGAATATACCTATAAATACAAAGGAAGAGTTTCTCAGCTATAAAAGCTTAAGAGGACTAACCTAAAACCTAGCATTTTTTGTTTAACGTTTCCACAAAGAGAAAGAAGTTGAATTGCTTGTTCCAGAATAAAGCCTGAAAGCAATGGCTGTCTGGTTTAATTGTCAACCAGGATAAGCACAAAGTAGAGGTTTGATCTACTTTTTGCAAAATTACAAACGTTGTTGACAATAATTATGACTCTCAAAAACCTATCTAAATAACTAAAAGGGCAAATATGTAAACACAATGTACTATATATATCCTTTAGAATGTGTCTGTATTAGCACATAATTGATGATCACTTTTGAAGGTGACTATACTCTCATTGTAAAAGCCTAAGATTATTAACTGAATAAAAATGGGTAGCTATCTCTAGAACAGCAGATACACCTGCTGCTTTTGCCACACAGAACAGCAAGATCTCATACATCATTAAACAACTGAGGCTTTGCTTTACATTTTCATAGCTTTAAACTATTTATGATAGGGTGTAGCCTATATTTTTAATCCTTTATAAGGCCCACTCAATTAAAATTCAAGTTACTTTTCATGGTGTTAGAGGACAACTGCACAATATTAATAATGCACTGTATAACACGCTGCCCTAGAGAAACATCACCTTTCTTTCAGAGCCAACAGGCACACAGTTTTGATATCAGCTTTGCTGCTTAGCTAGAGGGTAAGTGACTTTGGTGGTTGTTGAGGTATTTTACAAGAGAAAATGTTGGTCTCCTGACATGAGGCTTGCTCCAAACCATTTTCATTTAACCGTAAGTCACCACAAATACAACGGCGTAGTATCTTGTTTGCCTGGACTGATGTTGGAAATTTTATTTTAAAGATTGAGTTTCCAAACACAATATAAGTCTTGAAAAAAAATGATTTGTAAGATTTCTGAATGCACATTTCACTGCACTGAATTTTCTTTAAATGCTTAATAAATTATTTTATGAATTTTGAGTGTAGGTTTCCCTAAGAAATACAGATAAAAAAGAAAATGAGAAAAAGATATTGTATGAGACAAAAGAACATGGAAGGTAACACAAATCTGTCTTCACACAAGTGGATTTAATAACACTGTAATGGGTACATATAGAATGGACGGATTGAAGAACATCACTTGTATCAATGAGCATAATGGGTATCTTTACTGCAAATTTAATTGATGATTCATAATCACAACCTTCTAGAAAAGTACAGACAATGTAGTGGGTACAGAGAATGCCAGATAAGTAAGTCATGGTTCGAGTTGTTCCAGGCAGTATTGTTGAAAGTGACTTGGTTTTCTTTCTCTGCATTATTCACAAGTATAGGCCCTTGACAGCAAACGTAATGTACACTTATCTTTCAAATCAACCAATTTTTCATGGTAGTAAAATTGACCTAGTGTAAATGCCATACTAGTGTTTTGAAGGCCATTTCTTCCTATTCTCTTTTGACCAGCTTGATAGAGAAATAATGATTAACCAATATTTAGGGCAAGGTTAGCATTAAATTCGAATAAATATATTTAGAAACAACATGACATGATGCAAAGATGAGACAGAGAATAGTAGTTCAGACTTAAGAAGGGAAGACAAAAGGGAAATAATATTGCTGCCTACACCTACCTAATGGTGGGTCACAAGGGTTTACAGAGGAGATGAAGTTAAACTATTACTAGAAATGTGCAGTGGTAAGTGCACAAAAGTTACAAGCTGCAGCAAGAGAAACATCAAACAAATATCAGAAAAAAATTTAAAAATTATGATGGTCAGATGCTGGAAAAACAGTCTGGAGAGGTGCAGGTTTCATCCCTGGAGATACTCCAAACTTAGGTAGACAAGGTCCCAAATTATCTTCTCTGAGTTGAACCTACTCTGAGTGTGGAGCTGAACCAGATGGCCTTCAGAAATCTCTTCCAAAGTGCATTATTCTATGATTATGTGATTTCTTATTGTTTATTATTCTAGTCAGATGTATTTCTCTCTAAGCATTCCCAGCTTATAAAAGTGTAGACAGTTTTCTTAGGAAAAAGGCCTTTACATTCTATATTTTCCTAGAGAAGCACACTTCCAAGTACACCACGGCAAATAAACTATAAAAATCCAAACTACATGTATACTGTTTAGCAGTGCTCAAACTAAACCAGAATGTTACTGCTAAGCAGTAACTGCTAAATTTTGCAAGACACTTGAAACACAAAACTGACCAAATAGATTCATAAGAATTTCAACCTGTCTGCATCTGAACATAGTTGTATCTAACAGTGGAAATATGTATTAGAGCTACTCATAGTGGAGGACAACTCAAAAATGAATGCAGGAAAAATATCCTGCATGGAAGACAGAGGCATCCAAAGATCCCCTCATAGGAATTCTGGCATATTTCTCTTGCAAGCAGCTGTGGTGGAAAAATCAACACTGGCATCTGTCTCTGTGGCACATACAGCTCCCCAGTCTTCTGCAGCAGCCTAGGAGCTGTATTTGATCATGATCAGCTGCTGGGAAGTGTGGCCGAGTGCTATGTCTGTGGGAAAGGGAGGTGAGGGCTGTAAAGTAGCCATCATGCCATCTCCAAGCTTCAGAAGTTCTGAGTCACAAAGGAAATTGCTGAAGATAAATCAGCAAGATGCATTAGCAATTCTCATGGAAAGGAAATCTGGAAAACAGATCATACTTAACTGAGCGGCATGGTATGCTGTATTAAAATACCAAACTGAGAGTAATCTGTAGAATTTCTCAGAAACTGTTAAAGAAACGTTAGTGTATGTGTTTGTGACATAAAGCTTGAACCTTGAGCTAATGGGCTCTCACATTTTTCAAGTGAATGCTTAAGAAAAATATGTATAGGTAAAATCTGTTTACCGTAACAGGATGTTATGCCGTTTCCTGTGTATCCTTGGGAGCAATAGCAGCCTGTTGTCCCACCCCGAACTTCACACTTGGCATCCTTGTGGCATGTCATGTTACAGCTTGCAGAAGTGCAGCCACAGTCCATCAGACTGGAAATCAGAACTGGAACACAGAAAAATCAGACTTGTTTCATTACCCGAAAACTTAATTCTGAGCTGGGTGTATTCTCAGAAACTTAATTACATCATAGACTCGGCTGTCTTGCAGGGTGAGGCAAGGGCCACCAACTACAAGGGCTTCTTTGGTAAAACAGCAGACACTGTAGATTAAGAATTTGTGTGTGTTCTCAACCAGTATGAAATTGGTAAACAATGTAGAAGTTACTCAGTGATCTGGGGAAAACATTTGAATGGCTTTCAAAGCTCTCTAGCACTTTCTGGTAAATCACAGCATTTATTTGCACTCTAAATTATGAATTGAGTGTAATCCAAACTGTCCTAAATGTCCAAGGGAAAAATACCAAAGAGGATTCCCCTGATTGGGCTTGTTATTTTAATAAGCACTTTCATACTTCTGTAGTTAACACATAGGTATGGTCTGAGAGGTTAAGATGACATGTCACATATGTACAGCATTATGACAGCATGATTTAAAAACTTACCAAAATTATTTAAATTTAATATCTTAAAATGCAATTTCTTTGTTATGAAAGTATTGTCTTCTTTTTTTCATCCACTGGATGATTCCTAAATAGCATAGCTCCTTTCTCATTGTATGAATGCATATAATTTTCAACACAAAGAAAAAAGGAATATCTCCTTTTGACAAAACTAAGAGCTCACTGTATTATTATACACACCCTGTAATAGGTTAGAAATGAGGCGTTTAGCTCAGAAGGAAAAATAATTTTTGACTTTATACTTTATGTATTATTAGCAGGACGCCTTGAAAGTTGTGGAACACAAAGATTCTTTTGGATTCTGATTTCCCCTGCAGTTCTGCTTTTCCCTACCTAAATATTATTCTGGATATTTGCTAGCCTAATGTTACAATGGCATGTTTAATTGCTTCATGAAATCTCACTGGGGCATTATTTTCTTGGACAAATTAAAATTTCATGAAAAATTCAAAAGACTGAATATCACACACACAATTTTTTAACAATTACATATAATCCAAATCAATTTATGTGTCACTCAGTTTCATCTTTTCCCTGTGTTTTTGAGAGAACATCTTCCAGAGATTAAAAGAGAAACCTGTGGGAGTCTGTTGTCATTTTACTGTTTATAGCATATAAAATCTAAAAATCTCCCAAGCAGATGGAGAGAGAGAAGAAAAAAAGAACCCAAGCCAAACCAAACCCAACCCACGGAAACTAACAATGTTTCTGGTTTTAATAGTACAAAACCCACAGTGAGATAAAGACAGGCATTTTTGGGATTTGTTTTTGCGACGATACAAACATGCAATTACCAAATGCAGAAGCAACACCAATGAAAGTTACGGGAACTTTCAGTCCCGTGTACCCAGCAGCTTCACACCATCCCCAACGCACTAATTTCTCCTTGTCAGATCCCACTCCCTTCTCACCTGCCACTTGTTCCCCAGGGACAGAGATTTCACCTACCTAGGAATGGAAGCAGTTTCATTGGTGATGTTGTTTCTGTGCGGTGCCTGGTGCAGAGTCTGTGTATCACAGAAAAATCCTCCCTGCCTTAAAATATATGACCATGTGCAAAATACGCACATATGCCTGTCAGGAAAGCGATGTCCCGGTGCAGGCACAGTCCTGACACTGCCCTTTGTCCCAGGCTACAAGCTTCCAAAAGCTCCTGAGGCCCAACAGGCAGGACAGGAAGGGTCAGGAGGGGCTGAGGACCTGGTCTTCTGGCACGTAGGAAAGAAATGAGAAGGTAAAAGGAAAACAGGATCCTGCGTCTTGCAGAGGGTATCAGACAAAGATTCCAGAGTGAGGAGGTTAGAGGAGCATGGCTGTTTGGGAGAGAAGGTCTGGAGCAGCGGGAGGATGAGGCTGGAAAGGGTGACTGCAGCCTGTTGGCAGGAGGAGTACAGAAGCAGCAGCAGAATGGAGCAGCAGATGAGGGAGGGTGAGGAAAAGGTGGAGGAGATTAGTAACTTGCTCAGTGTTTATGAGCTCAGAAATAATGGTTTACATGCTTCCTTCCACCTTTTCCTGGTGAGATGAGTATATGTGAGCCCCAAGACTCCTTTTTGGATCAATTTTAGCTGATTGCAGTTGTTCTTCCTACTGCTTTCTTTAGTTTTGAGATGGATCCTTACTGCAGCTAAGCAATGCTGCTTTAAGGGTAATGGGTTGTAAGGGAGGTACAGGAAATCACTGAACTCCACTTTGTGAGGGAAACAAAGATGTATAGGCAGGGAGGAAAGAGGCAGGAAAACAATTGTATGGCCACGAATCTCAGGAGCCAGAGGAGACCGAGTTTCTATGAGTTCATGGGACTGAAATAGGGTGTTATATAGCAGGACATATTCAGTATAGCCATTTTGGTAAAGCATTTGACAAGTCCTTGTATTCAATATGAGAACAGTTCTATCCTCATTATAGCATCCTAATTGATGAGACTGCAGCACATAATTTTATTATGCATTGATACGGCAATATTTTCTCTAATCTTGCAGTTGATGATGTGTACACTGTCATTTCCCAGCTTCCTGGAGATGATGACTCTCTTATTGAAGCACTGTAAAACTAAAGTGTTGACGTATGCCTGTCTTTATAGATGGAAGCTGAGGCACATGCACAAACAGGCATGCTGCTGGCAGAGTGGACAATCTCTCTAAAGTAAATAAGACAGACATGAGGATGGGGAATGCCATTGTGGCAAAATATATCACATCTGACAAAAAAGTTTTCAGGCTGGGACTTTGACAGGAACTTGGTGCAAAGGCATTATTAGTCTGCTCTTAGGAATTATCTCTGGATGTAGATATGGCAACATTTTTTCTAGACATTTTAGCAACTGTTTGTAACCATCATTTTCCAGCTTCACGATCACTTCTGGCTGGGGTTCAGTGGGTTAAAGTCTACTCAGGTCAGGGAGGTCGGAGGCATGTCGAAATAGCACGTAGGTGTCTGGTTGGCATCAAGTACTTCTGAAGCACCTCGGCAAAGAGAGAGGAAGCTCCAGGAACCGGATGTTAATTTTTGATGAACTGCAGAATAATGAACAAAGGATCCAGGTGTAAGAAGATTGTTTTCCTTCTGTTTGATTTTGTGAGGGGGGCATGACTTAAAATGTAAGAGGAAGGGACTAGGAATTAGTTTGTTTTGTTATGTTTTCCCGTAATCTAATGCACGGAGACACAGAGGAACAGAAAATCAGATGACCTGAGAGCTTTAAGCTGCACATCCTGTCCCTCATACTGGCACAAGGTGTAATGTAAGCTTGGCTGGTCTGAACTAACTTAGAGATCCTGCTGCTGAACTCCAGTGTACTAATAAGGGCTGTATCTCATTGCCCTGTGTCTTTTTTACTCCCTGAGCTAAAAGACTTCAATAGTTAGCAAGAGCAGAGAGCAAGAATACTTTACAGCCTAAAATTCAGGTCTTAAGAGCTGGAAGTATATTTTTGAAAAGTAGTAGATGTACACTTCAATGTGGTTGAGACATCAGCTTTCTACAAGGAGTATTTGGATAGTTTGGCTGGAGAGCAATTTCATAATCACAGTGATAGTAAATTGATAGTAAAATTTTTAATTCATTTTTTGATTCAAGGCCAAAGGGCACCGGATGAATTGTGGATTACTCAGAAAACCCGTATAATCGCACTATTGTTTTACTAAAAAAACACATAGTAGCTTGCCTTTTTAATAGTCAATGATTTAAACTTATAAGGGGACTATGTCACTCATATTGGAATACTTTCCACTTGGAATAGTGCTGTTGAACTGTTTACTCCACTCACAGGTATTGTGGATGACATCGAAGGCAGAGCATAGGTTTAATTGGCAAATGGTTTACACTGTGACTGACAATGGAGCAGGGAGCACATAAAGATGAAAGATGTGGAAGATCAGAGCAAGGACAGAAGAAGGTAGGCTAGGTCAAGAGGAACTCTGGGTGATAAAATGAACTTCGATCAGATTTAGAAGGCAATAGGGAGACAGTGAAGAAGAGGGATTTAGGAATATCTTAATGAGATCTCAATACTGGGAGCAGTGGATTACTTTTGCATTACACTGCTTTAAAAACTGGCTAATGTGAGTGTCATTTAGAGACTGAAGACAGCAAGGTCGCAGTAGACATGGATGTGGAGAAGGATGGACTTGACAAAGATTTTATGGGGAGAATGAAGAGGAAAGGAGAGATGTCTGAGACATTTTTGAGATTAAACTAGGAGGATTTACTGATAATATCTATTGGCATACAGGGATAGGATTTAAACAAGTGAAGATGAGCAGGTGAACACATGAGAAAGCAGCCACTTTCAAATTTGTGCTGTCAAAATTTTCAAAATATGCTGAGAAAAAATATTGAGGTGTCACAAAACTGAAGTATTGGTAGGTGTTTGTCTTTATAGGCAGAGAGGAGTGACACAGAAAAACATGTATATTCCTGGAAGACTGGAGAATTCGTCTAAATTAAATAAAACGGGTAAAAGAATGTGGAATGTCAGTACTGCAGAATCCATTTGTGCTTGCCTCAAAATCAAGAAAAATGAAAAGTAAATAGTTTCTGGAAGCACTTCAAAAGACAGTCTTTCCACTCATATCTGGGAAGGAAACTACCAGTTCTATACTTAAATGTCATGTTCATTTCATAAATGGGCTCATTTATCTTTACAAGACTGAGTTAAGAGGGCATAAGTAAATGAATATACACAGGTTAACATGCTTGACTTCAAACCACATATTTTTGATTACTGATCACTGTGATTAAAATATCTTATGTATGGCTGTAGAATTCTCAAGTTGGTTTTTTTTTTTTTTTTGCTGGAGAATCGATAGGAAGACATCAGACTGCTTTTATAAATTATTGGATATTTTCCAAGCTTTGCATCATTAAAAAAATGTATTTATTCATACTGGTTTTAAAGGAAATTGGGATGCTGATTGTGCAGACAATGCTATGAAACTAATATCCACAGCTGGTGACTTCCTAAAGGTCAGTCTTAGGGAACTTTCAAGAGATAAATATAGATAAATATACAGCAACCTATAAACAGAAGAGCAAAATCTGAATAGACCTAGTATGAGGTGTGTCTCTTTTAAATTAGCATAAGCATGATGCACTGTATTAAAGATATTTGTTCCTTTGGTGTGGCCAAATTTGAACTGCTAGCAGAATATAAAACGAAGAATTTCACCAAATTTGCAATGTGCAGTGAGGAAAAACTGTTGTAGTGTATCAGGATACATATTTCTTTCTCAAACTACAGGTCAAATATGCCTGTAAATACTTAGCAGGAGTCAAAAAAAGGCATTTCATGGTCATCTTATGAATGTATATGCCATAGGCTGCACCCCTCACTTTAAGAGCACTATGGATCATCCTGAAAAGGGATGGTTAAAGGGTATATCAGACTGAGAGATCCTGAATACTCCAGGCAGGATTTGTATGTCTTCAACCTCCTTGATGTTGAGTGCCATGTATATTCAGCACTCTCAGACTCCAGTATCTAACCTATTACAATGTGCTCCCGTATAATCTACGCTGTACGTGCAGACCAGCCACATGCACGTGCATGCACACACGCATTTATCTTGATCACTTAAGGACATACATCTCTCACTTACTGAATTAGGATGATAAATATTTAATGTCAATAATAAAAATATAATCATGATCTTTCCTTTCAGCCTTTGCTTTTGGTGTTTTTCTGACAAATGGCTGCTGAATTGCCAAGTTTGCTGCCAAAAGGAGTATGTGATGTAAAACAGATAGAGGATGCACAAATGCATTGGATAAAGCTTTTTCTATGATGCTTGCTGGTTATTTTATACGTACATCAAATTTACTAATCTATCCAACACCCATCTAAACCGGGGCACTAAGAGCCTCATCCAGCCTACTCTTAAACACCTCCAGGATCAGTGAATTCACCACTTCCCTGGGCAGCCCATTCCAATGGCAGATCACTGTTTCAGTAAAGAATTTCTTCCTAAATACTTTAGAAAGGTTTCTTTTATCCTTGTTACTAGAGAAAATATAGTTTTTCTAGTCCTCAAAGTCTGGGTAGAATTGAAAATGTACTTAAATGTCAGATTAAAAAAAAAGAATTTCTATGATTGGTTATAATTATTTTCAAATAAAATAATCCAGGGAAAATATTTTTTGAATGCAGACTAGTCTATCATAAGGCAGCCTACCTCAGAGGACTCTAGCCCTAAAGTAGTGTCAGCGTCTGTTTTATAACTGTCTCACCTCACCTTCCTGACTGAGTGCTTCACAAATCCTTATCATTTTATGTGCAAACATCATATTCCATCTGAGCATACAGGGCTGAATACATCTCTCGGGATGATGTAACTCTAGGCATTTCTGAAGCAATAAACACACAAACTCACATAAACATATGCATACACACATCCTCCTAAATCTGCGTAGCTATGTCCATCTGAAGGAAATGGCACATTTCAGTGCTCAGAGCCAGTTTCTTTCTACTCTTTATTTTACCCTGGATAAACTCATGAAATGAGGGAATTTAAAGTGAATGCAATGTTTCTGAAAGCCAGATTAACTACCCTGAAATTGAGCTCTGTTTTTGTCTCTGCTATAATACAGCAGAGATGTACAGACTAAGCATTAAGACCCTCACAGCTAAAAGGGATAAAGTAATTCAGTTGACATGTCTGTTTGTGTTCTCCTGGGACTGGTCATGCCATGGTGGAATTGTAACAATAGTCACACCTCTGCAGAAGGAATAGAGTGAGCTCCATGAATAATTACAGCAATGAAATGCCAGACTACCAGCTGGTTTTAATACACTCATTTTATATCAGAGCATCAGAAGCAAAGGGCTCTTACAGCGCAGTACTTACATGTGAACCACCAGTGAACGGCCAGACTGGATCCTACAAGACCACAACTACATCTCTGGGTTTGGTGTTTTTTTCACATGGGAGATGAGTTCTGATACTTGTTGTTTGCTTACCACATGGTGCAAGACTGTAGCAGTCACTTTCCTGACCTGTTCAGGTGCCTACCCTCACATCATTACAGTCACTCTTGCAGCAGGGTAGTAGTCCACAAAAGTAATCCTGAATTTTTTCTCCTCAGGTAACACTCTGAAAAATGGTTAAATTTTTACATGGGTTTAGGTTCTTATCAAATTAGCTTCCATATCAATTGAGGAATGAATGACTACATCCGTAATGAGGATCTCAGGATTTGGTTGTAGACTTCTCAGGACCCTTAATCTGCCATGGGGTTTTATCTTGCAGAGCTGCAGGTCAAAGGGAGCAAAGGAGAAGAAGTGACCAGCTAGATGTGGCCACAGAGATCGAGAGGACTGTGGTTAGATGAGGTATACACAATGCTGGAAAAGATGATGCTCTTTTCCGTCCTTTCAGTCCCTCACAGTTAACAATATCCTGAATAACAGCTCATAAAAGTGTCAGTCCTCTCTGCTTTTGTGTTCTGCCCAGTTTCTCATCATCCTGCCATGGCCAGAGCCCTCTTCCTCCACTCTCTTTCCCTTCACCCTTTCTCCCAGTGACTCCTCAGGAATTTGTGCATTTCCTATTTGAGAATCCTTGCAGAAGGAAAAATGCTTGAGGACCATGGTAGGGAACAAACTAATACTCAGAAGAGAAACACAATAAGTGATCATTTAGAACTTAGAGTGGAAAGTTCATTGCATGAACTGCCAAGAGTACTGTAAGTCAAAACCAAACACCTGCATTACAAACAAGAGCCGTATAGTGACTTACTTTTTGCATTATCCCTTCCTAGCCAGGAGGGTCTTTGCAATGCGTGGGCCAAGAAATCAATTGTTCTGTAATATTATTTCCCTGTGATATCATCTCATCCATTCCAGTTTTCAGAAACATGGTAGTTCGCTGGGAAGTTGTGAAGTTTTGAGAAAAGGTATTACTACCCCCCAGAGCACAAGTGAAGTCTCTCCCTTCAATGACAGCCGGGATAATGCTTTGACGGACAGGAGAAACAGGAGGCACAGGTCTTCAGGCAAACCTGCTATTATCTAATTGCTTTTCTATCATTCCAGTCACTTGGTAATTGTTCATGTGGACTGACTCCAGAAAGAGTCTAGACCCTAATACTGCACAGCAGAGACTTTGTAGCAGCTATGGGAAAGTTCAAACTTTGTTGCTGCCTGGAATAATGAATGCCATGATCTCACCCACTTCATGTTGGAGGCTTGTGTTCCTGTGGTGTTGGGTCACTGATGGATAAGCTCTGACAAGTCCTGTTAAAGCAGTTCAAAATTTAAGTCTGTAATATGCTGACTTGACTTTCTGCTAGAGACCACCATAACCATTTATCTCAATGGCTTCAATGAAATGGTTAGCCTCTTAATATAAACCTGATAACTCATTGCTAAACCTTTCTGTCTGTTCTCTAATGCAGGATGCTTTCTTGAAGAAACTCAAAGGATGCCCGCCACGCAGTTGCGTGTTTTGTATATTAATGCTCTCTTGACTTAAAAAGTAAACTTGTAAGTATAACTTGCATTCTTCAGACACTACAGGTGCTTGCCCTTTCCTCTGTAGTTTTTTGACTATGTCCTTTTAGAGTTGAAGTAGTTCCACTCCAATAAGAGAAATAATTACGAATAAATAAATCTAGTGATTACCTCCCCCCCTCCCGCCCCAGCTTGGACTCCTTCAGACAGGTCTAGAGGTCACTTTTTCTGTCTTACATTAGCCCTGCTTACAACTGCAGTAGGACTGAAGATGTCTTTCTGATCTGGACTTACTCTCCCCATGACTTGCAGCACTTTTCCTTCCTAAATTGTCCATCTTAACCCAGAGGTTAGAGGTAATTCACACACCATCAATACACCTAAATCGCTTAGATTATTTCTTACAGAGTTCATTATCTTGTACTTGTTTGTGTTGAACTTCATCTGGTATCTTGTCAGTCAGTTACCCAGGTTTTGTTAGATCCACCTGAAATTTCTTACTTTGTTCCTTGGTTTATATTAACTTAAATAATTGTGTATTGTCAGCAAATTTCAGCACCTTGTTATTCATTCCATTTCCCATATCATTAAATATGAGTGGAGAGCAAATAACGGAGGAAATTATTCATGAATATTCATTTGAAGTTAAAAGCAAATTCCATTTTAACAGCATTCATGACTAGCCCTTATTCACTTACTGCAAACGACTGAGTGCTAGAGATTTACTAGTGTAAATTCATGCAAGATAGCCACATTTTATTCTCATATACAAATAATCCCTCCAAAAATTTCAACCTGCATATTTCCTGAAAAAAAATTACATTACAGAATCACAGAATTAATAAGGTTGGAAATGACCATAGAGATCATCAAGTCCAACCTATTACCTAACCTATTGCCAACCTATTACCTAACACACCATCCCATTATCTAGACCATGTCACTAAATACATCATCCAATCCTTTCTTAAACACCTCCAAGGACCATGACTCTACAACCTCCTTGGGCAACTTTTCAATGGTAGAGGGCATATCTCTAGAAATGGGGCAGAATCCCAGGAGTTATATTTTGAAAGACCTCTCCCTTTCTCACACAGAGACAATCTGACACAAGAGATATAAGGAGAGAGTGGCATTTCTGACACATCCCATTTGACATCTGCACCAGTGTTCACCCAACACCATTGTTACTACCAGGTATTGGTCAACTGAGCCATTCCCAGCTCCTGCTCTCAGTCTGCTGGCCACAATGCCCCTGCTCTGATCTGCAGCTACACACCTGGTTGAAGCTTCAGGCAGTAACTGTACTTTGTGGGTCCCTGACAACATTAGTAATTTCAAGAAACAAGTGTCCCTCCCCCCTACAAGAGAGATTGCACTGCTTCCATGAAGCACAACTTCTTTTTAAACATTACCCTGTGTGTTTCTGAAACAACATAATGAGGTATGTCATAAATCACAGTCATAAAAGAATGAGCTATTTTTATAATAGCAGTTAAGAACCTATACAGTCTGTTAGAAATTCTGTTATGCATTGCAGAGCAGCACTAACCTAGATCAAGGTTATCTTTGGAATCCATGCAGATGTTAGGAAGAGAAAACAGAAGCAAGCCTGTAAATGAGCCAGGGAATCTACAAAACTGTGACAGAATGGACGAGCAACATCGTTGTACTGGAGTGATTAAATTGATTTGTCTTCCAAAGACCAAAAAGAGATTGAATAGATGTAGCTGGTAAGCAGTTTAATTTGATTGCTCCCATCCTTTACTCCTTATTATTTTTAAATAACATCAATACTGTGTTAAGTGTGCATATAAGAAAAAGAGCTTCTTCAGTTGCTTCAGTAAATTCAAATCTATGTAGTACATTAAGCTCCATGTGAACACAAAGTCAAAGTTCTAACACACACACTCAAAAGAGGAGCATTTGGCCTTTTGGGTAGTTAGTTTAATTGTTTTAAGGTCTGTTCTGCTCATTAGTATAATGGCAAAACCAGAATGGAATATAGTTTGGAATGTTCAAAGAGCATCAAGAAATACATGTTTGTCTCAATCATATATAGTTCTGTATGTGAACACCCAGGTGTGGTAGGCAGTTTCTGAACACACACCTGCCTGCAAGTTAAATTTAGTGGAAACTTATCTTAGCCATGGCTATGGGACTTGTTCTTTAAAAGAACTAAAATATTACAATGAGTCTATTCATGTACTGGTTGAACTGGTACCCTGAAGTCTTTGCTTGCTAATTCAGATGTTTTCATATTAAATATTTAAAATATTCTCAAAGTACACTGGTGCTACATGTATGTGAGACAGTCAGTGCTGGTTATACCATATGATACAGTCCTTTCATAAGATTGCAGGAAAGGAGACGTGCAGACACTCATATGAAACTTCCTTCACAGAAATGCTTGTATTTAAAGTGGAAAAAGAAAGGAAATTAAAATGAGATTCCATTGTTTAGATGAGAAAGTGCAAAGGTTCATGTCTAAATTAATGTAATTCTGGCTTTGACCCCTAGACAATGCATTTAAGAGCTTTCCAATAATGACATCACATTTACTTGGTGGCTATGCCTCAGTTTTCATTGTTTAATTACCTAAAGAATAAATCAACTATAGATTTATAGTATACACTTAATATACTGTATATGTTATACCACTTACATTCATTAAGTTGCTTTAATTAATTCAAATGATGATATGCAGATCACAAATGCCTTCCCTACAGCCTCAGAGCCATGATCCCAGAAACATCTGGGTGCAAAAAATGGATGTGTGTGAGAAGTTCGAGTGTGTTTCAGGAAACTAGAGGGATGTGGAATTTGCACACATGCATTTGCTATTTTATATTTCATATTGTTTGCCAATCTTTTTCTTTAAAATTCTCCCCCAGGTATCTGGAATTATCTTTTATTTCAGTATTTTCGAAGCCTCCCTATCAAAAAAAGGTTTCCTTGGAGATTTTTGAGTTCACCGAAATCAAGGGGACTATGCTGTTTTATGCAAGCTGAGGATCTAGTTTGATCATCTTAGTGAATACAGAGCAGAATGAATTTATCCAAACTTATGAAAGCTTTGTGAATATGTTTGTTTGAACAATTCTGTTGTATCCCCTCTGTATTTACAGTGTAATTTGGCAGACTGAAATTAATTTTTCTTCCCTGATTATGTTTTCTACAGACACTGGAAACGTTGATGAGCACAATACAATTTTAAATGATGTGTCTTGTTCATACTTTTTTCTTTATATTCCATTACTGTAGGATTTGAGTGGAACCATATGATTATAGTCTTACGCTGTCATGCAAATGGACTAATTTTGTTCCGTTTCCCATTCCCCTCACTGTCCTTGTCAATGCAAGGGATAAATCTTGCTCTGTGTTCTGTTCCTCATAGACTTGCAAGGCTGTCATCAGAGTGGATTAATCTACTGCCTGTGTTATCGCAAAATTCTCTGTCCTAACAATGACTTATCCCTGAATTTAAAGCTCGATATACTTTATACTTAATCTGTAGACTTAGTCTTGCAACAAAAATTGTAATGAGAGCTAAAAATGGTACAAAAATAATCCATTCTTATCACAGTCTTTGAATTGTAATTTCATGGGTTTCCTTGAATACAGTATTTTACTGAACTGTACTAAGAGAGAACATGATAGAATAATGTACACTTGAAATTTCAATTTTAAATGTCACCAAAAGTAAACTTCCAAATTGTTTAATTAAGTGACTGTAACTGTATTAGAGATTATTCCCAGCACAATTGCCGTGTAAACAATTCCTTTGATAAAAGCTAGGAGGTGGACAAACTATTACTCAACAGTATGTAAAAGCACCATTAAAAATAATGATAATGATGGAACTTAAACTGAGAATTATACAAATTTTAGAGTATCTTCTTCTACATATAATCCCTTAACTGCCCTCTTCATGCTTGGCTATTGCATGGTTTTAAAACTGATGTGGTTGCTATGCATGCTTGCAGTTTATTCTTTCCTCAGGGTTCTCACACTGGTCTCCATTAGAAGAAAAAGTGTTTAAAGCGTTTCTTTAAAATATACATTTATGTGTGTGTTCAAGATGCTAGATGAAATTACGAATGGTTAATATTTCTTGCTCTCTGATGTAAGGTGTAAAAGGCCAAAAGAAACTGATTTAAGCTGTTCTGGATGGAAATAGCATCTTTTAAATTTTAAGTTATCTTGGTATTTTATTAGCATATTATGCTTTCTTACATGAGAATTTTAAAATGAGGCAAAGAAGTCAGTGCTAGACTCTGCTAAATGGAAGCAGGGACTTCCTCTCCACTTCCTAAAGCTGATTTACAGAAATTCCCATGTTAACCATTTCATTTACAGGTTTTATTTGTTTGACTTCTTAGTTGGCAATTTTGCCAATGAACCCTGTGCAAACTTTTGCATGTCAGCTCTGTGATTTTTCTCACCGTGCTTTATGAGATGCCTCCTACAACTGGCAGGGGGCCTGAGACGGGTTGTGTTAAACTGCCGTGTTGCTTCTCCCATAACTCAGCTGTGTTTTACCAGCTCCATTTCTGAACTGCCAGGAAAGCAGCCTGGAAGGCTGCTTACTTACAGCAGTCTTTAAGATAAAAAGGACGATATTATGTATTGGCACTCACAGAGATGGATTTGGCTTTGTAGCTTTGAAGAAGCAACATCATGGTTTCAGGAGAAGAATGGCTGGAGGATGAAGTAAAAAGCAGTGTGGGGTTTGTTGTGTTTTTGGCAGGTTTGTGTTTTGCTTCTTTTTTTCTTTCCTTGAAGGTATCTCTTTGTAAATGTACTTTGATAGTGTAACATTGGTGCTTTCCTTGGTGAGCTGTCTATGCCTGGTAGGATGAAATCCTGGGACGAAAAGCTGAAAAATTTTATGCTGGAGAAATCTTGCTAAACTGCTTGGTGTTCATTTGAAGGTATATTATATCCACATGAAACCCTTTTTCTCCCTATAACTTAAATGGTAGGATATCCTTGTTTCCTAAAATGTTGAAAAGAGAAAAACTTGAAAGGCAGCAGCAACAAGCAAGGAATGTACTGGGTAACAGTGATGTTCCATACAGGTATTAAGGAAATTCAGCTAGATCTGCCATATACTGTCTGTCCCTGGGTGAGAAATGACTGCCTCAGAAATGGAAGAAGACCCAGACTACTCATAAGATAAAATCTGTCTCTAAATGAGCATGCTAAAACAGTTCGCTTTCCCATGAGCTGTCCTTTCTGACACCCAGTCCCACACATCTCACTTTATACCTACAGTATAAAGAATGTTTTGAAGATTGTAGAAATTTCTTAAGAAGTTGCCTTAGTTCAAACATTAGCCCATCAATGCCAGCATCTACATGTAGTGATCTGAGAAAGCACTGTGGGTGAAACACTGTATGGCATTCTTTCTGCACTATAGCACTGACATATGGCTCAGTCTTGGGAAGCCAGATTCTAGTCCTGACTTTTACAAGCTTCACAACATAGACACAAAAAATGATTGTGCATGAAGAGCTCTTGTCTGCCAAGTCATATAATTTATGATCATGGTTAAAAGTCTTCCCCTGAGCAAATCTCAGCATTTGTAGAGAAAGGGTGTTTTTCTCTCGTTATGGTATCTTGGGAACCTGTCACCTTTTCTTGTGTTCCTTTTTGTTTACAACAATTTTTGAGAAACTGTCCAGCATGTTGGTAAGCACACTGTACATGTGCACTGGTAGAAGGTCTTGCCAGAATACTGTTTTCCTAGAAAACGGGCAGGTTTGGGGAGCACTCGTCCTGTCTTCTTCAGTCACTATCAGCACATTTTTCCTTTGACTTGGCAGGGAGAGTAGGAGCAGGAATTACCATCTTGGTTTTATTTACTCCAACAACATCTTGTAGACATTTGCTTTCATGACACCCTTCCAGATGGGACTGAGCATGCAGTTCTTTGAGTCCCAGAGCTCTACAGATGTCCAGATGGAAGACTAGAGAGCGCAGTAATCAGTGTATAATTGGGTAAGTGATAGACCTGCTGCAAAGCAGCATTACCTCAGCCTTAAGGAGGATTAATTACAAGAGACCTATAATGACAACTAATTCTCTTTAAAAAGTAGTGTGTGGATTCAAGGCACTTTAAGTCAAAGAAGTTATAGTTAATTCAACATAATGTACCTACATAAATAAGCACGTGTTGCAAGATACTAAACACTTTATATAGCATACTAATGAAAGTATCTGAGGTTTGTGGGTTTTTTTGGGTTTTTTTTGTAAATGTATTCTGGAAACAGTTAGAAACTATTCCCCCTGCTACCAGAGGCGGTCTTTATAAAGCATTCTGTAACCTCAAGTTTTGTCTCACACACAGCACCCAGTGCTGAATACTGAACATGAAGTTTGATCCCAAAGTGCTGATAAAATACAGCTGATTTCTCAGCTTAGGCTGACAAGATTTGTTCATGCTTAAAAAAATAACGCCTCAAGTGACAAGCCCTCAAGATTTCAAAGGAAGCCTAAGAGAGTTTTGTTCAATCAGAAGGTAAAAGAGATGCTCTTTCTGACACATCACTGCAGTCTCAATGGAATAAGATAGACACCAAGGAGGAGAAAATACTACTGATCAGGTTAACATGAAAACTTTTTTGCAAGCGCTAATTGGGATGCAAATCTTTGTACCATAAAAAACCTGAGCTATGAATAGAGCATTGGAGTTTAATTGATTAAATCTGTCAGTTTCTAAAAAAGCCAGAGATATGCGTTCTGATATACTTGACTCCCAACTGTTTTATTAATAGCTATATGGTGCTTCAGCTTCCTTAGAGATGCAGGGATAACACACTGTATATTTTTACAGTTAGGTGGATTTGCTTTGAAAGGCACACAACAGAATCTGATTCATAAGGTGAGCTGGAATGCACCTGTCAATGGGGCACTGCTACTGCCACCACCACCTGAACTGCTGAGGCTGCAGAGGTGTCCAAAAGCATGAGGGGGGGATGACAGTGACTGAATATCATTGACACATAGGGGTTTTCCACTGTTTCATGAAAGAAATTATCATAAATTGTATTACAGTCTTGCAAAATACCAGAAAATCAAAGAGAAATAATAATAAAACCCTCTCAACCAAACCTGCACTTAGGCTAAATATTGTTTTAATTTCATTGTCATTTTTCCAAATTCCTGCTCTAAGAAGCTAACAAATTTATGAATCATGTATTCAGTGATGCACTCCCCTTTCAATGGGTATGATAGAGTGTATGCGTGTGCACTCCCCTTTCAATGGGTATGATAGAGTGTATGCGTGTATGTGTGTGAGGACGATGCTGGCCCCTCTGATAAATGCTCATTGGTATGCTTAAGCTTAATGCTTAACAATACAAATTCCCCCACAGCTGCTTTCTCATAATAACTCAAGTAGATTAGTTTCAAAATCATATATCCAGTAAGTCCCTCTACAGATGTTCACTGTCACCCTATGAATCCTCTCCCTTATTTCTTCAAAGTGAATTATATTTTTCTCAAATCCTGTATCAACATTTATCAGAGCATAAATCAGAACTTTTCAAAATTACTGTAATTAATTGAAAGCCTGTAAATTCCTTATCTATCCAAGGGCAAGTGTAAAATCTTGTAATGAAGTGTCACTAAAAATTATGGTATAAATTAAAACTGAACTAGAATGCATTTGTTTATCTTCCCTCCTACTCCCAACTGAAAAAGAAAATATCTTATAATCTAAAATAACAATACTCAAATACTGAGGTATATAGTATGATGCATGATGTTATGTTGTTTCATTAATATGACTGCTATATGGCATGTGTTTTCTTATTGGAATAATATTTAATTGAGTGTTCTTTCATTTTGCATTGCATACCTGGTCTCACATTATTGCTCAGAGATTTAGTCTTTAAAGAATAAAATATGAGAAGAGGAAATAAAAAAGTTAAATCAGTGGGTTTATGTTTCTACTTCACGTAGAAGCACATGAACACTTTTTGGTTTTCCAGCAATTCCAAAAAGATTGAAACAGTTCCAAAACACCTGAGTCAAAATAAGAAAGCATGAATTCCCTGAAAACATAAGATAAAAATTTGAATTATAAAGAAAAAAAATCTTCACATAAAAAAATCCTTTCAGTTTGAAATACTGAAATATCAAGATATGGAATCAGAGCAAGGAACTTTAACTTCTATTTCAGTTTTTGTATAAATTTCCATCAATCTTTTCTTGACAAAAACAATTCAGAGAAATTGAAATGGAGCCAACGAAAAATTCATTGCTATCCAATAAGTGTTTTTCAACAAAATTTGACCTAGCTTTCTCCTGAGACTTGGCAAAGAGATTAATTTATTTATGAATTTTTCAAGTTTATTTTTTATGTTTTTCTATTAAAATCCCCAACCATAAATGGGGAAGAGATTCCAGCATAAATATATTTGACGGCTTGTGAAGAGAGAACTTGCTGCTATTAATCCTGCTGACAAATAACAGCTCAAATTTACTCTGTACAGAGTCCTTCTAAGGTGTGAACAGTCGAGTTTGGACAAATTGAATAAAAAGTGAGTCACCTGTTACAATACAGATGCACTGGGGTTTTGTGAGTGTGGAAAACATCTTGGGGACCAAAGCCCAAAGCTGTGGTGGGGTTGAGGAACGTGAGGGTGGGTGATGTGGGGTAGACTCCAGCCAAAGTTTCATGGCAAAGTAACCCCAGCAATGTAAATTTGGAACAGCCACACACTCAAGAGTTCATCACTGACCTCACCCAAACAAACCCTTTGGGGTCAGGAAAAAAGAATGCCATGGGGAGGTGGTGGGAAGCAAGGGTGTTCTTGGAAGGCAATGCATGCATGGTGGGGACAGACAAACCAGAAACATGGCATTTAAACTATTCCTCTCCATGCAGGGGAGTCTGGGACTGAAACCTGTAGAGTGTAATTTTGTTCAAAATGTCCACTTTCAGGGTTCAGGGCATTGCAGTAGAGGAATAGAGATGATAAATATTGCTATTGTAAAGTATGTTTCCTATACAAGCTGACATAACTGTCTGTATTTCAAGTGGTTGGTTTATATAGCAATGGTTGGAAATGAGGAGATTTACTGCAAATACTACCATAAATAAACTTTCCCTAACCAATATTGGTAACACAAACAAATGATTATGTCTGTTGTCTGAAACTCAGCGAAAGAGCAAAATTGTGGCAGGTGTGACACCTGATAGCTAAATTGAAATTTATAGAATGCATATGGCAGAACTTCATTTTTCTTTTTCATTTACTGATCAAAACCTAGATGACAGACAGTGTAAAATGAAAACAGATGAAATGAATTTCCACATGGATCCTGCCAGGTTTCATTTTCTCCACAAGTTCTTGGAAAGCCCAGAACTTATTCCCACGTGCATGGTCAGAATTTGCAGATTCTGTGCTTTACCTCTTCATCCTGCCATCTGACAGTTTGCCAAGTCCTGTGTGCTGAAGAATTATTGCAAAGAGAAGTATGTTTATTATGGTACCAAGATCTTTCTATTAGACTTGATAGTCTAATTTTTATATAGACCATAAATAAAATATAATAATATATAAATATATATGTACACATGCACACATTAATTAAAAAACTTTTCAAAGTCATAGTCATTATAATGCTTTCTCTGATGAAAGTAGAAAGACTGAATAATAAACGAAGTGTAATGGAAATTTGATATGAGTTTTTAAATGTGGGCTGAGGTAAAAGGTGAACATAAGCAACAGATCCTTTTACGTGTCTGATATGAAACAAGATTCTCTGTGGAATAAGTTTCAGACAGGCATAGAGAATTTATTTTTAATCAGCTTTAAAATGCAGTCTATAATAAGCGTGCCCTTAGGCAGTTATACTGTGCGTGCCATCATAAAAAGAAAAAAAAAAGAAAAATCTTACAATGAGGCTTAAGAAAAATGGTCAACTGGATGCTAGGTTTTTTAATCTGTGGTTGTCTTTGCCCCTGCTGAGGATTCCTATATCATCTTTTCATCAGGAGAGTTTGGCAAAGCCACTCAGCGGGTGCTGTATGTTGGGAGCCACAAAAATCAATATAGGTAATATGAAGGCAATTTTTAAAAGCTAATGTGTGAAGCATTAAAAATCCATGCAGTATAAACCATGTATAATCTTACCAACTCCCCAGCTCAAATGGATCAAACACCAGAAATTGTGGTATATTGCACACTAAAGTGAAATAACCTTTAAGGCTGAAGATTGATTCTTTTGGGAAAGTTTTTACAATATGGTATATTAAGCACTTCAGATAGAAATAACATGTTTTCTTATAACAGGAAAATACACTTCTGAAAGAAAACAACTAGACAGTGATCTTATGTGCTAAATGAAGGGAATTAATCTTATAGGTGGAAAAGCTCCAAACTTATGTCTTTTCATAAGAAAATTATCAGATTGTTTCCTTTTCATAGAACAATATAATTCAATTACAGTTTTTAATTAGGACATCATAGTTAAAAAAATGTCTAGTGTTTTCTTGGACAAAACATATGTCATACAGCATTACAATTTCTTTGGCTAAAGCTTTATAAACCTCTTAAGCATCTGATGAGGTCCAGTGCTAGAAAAAAATTGCTTTTGAGTTTCCATGCACTGAAGTTGTCCTATTAAAATCAAGGTGATTGTTCTGGGGAAAAATCAAGTAAAACACTAAGGCATGCTACAATCTACCCAAGAGATGAGAGGTGGGGGAGTGTTTTTGTCTTGGCTGGGTAGCTGGGAACATGAAGAACAGAGAGAAGAGGGGACATGCCAAGGTTATGTGTCTTTTGTCTTTGTACTCTTTGTCAAGGCATGGTCTAAATACACATCATGAGAATCCTAGAGGGCACAATATCATCTCATTTTGAATCGAAGCACTCTCTCTAATTCAATGCAATCTTCCAAAACAATTATAGCCTACAGCATATGCACAATATCCTTGAAAAAAATTAACATGTGTTTTGTATAAAATTCCTAGCACAATTATTCTCCTAGTACACTACTATGAAATGAAGAATAAGTAAAGAGGCAGGTAAAAGGAATCACCAATACACAGAAAACATTAAAAATTGAGAATATTCCCCAAATCCCAAACAGAGAATTAATGCAGCCATTCCTGCACTCAGTCCTACCAACATGCCCCTGTACTGGCCAACTGGATTAACAGGGCAAAAGAATCAAAACATAAGCCTAATTGTGTTGGTTTCTCTACAAATACATACTCAATGTCTCCAAAGAGATGTACTCTGTAACTTTGCCATAGGAATAATATATTTCACTGTTCCTTTCTTAATTATTTCACTGAGACCTATGGAAATCCCTTGTTAAAACTTTCGCTGTGATGTAAAGTAACACTTTTTATTATTTAACATTTTAGGATTGCAGATTTTGTATTTGAAGAATTTCAACTAAAACATTAAAAACCATCTCCTTCAGAACAGAAGTGTATTAAGTACAGAACAGATTTGCATAACTCTTCTTAAGAGTGAGCATGATTAAAAATGCCCCTAACACACTTGAAATACATTCTAGCAGTCAAGAACTGAAGGAGGAAAATGAGATGCTTCAAAATATAATGAACTTCTGTATGCTGTAATATTAAAGGGAAAAGAACAGAATTTTCAAAAATGTCCAGGGGAAAGAAAAACCAAAGACCAAGTAAGATTTCTGAATAGCAGAGAAGAGGAAACACCCATCAAGGACTAAAGCATGGCAAAACTCTTCTCTTGATACTTTTAATAGGAATGAATTAGAAGCAGAGGTGCATTGGATGCAAAATCCAAGGGAAAGTAAAAAACAAAAGTAAACCCAAAGTAAATCAAAGGGAAAATGTAAAACTAATCTTCGGTGAAGGGAATGTAAACATATACTTTACTAAAGAAGGCTTTGGGATATGAAGGGTTTTGCTGCTTGAGGACATGAAACTAGCAGAGATGATAGTAGGGGGCACTTGAAAGATTTTGCAGACCAGGCTCCACTACCCAAACATTAAAAAAAACCATGCTTGAGTTTAAAGAGAGAGGAAAAGATGAGTGACCGGGACATGTAAACTTTTAACCTGGCTTTTGTTCCAGGTGAAGAACCTGAGAGCATCACAGAGGAATTAATTTATGAGAACTGATGGAGTGGAAAGCATCTCAGCAAAGCTGGCTTGCATTTGCTGAACCCAGGCTAACATTACCAATCGACATTTTCCACACACTGAGTTGGGCAAAAAAGTATGAGGTAAAATTAATCTGGACTTCAGCAGGATGTTTTGATCTAGTTGCAATCAGAAGAACCACTGAGATAATGGAGATGAATTGCTGGCTCAAGATACGGTGGATAGTGATTAGCTTTCAGATAGAGTATTATCAGGCTGAGTCATGGTTCAGCTCAGGCAGCACCGTACTACATAATCTCTAATGATTTTTAAGGCAGTGATTAATTTGGTCTTGATCAAATCTGTTGTTGGAATTGGGAACAGCAATAAATAATTATTCTCTTAGAAATATAATATAAAATGTTACATACATTAAATGCATCTGAGGAAGACTCTCAGGTGGGTATTGATGGAACAGCAGTTATGACCTCTTACATCAAGGAACGAGAGAAATGATGGTGAGTCACAATTTAGAAAACGATTTTTTAAGCGTTACTTAGAAAATGATTACAAATATAGTGATGGGGATAAAGGGGATAAAGTAGGGAAAGAGTACACATCAAATGGCCACTGAAAAGCCAGTTTTCTCCTGGGATGAATACACGGGGACATAAGCTATGCTTACTGCATAGTAATGTGCACTTGTCTTGAGCTGAGTACAAACCACTACCAAGCAGAAGTGCTTGCAGTTTCTCACTACTTCCAGGAGTCTGATAAACTGCTTGCGATACTGAATGGGAGAATTCAGGTCAGTAACATTCCCAATTCAGAGAGAAGCTTCAAAGCGATTTTAAATTGCCTCCGTTACATTTAGAATACCACAAACTAAGCATTTTATGTCCAGTGGATATTTTTGTAAATGGTATCACAAAGGGAGAAGTGGCTCATGAAATGGAAATTTAACATGAAATGCAGATTTCCCTAGTCGAGATGCCATTGAGTCTTTCTTCTCTACAACAGTCTCACAAAGGCTCTTTGCTTGCCAATAGCACCATATTGTCATAGCCCTATCATTTGTCCTCAGTGAAATAATTAATTTAGCACTTGTGTAGGGGGAAGGTTCAGCAGTTCTCTTGCAACACCGACATTGGTACTTCTGCATTAAACTTCAGACATTTCCCCCATGTAGGAATCAACTGTAGGAAGCCTGGCTTCTTAGCTACATCTTTTATCGACGCGTACATTTTTGTTGGAGCTATTCTGCTATGCTTATGCTGATAAATACCAACATAGATGAGAAAAAGAAGAAATACTGGTTTGACCTTAGCTTTATAGAACTGACCTATAATGTAACAGAACATAACATAAAATAAATGGAGGGGAGGTTGCAGCCAGGTGGGTGNTTCTTGATACAGTTGAAGGACAGAAACCTTTAATTTTCCTGCATGTCAGAATAGACAATCCAGATTCTGACCGCAGAAATATTTATCTACATGTTTAACTTCTACTACTAATAGTATTCAAACCTTTTTATTGGCCTCATCATGTATTTAAAGTTGAGTGTAAGACCAAAGAACTCCAAAGGTCAGAAATGAAGTCAGGGTTTACACAGAGAGAACTGAGGTCCAGAGGGAGTGAGTAGCCAGGAAGTGACCGTATATCAGAAGCAAAATTAAGTTCAGCCTCTGAGATCCAGTCATCCAATAAAATCACAGGAGCACATTCCCTCTATTTAATAATTAGAAAAAAAATGAGATTGAAGAAAAGGAATTTGTTTGGAAATATTTTTGCCTCCATTTTGGGGCCAGATTTCAAAAGCAGTATCTTTATTCTGTAAGTAGGCCTAACAAAATCAGAAGAGTAAATGCCCATGGAAAGTGTTAGTGGAAGTCTGTGATTTTTGATTTGCTTGTTGCTAGGTTTTATTCTCTCCTAACAATAATTCCTAAAATAATCTAAAATGTCTGTTGTTTATATCTGAAGTAGACAACAGTTTAATATATGCATACCTGCTTCTAGTGAGTTGGAAGCACAATGTAACTATGATTTTATTACCATATCTTTTGTTTTCTGGGTTTCTATTTCAAGGGTTTGATCAAAATTAATGTGGTCTCTCTACCCAATGGCATTTACTTTGGTTATAAGATTAGAAATGTAAATTTGCAATAAAAAGAGAAAATAGGAAGCTGTTTTTAATGAATATTTTACACATGACTAATTAACAGAATCCCCTACAGGAATTTGGAAGTAATAAGGAATTGACTGAAAATAAATTAAAAATTAATAAAGGGGTCTCCAAACAACTTTGTTTATGAGCATTACCAGTTGCATTCTTAGTTATGAATATTTCAAGCTGCTTTGCTATTCAGGATGTTTTATTCTTGGAGTGTTCATAATTTTAGAGGTGATTAGACAGAAAAAAGAACAACACAAAACAAAATGTCTTGAAATGATAAAACCTACCCGGGGAAAATTTACTAATGCACAAATAATGGCTTAATATCCATTGTTTTTGTCTAATAATACCTGCAGTATGATGTTCCTCTTAATCCTCACCTTCTAAATGGAGGGAAGAGAAATGCTCATGAATTCATTGAGAAAAATGAAAACCTATTCCAGGTTATTGTCTTAAGACAAGAATTGGAGTCACACAGCTGTGCATAGTCATTAATGATTGTTAGCTGAGCCTGGAGAGAGGCTTTGCCATGTGGGAAGACTGTTGCAGCAATCAGAGCTGGTCCAGCAGCAGATTGTGGATGGGGCTGGGGTACCAAAGCTGGGACACCAGGCATTCGTATATGAAACATGCACAAAGATACTTTGATAATGGTAGAAGGGATGACTATCACTCACCTACTGTGTTCCCGTTTTCTCTACTAAATCTATACATCATTGCAAGACAACAGTACAAAAAGACATATGTTTGCAGTGTATCTTCATTTATATAAGTGTAGCAAATATTACCTGGGGAGGGGGAAACACATGAATGCCAAGTGTTCTCATCTGCCTAATTTGAAATAAAAGTGATTCAGATTCTCTGGTATTGCCTTTGTTACAAAAATTCATAGAAAAACTTCCTCAGTGAACTTACGCTAAACCATTTAGTATGTTTGGTTGAGGAGGTCAAAACACTATCCTGAAGAATGGAAAAGAAAATGAAAGAAATAACCAATTCAAAATAAATAAATTGATCCACTTCACTGTTAGATTATCTGAGATGATCAGATCAGTCTAGGTACCCTAATACCAGACAAGTTACAACAAAATTAAGATAAAATAAAAAATAATGAGCAAGAGTTTGTTTGGTTTGTTAGTGGTGTTTTTTGTTTAATTTCAAACTAAAATGAAACCAATGAGAATTTTACTCAGCTGGTCACTTTTTTCCTCTCTAAATTCATCATCTCAACTGTCTCTCCTCCTGCCCAGGTAGACAACAGAATAGCAAGAGGATTCTGCTACCTGCCGTGACAAAATTACAGAATCACAGAATACTATGAGTTGGAAGGGACCCACAAGGATCATCTAGTGCAACTCACCATCTAACGCCCGTACAGAGACCTAACGCACACCCCAGAGTGGTGAACATAAACTTAGATCCCTCACAGGTGCACAGTCCACTCCGAGCCAGGAGGGACCCACAGGACCATCCAACCCTACACCCCCCAGCTAGACCATGTCACTGAGCTCCTCATCCATTACCAGTAGAAAAACATGATTAAAAAATATGAAAAAACAATTCCACCTTTCAATTCACTGCCACTGCCATCTCAGAAGGTTAAGATGTCTTAAATAATGAATTAACGTTTAGAGTGTGAGCTCTTCAGTTGGAAGAAATCTTAAGATCTCTTGACAATAATGAAAATGGTGACTCCATCGTCATGACATGTGAAACTCCTTTAAGTCATTAAGAATCTGTTACACTTCAGGCACTGCTGTTCTCATAATAAAATTACAAGTTTCTGCTGCAATGCATGGGGGTCCTAGAACTTCATCACATGCAGGAAGACCACGTATTTCTCTGATCAATACCGCTGATTAACTATTTTTTAAGGCTTTCTAAAATAGAAGTACTTCCCTGTGTCTTGCAGGAAGAAACACAAAAAAATCATAGTCATTTTCAGGTAAGATTTGACCTTAGGTGGACAGATGAAACCTGGGAAAGTTCCTAAGTCTCTGAGTTCCTATCTGAACATGACAACCTTCAGATAGCCTGTGCTACTAATTTTAAATAACAATATGCACTCTTGAAAAGCCAAGGAATTCTCTGCAAGTGTCAAGTCACTAGTTAGTCTTTGATCTCTTTTTCCATTGCCCTCATCTAACAAAGAATCAAGTAAATAAAGCTGTAAACATTTTTCACCAATCCACAAATGTGATGTTACTTAAAAATAATTCACTGATCATGACAATTTAGTCATCAGTAAAAGCTTTTAAGTAAAACCTAAAATATATCCACATTGTAAGAAGAAATTATAACTTCTGAGGTTGATTGATAAGACCATTTATTAAGGACTTCTGAGCAGATTTGCTCAATTGAAGATAAGTTTTGAACAACATTTTTTGGATATTCTTTCAATTCTTCACAGCCTCTAGTTCATTTCCCCCCTTCTTAATGGAAGTACTTTTTTTTCCTTTCTGAAATATTTTTTTTTTTTTAGGTAGAAAATCACCTTATGTGTTTCTGAGCAGTTTGTGAAAACTAGACTGAAAAAATGGTTGAAATTTAAGTATCAATAACTGCCAGTAAACACTGGCAAGAACTCCAACCATTGGCAAGAACCTTTTATTGGAAGAAACAACCTTTGCCTTCTTGTTGGGATTGCAGCCTGTGGCTGCAGTGAGAGAGGAGGCGCGTTGCAGGAGTGCACCAAGGGCATGGTGTAACCAGTAGCATTAACCAGGAGCCGCCAGGTAGTGAATGAACAGCTGGGGAACAGTTTGATTCACAGATGCTTCAATATCGCTAGAAAAGCTTGTGCTGAGGTGAAATTCATGGATGTTTTGCAAATAACAAACCCATAGTTCCTCCAGCTGTGAATAGTCAAGCTGCAAATAATAATTTGAGAGTCCAGGCCAATTCTCCCCACAGCTACAATGTGTTGTAGAGGACTGCTGTGTGACTTCAATACATTTTCCTCACAGGAGTGGTGAAAGCAAGGAGGTGCAACTTCTCCTCCCTTCCCTGTAGCATCCCAGACCATTCACAGTTCCCACCACATGGCAGGTAAGCACCACATTAGCTGTGTCTTTACACAACCAGCTGCCAGAATGTATAAATCTTGAACATCAAGCCTTTCAAATCATTCTACCAAAGAACAAAACCGTTCCTTAAGGAAAATGAAAAGATCAAATACAGTTCCTGACTTTTTGCGAGTCCTTTTTTTTTCAGAAAACCCCCAACAAAACAAAAGAGCAATTTGTATATATTTTCTAAAGTTTTGATGATCCTTGTGGGTCCCTTCCAACTCATAATATTCTGTGATTCTGTGATTCTGTGACATATTAGTTCCTGAGAAAACTCTGGCATATCGTTATCACAAGACAAGGAAGTAAACAATAAACCAGACTTCTCAAGTAATATTGTTTAGTTCAAGAAAACTGGAAACAAACAGAATAAGCAGTGAAAAGCAAATTAAATTTTTTAAGTCTCTTAGGTACTTCTCTTCAGTCCTTCAGGTTCTCAACTTACACTGAGTCTTCACAGAGGTTATTACAGGGTCTAACTCTACAATTCATATTTATCGGAGAGCAGCAAGCAGGTGATCAGTAGAGGCAGTAGTAATTTGCATTAGCCATTGTAGAAATACTTGCAAATGATATGTCCAATGTATTCTTAAGGCTAAATAAAAGAAATTTTTGAATGCTGGAAAATTACATGTAAAACAGTGTTAGAAGAGCATACTAATCATAGACACACTCTTATGCTCCATGGAAGAAACACTATTGCTTTACTTAAAAAATAAAAATAAGGACTAGTAATGATTTGAAAACAGAAGTCTGTTCATGTATGATGAGCTAGGAACTATAAAAAGTAGATTTAAAAATGTGTTTAATTGACATTTCTAGCAGCTGTTTTATTTTCAACTTCAATTAGGAGCTATTTGCAAAGAAAATATCCAAGTGTTTTGGCTCTGAGACAAGTTAAATTTTTCTGGATTTAGTTCATTTTTATTAAGTGGGGTGTTACTGGCTTCTCTCTCTCTCTGGCTAACTATTTTAGAGCACATCTTGCATATGTGAGTGAATTTTAGATCAGTAATAAAGTAATATGCATGCATATTACCAGTAAAACCTGCTACAGAAATGCCATGAAACTCTGACATGCCTTCCTAGCCTTCCTTACTTTCCTCCCCTGCCCCCAAACAAACAACCCAACATCAATTTCTGGCAGTCATTTGGAACAATTGTCTCTCCAATGCATGGGGAATTTTGAGTCCTGGCACAAGCAATGATCAGATATAATTTTGCCTTTTACTTCAGTCTCCCAATAGAACTCTGCCTACAGCAAAGTGAGCATAATTTCCTACTCTGCTGACCCCTACTCTACCTACTCTTCCTACTCTACCTGACCCCTGCTACGTTTATGTCTCTGCAGACACTACAGTAGCTTCTGTCCTTTCCCCAGATTTCCTACTTGTGTGCTGTCAAGACCAACAAATCAGGTTATTTTTGACTTGGTGGATACTCCATCTTCCTCTCGCTGCTTTTCTGAAGTTTAGTCCACTCCCAACCACCCTTCTCAAAGTTTCTGGAGGTGCAGGTGGTGTACTGCCATTGACCACAGAGATGGCTTCAGTGGATCATACATCCTATTAGAATTATTCCAACCTCTCTGGAGCCTTGCATATACAAATTTACAGCCTAAATCAATTCAGGGGCCCATAAGAAGCCGCTACCTATGATCTATTTACTACCTGGAAGCTTTGCTATTAAATATATCTTTAAATGAGATTTAGCTAAGAAACAGCTTTGTACAATCCTTATTTGAAAAGAAAAGGTTGTAAGATGTGAGAATGTGCCAAGAAATTTTTGTTTTTAATGACAGTACATTGACAAGGACATAGCTTTTAAAATAAAAACATCTATTCACCATAGCCGTGAGTTCAAATAAGGTGTATTTTATTGCTTATTTTCCTTGTTGCATTACCCAGGGAGTGTAATGTAATTTGCTAGTGCCACCTGCCCTATTCAAATACATTAAAATAAGGATTCTTTACTGTTTTCTGAAGAACATAGCCACACTGTCCTTTGATCTCAAGCTTATATTAAAAATCATGTTTGGATGTTTGATTTGTTTTTACAACAAGTAAGCAAGGATTGTTTTGCAGTAGGTTTCCATAATCACATATTCACTTCTATCATGCAATTTTAAATAAAGTATAAAGTGTCGGCATGGAGGGAAAGTACAAAGCTCTTTTAAAATGAAGTGCACTAATTAAAAATGAATAAATATGTTCAAATAATGAATCTTGACTATAAAAGAAGCCAAAATCTACATTCCAGTGGAGGAAATGTATGAGGAACACAACATGTTTACTTTAAGATTCTATTTAACTCTACTGACAGCTATTCTCAGTAACACTGAAATAATGGTAATACACCTTTTTTACTCTTTCCCTTATATATGTGTGTATATATACATAGATATATATATGTATGTATTATAACAGATAGCTACCAGTACCGGCATTTCTTCTGTAAACTTGCCTGATTCAGATCTCAATCCTGCAGCCTGGGAGACTGAATTTCCTCATCCCAGTGTTTTCAATGAGTGGTATTTCTGTGCTCGGAAAAGCTGAATCCCAGGAATTAAACTGAGAGTAAGGTTAAGTGCTTACACCTGTCTTGCCTGGGACCATCCTTCTTTGATACCATATTTAGCTTCATGTAAGAGATAATTAAGCCCCAAAAGCACTTTCATGGAAGACCTTTGAGCATTCATGCACATCAGATCAGGGCTGGAATGCGGAGATTCCTGATCAAGACCTTTTCTCTCATAACATCAAAGTCCTTTTTTATTTCATGAAAAGTCCTTGAAACGGCTCCTTTATCCACTAAAAGGTATAGCAGAGCCAATTAAGTTGTCATATGAAATTGATTGGGCATTAAACTGAAAAATCTATGTTTTAAGTCTTGCCTTCATGCAAGCTGGCTTTACAACTGGACTGACCTATAACAAATAGTCATGGACCCTCACAAATGGTATGATGGACAATTGTATAAATGGAAACTTGCAGTGCATCAGAAGAGTTTGCACTTCATTGATCACCTAAGATGAGATAAAAGATCTGTAAGTGAAATTCTGAAAGGCAGGGGAATTCTTACACATCTTGTTTACCTGGACCAGAAAATTAAATGCTTGGATTCCTCAATGCTAGGGAGCTAAATTTGAAGATTCAGCACACTAAAATACTGCCCTAGATTTGTAGCCAAAAGCTCAGACAAAAATTAAACATTTGACTGTCATGAGCATTTCTGAATTAACATGTTGCAAAACCAGCTTGTATTTCACACACACATTCATATAAAGTGTATTATTTTTTTGCATAAATATTGGCCATTCGAAAGGTACACAGTAGGTATAAATCCTACATACTTGCCAGCATGAATTATGTTATCATACAAAGCAAGTAAAAATATATCTAGAAGAGAGAATTTCACATAAAACCTGTATAAATGGTAGGATTGGATTTTAGCCAGTAACATCTTTTATCCGGTGCCTCGTCAAGTAGAAAACTTTCCTTCTTGTTGAATGGTACACTGAGAGAGGAAGAATGGTGTTAAAACTGAGCACTGTAAATACACTGAATGATTTCTTTTATAATGGTGTATTGCTAATGACTCCCTAGTTAAGATTGGGTTGAGATTTGCATTTAATTCAAGGCTGAAATACCCTTGTTTCACACTTCAATGGTTGAGTAGTTGCTAAAGTTGGCGCAGTAAACTTCAGAGTAGAATTTTGTTTGCTATTTTCTTTAGTAAATATTTACTATACTGTTATTAAATATTTGCAAAAGAAAGTTGCAAAGGAAACCTTTTCTTTTGTGTCTCATTTTCTTGGGTTTTACAGTCCTCAAGTACAGCAAACTCCACAAGTACCTAACTGCATATATGTGTGTGTAAACACCTTACATCTCTTTATGTATTTTTCACTTACTAACTTACTGCCAATGTAGACACTCTAGAAATTCTAAATTAAGCTAAACCAACCAACCAATGTACTGGAGCTGTTTATAGAGGAAACCCTCCATCAAGGATCTTGTTCAGATTGAAGGTAAATCTTGTCCCTTGGATTCACTGGTCTTCTTTTAGTGTGTGGAGCTGCTCATCATATATATATTATCAATGTATTTTATATTAAATGTTGCCATATCATAATGGTTATAGAATATATTATGGAATAATAATGGTTATAGAAAAATAACACTGTATTGTTGTAGAAATGCATAGCAAGGTGACAGAATTAGAGAACTGATCCACAGCTAATCTTAAGCACTGGAAAAATGGGTTACTAAATTGGATAGAATATGAATTAATTGTGTAGTTCATCATTCCTTCACTGAATCTTTTCACTGCAGACCTCTTAGCCTCATAACTCCTTTATCTCCTCCCTCTTTTTATTCCAGTGGGCAAACTCCCTGCTTAAGGACAGTCCCAATCTGAGGGGCTTGATCCCTCTGGTGTGAGTTGTTTCTTTTGAACCATGTGAGTCAAAAGAGATTCACCATACTGAAGCCAGGCAAGAGGTAAAGATTTGAATTAGACTAGGTTGAGAATCTGTTGTTTTAAGTGAGTAAGGTTAAGGATGAGGCCGAGAAATAATAAATCAAATGCCAGCTGAATATTAGGTAACTTCAGAGCTTATTTGCCTTTTACAGCTTGTATTACTGGTATATACAATCCAATATTCCCACCCACGGAAAAGAAAGCAAACAACAAACCTGCATATACAGCATAGCAAATATTTGGTTTAATGTATAATATTACAATTGAAAAATGAATTATGGGTGGAATTTCTCTTTGATTAAGTAGAGTTGGATTAGTAAATGAGTAGCCTTAGATCAAACAACTTGTGGAGAGAATTAACCCAGTTCTTGAGAAGCCTAGTAACTAGAAAAAAAAAAAAAAGGGAGAGAAGAACATTAAAAGAGAATAACCAATAGTCCCCAGCTTCAGAGGGAGAGGGAGACTCTAAAGAGCAGTGAACCTAGGGTGCAAGTGAGAGGTTGCCACATCCTGCCCCATGAGAAGCACTGAAAAGCTGTGTGCCAAAGGGATTTTCTCCTCTGTCCACCATGTTTCCTCCAGTTCCTCTACTGTTTGTCTGTGTGAAAGACCCATTTTTTCAATTACATGAAAGGGGAAGAATAGATAAAGGATGGGTCCAGGAAGTTACGCTGCCCAGATAATGACCCTTTCTTTGTTAAAATTCCTAAATGTGAAATCCCAAAGAGAACAAATTCAGCCTCTCATCTTCTATTTCCCTTTCTCCTTTTGTCCATGTTGCTGTCAGTCTCTTTGACACATTCTTCTTCAAACACTCCCTATCAACTCTAATATTTCCCAAGAAGGAGACTCTTTTATGTTGTTCATCATCATGAAGACACTATACATTTCTTTGGGTCAATGAACAACTTTCTCTCTGACCATTCAACCTGACAAATAAGTTACACTCAGACTTCAGAAGAAAATAATACATCTGTGACCAAGATCAAACAAAAACCATACTAACAGTGTATGATTTACCATGGCCCCTTTACCCATTTCAGTGTTACTGGAAATATAGCTTATCAATGTTAACTGAAATAAATATTTTCCTCCTTTTAAAAGCAAATGAATATTTTAAGATTTTGTTTATCTCTAATGTAGAAAGCCTTTGATTATTTGTCATAGCTTCCACTGATATAGCAGCATTTAAAGAGAAAATCTGCCAGGCCAAGCATAGACCAAAGTAACATGTAAATTATCTATTCAGAAGCTGCAAAAGAGATACCACCGGTGCACTTTATGTGAGCACAAACGACAATAAAGTGCTGCAGGTCATGGAAGGGAAAGCAAATGACTGTCAGAAAAAAAGCCTGATGGTGTAGTATAGGCAAAGTAAGAGACAACTGAAGCAATGAATATTTAGACCCAGCATTGAAAACTAATATTTCCATGGTAACTTAATTTAAATCTTTTTGATGGAAACATTGGAAAAATATCATGGCTGCAAAACAAATTGAACTATAGATTTGTCTTTAAGCCATTATTTAGGTTGGGACTCACAATTTAATTCCTGTCCTGCATAATATGCCAGAGACAGCTAAAATGAGTAAATATTGAGTGGTTGTCTTAATATTAGAATGATTAGGTGCATAAAGGGTGTGGCATATAAGGTAGGTAAATAATATGTATTTAAGAGACCAGGGTGAGTTATATGTAGGATTTTATACTCTGAAGAACATTTCACTGAGATGTGCATAGCTTGCTTAACTACAACATCCTATACAGCAAAAAGTAGGAGATAGGAAATTGCCTATGAAAAACAGGTCAATCAGTGTCTCTTCTAAAGTATCTAAGTCATAACAAGTTTTTAGATGTTATTTATCATAGTTTTATACAATATTATTTATAAACCTGTTTTGTTGTTTTACAAGAACAACTGTGTTAATATGTAAGCTGAAAAACTTACTATTAAATAAGCAATATTATACAATTCCCTAGCTGAACCAGAAAAACTGTCAGTTACATAGAGGTATTTCCAACAGCTAAACCCACACAACTGGAACTCACAAAATAATAGAAAGGAATTAGCATCAGATACTTTTTCTTCCTTCTATAAGAACAACAATACAACAGTGATTCATAGTCATGCAGAAAGATGCTCAGCTGCTGAAACACCCTTTACTGGTATTTTTGGTCCCATAAAGATTTTGAAGATGTAAATATACCTTAAACTTTTTAACTCCTGGAGTCTTCTGAGTAATTTGTACTTTAGAGACATTTACTTTCATTGTTGTAACGTTTTTCAAATTCTGGTACCCCTAGTTCCTTTTCTGTGCATAGAAAGGCTAACATTCTATAGAATGTGTGGGTAGAAATTGTTTACAGACTATATATACATTTTCTGGGCAAACTTTGAAATACTGAGATGGAAATTCAAGTTGTTCATGGAGCTTTCTGTCAGTGTATGTAATATGGTTTCTGCTCATACCTTAATAATCAAATCATCCTGTTAACCCATTTTACATATTGTCTTTTTCACATCAACCTTTCTACTTTAGTGTAGAAAGTGTGATAGTGTATTTTTCCTTAAGTAAAAAAATATTTTCCACATCAAAAAATGGCACACGTGGACTCAAGTGTGGAGTTGACAAGAAAATGATGAATAACAAATTTGCTAAACCCCCCAATGAAATAAACAAAACCCACTCTGACTTATGCAAATAGTTTCACTCAAAAAATGAAACATTTTGTTTTGACACCTTTTGAAAGTTAAATTGGGAAAGTTTATTTGGGAAATAAAATTTTACACTTTGAAATTTTCTAAGTGAACCTTTCTGAACTTTTATTTTGAATTTTTGTTTTTTCATTTGAAACAGAATCAAAAGAAAATGGATTAAATTAAATTAAATGGAATTGGGGGAGAATATTTTGCTCTATGTAAAATAAAAAAAAATACCTTTACTTATCCTGAAGAGAAGGCATTAAAGGGATATTTTTTGGTTTTCACTATTTAGGCACAGATTCACAGATTATTCTGAGCTGGAAGGGACCCACAAGGATCATCGAGTCCAACTCAGATGGCACCACTGCCTCCCTGGAAGGAATGGAATCCCCAATCTCCCCCATGAGAGGTGGGGACACTGTACTAAAGTGGATTTGTTCTAGGATTTATACTTTTTCTCTAATTTTTAGATCACTCTTAAATCTGTTGGTTATAGTCAAAACCTAAAATAAATTCATATCCATTCATATCTATTATTCTCTACCACTTGATCTCGACCAGAGTGTTTATTGAATGAACAAAACTTAGGAACCTTCATATTCTCTGTTTAAAAAGAAGACCACCACAGGAAGAGAAAGCAAATGCTGTCATCAGCACCGTGCATATGCATGTCCTTGACTGTCCATCCAACCGTCCCTCTCTCACAGCTGATTCCCCATTTTCCATCTGTTTAATTTGCCTAAGCACTTAATTAATTTATAGGCAGCTTGTGTCAATATGTTTAGTTAACAAGTGGCTGTCACAGGAGTATCCCAACTCATAAAAGCAGCCAGGGACCAGTAGGGAGATGATTTTTAGTTGTCAAACAAGATGAGAATTTAATTATGTAAGTGTTGGTATTTTGTCATAATTCCTGCTTTATATCATGGGAACGGGTACAGGACATTGTTTCTACCCTTTGCTTATAGTGAAAGGATAGATACTCCTGTCCTCGTGGGAGCTGCCCACCAGAGAGGAAAAGGACGATTTACTCCAGCATTTACAAGACCTGCTCAAAAAAGGCATACTGGGGCAAGTTTTTTGTTGTTTATACTTTTTTTGAGAAAAGTTCCAGAAACTATCAGTGTCCTTATGAACTATGACTTATCTTCTTTATATTTTTACAGTAAAAGAGAAATTCCTTCATTGATTCCCTTAAGATCTTTCCTCCCACTGAACTCTGGTCCGATTTCATATTCGGTCATTTCTTATTTCATAGGTACTTTCAGTTCTCTCACTAGAGTGGGCCATTCACGCATGGAGACATTTATTGTTAAATCAGGCTTGAAATGCCAGTGCACTTCTGCTTTTATTAACAGCCTTTACATGATGATCATCATCTTGCTTGCTGTGACTCAGCACTGAGCATTAGTGATCTATGTGCAGCAGATCACTGTGGTTGTGAAAGATTTGGGCTTTTCCCTGTACACTCTGATGATTGAGGCTTTGCTGAGGGGGAGAGAGAGAAAATATTAACACCTAGAAATGAGGAAAAAACAAACAGCATTGTTGAGGTTCATTATAACTAAGAGCTTTACTAAAAGAAACATCAGTGCAATTACAGCATAATCCAAAGCCCATTAAAGTCATTGGGAATCAGTCCACTAACTTAAATATGCTTTGGATCAGGCCCACATTACATATCAGAAGGCAGTGCTATCTGGCGGAGATTGCATTTCAAAGTGTGAATAACACTACTGCTCACACAGCTTTTCTGTTAGAAATTCCAGCTCTGTCACATTTTCTGGTGCTGGCATCCTCTTTTCATCAACATTTGTCTTGTAGCAGATTGTGATTATTATTCTAAATTCAAAGTGCTTTTTGAAAAAGCATCATCATCATCTGGGCAGATCTCATGAACAGTTCTATAACACAGTGGCATGGCTGTGGCTAACACATCACAGTAATAAAAGACACCTTGGAAACATGCCATTTTAATGTCTTATCAATTTTATAGACATTTTAAATGTTTTGTAATTATGATCAAAACAGGCTCTTTAAGCAGAAAAAGAAGGATGATTGGGGTCAGTTGCCCAGAATGCTACAATATCTCATAGAAGCCTAATGTCAAGAGGTCTTGACATAACCATACATTTCTCCCCATGGTACTGCCCAGAGAGGGGAGGTGGCAGAAAATATTCTAATTAGTAGTAACAACTTTGTCTCTAAATTCGTTGCTGGCCCAGGTAATTATGGTGAGTCAGGACAACACAATGTTGCACTTTCTGAATTTAGGATAAAAGGAGTGTACTAAGGGAGCTGGCAGTGCCCACAATTCCTTCATCAACATCTGGTACATAGCAAGGTGCTGGCTCTCCTCTTTCTTTGATTGGATAAACCTTATTGTAGGAATTATAGGAATCATGTCCTCTCTCTGCCAGCTACCCCTGTCATAACCCACAGGGTAAAGACCTGCACAGAACCATCATGCCTTGGAGATGTTCAAGGCACCCCTGTCCTACTGTGCTTGGAAACTTTGTCTTCTGCTATAGAGCTCTATGGCTTATCCTACTTTCAACATGCGAGTCACTGTGGAAAAGAAAATGTACATGTCTATATAGACTAGAAAGGAGGGATTTTCTGACTAGGCACATTTTTCTCACTAAGCACATTTTCAAGACATTGCCAGAAGCTGTGTTTGTAGGGGAGGTGACAAAGATAAAACAACATATATGCCTAACTGTGGACTGGAGGATGAAGGTAAGAACATTTATTTGTTCGTAAGAGACAAAAAATGCAAGTAAATTAGCTAATTAGCTTGACGTAGGAGGCTGAAAGTATGTGTGTTTTATGTCACTCAATCCAACAGACAAAAGAAAAAGTGGTGCAGCACACAAAAAGGCAAAGTTTTTTGGTGGGACAGGTTGTAGAAAGGTTTGAACAAATTAGCCTTGATGTTTCAGGCCATCGATATTAATGCTGTCAACTGATTTTCATTGTTGTCTTTTTTGATTAGTAGCTTTCAAAGAGATTGATGAAGGAATTCTGTATCAATATCTGGCATAAAGACAAAGTAAAGAAACAGAACATGAACTACATTTGACGAGCTTGGAGACCCTTTGAGGAAACCACGAAGAACAGATAGAAATAATGGGGAAAAAAAGACACATTTCTTTTTCACCCATCTATGACAAAATTCAAGATAAACATTAAATTAATTTATAAAAGTGAGAGTATTTCTTTATCAAATTCTGTGATTAAACTATTAACTCTTGAATATGACAGTTTAGAAAACACCAAAAAACCATAAGAAACCCAAGAAATGCTGTTGCTGAGAGCATGAAGTTTTGCTACTGGTGGCAAGTAATAAAATATGGGAAGACAGGATGTAGAGAGTTTCTATTCATGCTATAAATATGCATCTCCCTTCACTCAGCAGAGAAGATGAATTTAAATTCTCAGTTTTTCAATTCAGCTGCATCATTTGGAATTAATTTCCCTGAAGAAAAAGCAAGGGATCAAACAAGGTTGATCTCTGTTACAGTCACTGAATGAAATTGAACTTGACGTCAAATATTAGTAATCCTTAGGCATAACCAGTGGTAGCAACAGCAAATTTCTGGCTGAAGGCAAAATGTGTTAACTCTTATAAAAACCCTCGGATTAAATTTAATTTTATCTAACACAATTATATTCTAATGAACTCACATGTCAGAAAGAGGGCCTTTCTTTTATCAGATTGTTTTGTCATGATGCCCAGTGTCCATCTTGGAAGAAGGTAGGTAAGAGTTTGTACTTCTGTAGCTGTCTTTTTCTGAAGACACCAGAAGCATTACCAACATTACTTCACTTTTTCAAACAATGAAGAATCAATAATTACAAACTAAAATAAAATGCCTTGATATAAGTCTTAGAAACAATCCACTAAAGTTTAATCGGGTGAGAAGACTATTCTCCAGTGGAAACAGCAGTAGAACATAGGAGATGTAGTCTGGACATGCTTTACTGCAAAGTGGTCAAAACCTCAATTCCACATTTTTCACTTTCACATTCAGTAGTTTATTACCTCCAAATACAGTCATACATTGACTTTTCACATCTAATTATTTGCTGCTTCAAGTATTCGTGAAAAATTTCTCAGTGAATCCTATTCAGTTATTCATGAATATGTCTGGTCAACACATGGGTGGTTGCTCTGCCTTGTGGAGGGACAGTGCTGCCGCTCACCGTGGGGTGGGACAACACCTCTCACTTGCTGGGGACAGTCACAGATTGCTCCCTTATGAGTGTTGCATAGGTTACGTTGCGTTTATAGCCCCGTGGAGCTGTGATACAGCGCGTGCCCTGCCATGGTCCCTGCCCCGCTCCTGCGCATTGTCATGGTTGGTCCCTATTGTGAAAGGTTTATGCACGTAGTACATGGTCTACACATTGTCACTGTGTGCCTCAGGGCACACAGGGCCCCGCACGGGGATGCTTCAGTGACGGCAGCCCCTGGTCTGCCATGGGCGGGTGCTGAGACCCTGTGCAGCTCCGCAGAAGTTATGCCCTCTCCTGTCACTCTAAGCCTAACCAGGGGACTGACCCCCGCTGGGCACTGGCTAAGCACCACAGCCCTACAGCACCCCACCACTGCTGCTGGCAGCATGGCCACCGCTGGCACTCCAGAGGCACTCACGGCAGTTTCATAACATTAAACTGTTGTAAAAGCTTCCACAGCCCAAGTGGGTCACCATTCTGACTTGCCAGCATATATCCACATATGTGCATATGCACATATTCATAGTCTCAGAGAAACAGTCCTGCCAGTGCCAGCTTCTGCAACTAAAAGGAAAAAACCCTGGCTTCTCACTGCCCTAAGGAGTGCAGCATGTAGTAGTGTTCCACAGATGCCATATTTATGGCAATATTTTACCATATTAATGTCTGATCCAAATTCACGGATTTAATGTTTTGTGTAAACTTCAAAAGCCCCCAAACCAGGTGAATCTGGAGGTAATACTTTACTTTCCTGCATCTAACTTAATTGCAAACGAATGCTGAATTGATGCCCGTTAAATAACCAGTGCCATTTCCTACAGCATATTTCTCTGTCCATTTAGAAAGTACATTTTACATTTACATTTACAGTAGAAAGTGGTGTACCAAAGTGTTGTCACACGGTGAAGTGAAGAAAATCAAATCAAATTAACACCAATTTAATTCTGAATACAAGTGTCCACAATAAGGTCTTAAAGTGATTTAGCTCCACTATTTAAATGGCTAATTCAGATTAATTTTCTGGTAATCATCTAGATAAGCTCTTATTCAATAGTGGCTAATTGACTTCTCACTTCTGGGAAATGGTTTCAATGACACTTTAGAAACAGGGAAAGGTGTTCATTACAAATATGACACGTGAAGAAACCTGCTTTAGCTATTAACTCGATAATTTTACTAGGAAATGACAACAAGAGGATTACATCCAGATTACTTGAAATCAATACTAAGTTCAACAGTCATGGGCAATATAGGAGAAAGTGGATGAATCATCACAAATTTCTTGAACTTTGAATAGAAATAAAACAGGGACTAAATGTATCAGCATGCAAAGCTCTGAAGCATGGTGAAATCAGAGTGTGATCATTTTGCAATTTTAAATAATTTTGATTTCCATTAAGGGCAGCTTTCACCTTCTATTTTATCCACTCTGAAATAGGGTGTTTTCATGATGGTGTCAGACTTTGCCCTTTTAAAAATGAAATTTTATCTGTCAAATATTACTAGAATAGTAGTATATGCCCACATTCTCACAGCACATACACACTGGTATCTAAAAATTATTTTGTGAAGAAAATATTTTAAGGCATACCTAAACAGTACAAAATTAAATCAGCTTGTATGTATTTTTTGTATAATGGAAACTGATTTTAATGTTACTTCAAAGCACATACATCACTTCCGCACACTCCATCTCTTCTCTAGTAAAATCAACAAATACAGAATATTGTCAATCAAAACCACATCATATAATGTGCTGCTTGACAGACACAGGTATTACGTGTTGAATGGCTGAGTTGCCATACTTCCATAAGCTCTCCTGGGGAGATATTTTTATTTGCTGTGCTTCATTTTTAACACCTTTGAGTTTTTTGTCCTCCTAGCATATTACTTTTAACATTAAGAGAATTTACCCACACTTACCTCCACAAGGACATAGTAAAGGGACTAAGATGGAGGTAGGGAAAAAACTCAACAAACAAACGAGGCACATTTAATTTCCTTTTCACCATCATTTCTATTTAAGAGGTCTTTTCTGTATTTCCAAAAGGCAGTACTCTTGCAAAAACGTATGAAGAGACAACATCACCTTCCTGCTTTCCTGAAATGTTTTCCTGAGGCGGCTCAAGGAAACCAGCAAAAAGAAATATAATTGTTTTGATTTCAATAAAAATAACCAATATCACCTCTCAGGTCAGGTGTTATGGTGTGATAATTCCATTTAGATGTAAAGTCATTTGTAAAGCAACAAGAATTTTATAGCCTAAGGAACAGTGGTCCAGCTCTTTAGCTAGCATAAATCAGCACAGTTGCACTGAATCAAATGGAGCAACTCTGATTTACATAAACCGAAAACATGGTCCTGTATTTCTCAGAACCACATTTTGTAATATCCTGAGGATATGTTTTGAAATAAATAAATAATTCAAGGCTGTGTTATTCACCTGGCAAACTTAACTTGCTTTGTTGAGCTAACACTTGAACACATCCCTTACAGGCGGCAGGCGCCGTTAGCTCACAATTTCACAGCAATATCAACAAATCTTCACTTTGACTCAAGAATATTATAGAAACCACTTTTCCACCCCAGATCTCTGTCATGGAGGAAAATCAAATTGCTATTTAACACAAGAGTTTGTTCTGAAGAAATTGGCCATTAGATTGACATCTCATGCTTGCAGAGAGCATGAGACTCAAAATCCTACTGTAATTAGTGTTTGATGAAGATGGAAAACCCAAAGCAGGGCAAAGAAAAGGAACACAGAAGAGCAGTGTTATAAATAAAATTAGTTTATGCGGGTTATCAAGAGCTGTAATTTAACAGTATGAGAATTTTCTATACTAAACATCAGGAAGTATATGGGAGTCCTTGGTAATTCCCCTCAGGCCAACCTGTATCCCACACTTTAAATTAAGGAGAGAGAAAAATACACTGGTTTAAATTTTACAACAATTTTGGCCTGAAGCGAACCTCACATTTTCCCCAACACAAATCAGCTGCATTTAATTCCCCAGACAGCTGGCATGAACACAGCCTCTCCACAGGACACCTGAATTACAAAATTAGCACATTCAGAACTCTAAATCACATTCCATTACATTAAGCCCTAAGGTCTAACGTTACAGAGAAGAAGAATAAATTGCAGACCTTCTCCTGAATTAACCCTCTTAGCACACTCTCAAAGTTAAATTGCCCTTTTCTCCCCTTTAAAGAGTCATGGAAACTTAAAAACTCCCTCCTGCCCTTTCTCATCTGTTTCTCTTCTTGCCTAGAGTCACAGTTTATGGATCATATGTTGGATGCCTTGTCAAAAACTCACATTTGTAAATTAGCCCATCACAAGCTGTTTTGACTCAGGAAATTTCTAGGTTAATGATCACACTTGGTTCTTCAGACAACACTAACCCATCCAACACTCCTCAGCAGCACAATTTATTGCTGTGTGATGGCACTGCTGACTAAAAGAGACATGTACCCATCAGTTTTTCTAGTATGCAAGTTACTGCAAACAAAGCAGTAATTCCTGGGAGAAGTGATGCAAGTTTGTGAGACACTGTTGTGTACAGCTATGCAGCACTGACCTGATTGGATTATTGCAAATTTGCCCGTTCTTGCTATTTTATGATTGTATTATTTTTCTGTTCCAATGTTAGATATTGTACGCTTAAGGACTGTGTTTTACAGGCTCAGCTTTGTAGCCAATAGATGCAGACATTTAAAAAGAAGATGAAACAGTAACAGCAGGCCTTTGAAGAGGAATAGGATCAGGAAAAAAAGAAAGCCACGTGCTTTGGAGTGAGCCATGTATTACACTTGAAAAGAATATTATTTCCAAATTTTAGAGATTCTTCTTAACATTAATTACCAAATATCAATGCAATGTTAAGATATCTTAAACAGTTATAAAAAATTGTGTGTTTACTTTATGCATTCATTAACAAAATGCCAGCATATGTGGAATTTGGTGCTTCTCATCTTTCACCTGAAAGCAGCTCCTGGGCAGTTCTGCAAACCTCTGCTGTCCTGAGGCCCCTTCGCAGGGCCAAATGCACCTTGAGCTGAAAGCACAATCAAGATTCACTGGTACGTGCAAGGAAGTTCTATCATTTGTGCATTCCTTGCTCCCAATGCAATGTTACAGTTTTGCAGTGTGATAGGAAAGAAATGGAGCTAAATCATTACTGGCCCATCCAGGACTTATTCTTTGAAATTACTTCACATCAAAACTTTACCATATCTGCACAGAAATGACTCTCTGCTCTTGAAACTGCTCGCTTACATTTTTAGTATACTGAATGTTCTTTCATACTTTATTGACTGTTACATAGAAAATAATTTTTTAATAATGACAGTCATTATTTATCTACCTGAGATGACTCATGCTGTGCTAACCCCAGCCAGTAAATGTTGCCTCTGCTCTGAAGCCAGATGAAGCTATTAACTGCTATTATACTCTTTCAACTTCTTTAATCACTTAAACCAATTATTCTTAAGGTGTTTTTAACTACCTGTACATACAGCACACCTTTGCCACTTATTTCTTGTTACAGTTATTAAATTACTATTATATGGAATGCCAGATATCTATGACAGCTGTGCCAATGAGTTCTGTACCTTCTAGTGTTTGGAAAAGGAGAATAAGCAATGACCCAGTATTTATCGTAAAAGCCTTCCTGGGTCCATCTTTGCCAAATGTATTTTACAAGCAAATAACCAATGTAGTTTAAATTCTGTTGTAAATAGTAGATTTAAAACTTATCATATAAGATGGAAAAAAATCAGTAGTGCTAACCATCCCGCCGCCCCTCAGAAGCTAAGCTGGAAATTTTGGTCTTTTATAAGATTGACAAGGGTGTTGCAATAGTTAGTAGAGTAATTTATTCATAGATATCTGATTTTGGTAACCAGTTCTCATGTGAATGCAGCTGTTCTGGACAGACTCCGGCTTAGGCTGTGATTAATGGCTACGTGTCACAGTGCTGGGGACTGCCAGGACCCTTGTCTTGCAGTAATTACATCAAGGTCTAGAAATCAGGGTGTGCTGAGACAGAGACCTTTGCAAGAAGGCAGATGGAACAGGCTGTACAGACAGAGCCACTCAGCTACCAGTGCTCAGAACACAGTCATGTAAAGGCAGGGGACAGCCACAGTCAGCCACAAAGGTTTATGTAACTCACATGCCTGAGGAAAAATAGATCCATGGTTGTTTCTACATTGTTTGTTGGGCTTGCCATGTAGTGGGCTCAGAAAAGATACTACTTTGCTTTGCTGTTGCCATTGGCTGATCCTGCTGAGGGAACCTGATGAATTTCTTCAGACTCATGCCACATTGTAAGAAAGAGGTGGGTAATGCAGACATAAACTTTCCATCAGAAGGCTAAAAGAGAAGACACCCTCTCCAATTCTAAGAAATTATATTGTTGCAGAGAAATTATGGCAAAACAGTTGCATACGAAATGAAGGCATCTCCCTTCCCGTAGTGATAGTGAGCATTAGATTTTAGAATAAGGGAATCAAACTATGTTTTCATTTGGTCTCTGCTTTTTCATTTGGTCTCTGTTTTTTACAGTGGAAAGTAAAGGCATAAAACAACTTTTGAAAACAGACTTAGTTTAAATATGTGCATTACTGGGTATTCTAAGAAAGGATTCAAGGAATTAAAAGATCTTAATGAAAAATAATAACTATCAAAGAACAATTTGCAATAAGTGGAACAAATAGAAAATAATGAAAGCAAACTGGATTCAGTTTAATCTACTGAAATTAAACTCTTAGCTGAGTACATGATAATGGAAATAATTGAAATTACTGATTGTATGGAGGACAAGAAAAAGCAATAAAGAGTATTGAGCTGAAGTATGGGAGAAACAGATGTTTTTGCAAATATTGTGTGTATTAGGCTTAGTGAGAGTACAAAAGTGGCAGCATATTTGAATACAAATAAAATATTTCTCAAACACTGTTTCCAGCTTTTTTCCAGGGCTCTCGGTTCTTGAGTCAATTCAGTGAGAAATTTATCCTTGGGCACAATTTTTGCCTTCTCTGTCACAGTGCATCAATTATATTTCACACTGTACAGAGACACGGGCTTGCAACACTGTTTTATGCTGTATCCTGATATTATTTTTGAAAATAATTCTATAAAACATATTTTAGAGCCAAAATAACTTCAACACATTTAACCATGATTTCTCATCGGTGGTGATGTCTTATTTTATATTAATGTCCTATTTTAATCACTGCTAAGAACAATGTTAGGTTATAGAATTCCAATGACTTTTCCCTCCACTCTGCATGGATTCAATCATTGTATTTTCAAAGTCCATGGTGTTTGTCAGCTCATATGAGCTCAAGAAGCCAGCAGTGACAGAGAATTGAGATGTGCTGCCTTTTTACATTCTTTATCATCCTTGCCTGGGAGAAAGAATATTCTTTATTGTAGTCCAGTAGATGTGAAAACACAATTCAGTATTTAGTGCACATCTAAATAACTTTATTTATGAAAAAATAATTTAAAGAATACCTGCAAGAGGATACTGCTCACCTGGAAGACAAAGGGTCAGAAAGCTTAAGTAGTGTAAAGGATTCTGCATTTACTCTTCTACTCCTACCTTCTCTTTCTGTGTTAGGTTCCTGACAGCTGAATGAGTATGGAGGAAATTACTATGAAGATACAAGATGTGACAGATCATTATTGCCATCAATATATGACTTAGATAGGAACATTGAAAACCAACACATTAGTCAGCTGAAGCATATTTTACCCCTGCCAGCCAACTTTGCCATTCATCTCTTATTCTTCTACTGTTTGGAGGGAAAATTATGTTCTTCTAAAATATAATAAAATAATATATTGGTAAATATACTACCTAATCAGTACCTCCTTACTCTGGGGAAAACCTAGGTAAATTCATTTGTCAGGTCATGGCTTTCCAAGAACAGCATTTACACAGAAATTATTAACAGAAAAAGCTTACTTATTCCAGTACAGAAATTCCATCCCTTGTAATTTAAAGAACTCCAGGGATGTCCCTTTCCCTCCCAAGAGAGGTATGATCTTCCCTGGTGCCTAATTTTGTGACAGACCCCTATCATGTATATATTTCAGCAAGGAGCCATGAAGATGATGGATGAACTGGGGCATCTTCTATATGAACTATTTCTATTTGAACTCTCCAACCTGGAGAACAGATGGTTTGGGGGGATCTCAAGGATGTGTAAAAACACCTGATGGGAGGGAGTAAAGAGGATGTAATCAGATCGTTCATCATGGTGCTCAGTGATAGGACAATGGATGATGGGCATGAGCTGAAATACTAGATAAACCTTTTTTTTGTGTGTGAGTTTCTTACAAGTGGCCCAGAGAGGAATAAGGTATTCAAGGTCCACATGACTACGCTGTGAACAACATGGTCTCACTGACTCTGCTTTGGGCAGAGAGAGTAGCTTATAATGATTTTTTACAATCTCTCAGAAATTCACTGGGTGGGGAAAAAAAATATTTTTTGCAGCTCTGATGCTTGAGGACCTTTGCCCTTAACAAGTTCTCAAATTCATAATGAGAAACAAAGAACATTTACATCCTTTTCTGAGAGATAACATCATCTTCCAAAATAACAGATTTATCAAATATTATTTGGGGATAGCAGCTGTGTTCAGTGAAAAAACATACAAAATCTGGATGAAGTCACTGAATTTTGCTGATGATATATAAATAGAATTATTATTGCTGTTTTAATATTAAATCAGTAAAACATCCACATTAGTTCATTCTTCCTTTGTCAGAGAACTTGTGAGCTGTCGTGAGGTGCTCACTCAGAGATCTGCTCTGATCTGCTCAGAGACATAAGATGGAAAGTTTCTTCCTCATTCCCCAAAGGCAAGAGAGGATGAGAGTGAGAGAGGCTGAAAGACAAGGTGTCAAAATCCTACAAAATTTGCTATCACAAGAACACGAGATAACTGAATAGCCTGAAACCTGACACCCTAACGTGTCAGCTTGGATGGAATGTGTTACAGACTCAGCTTGAAGAAAGCTGTTATTTTAAAACACTGCAACAGTAGCAGCAAGGCTAATTTGTTACATTTGCATAAGGTGTCAAAAGAGAGCAATGATATTGGGAAAACTATTGTATTAGTCCAGAGTATTTGTACAACAACTGGTTGGTTGGAGCAGTGGCCATGCTGTGTACAACACCATGAAGGTTCCCTGGCAAAAAGAGACATAAGAGATCCCTTTGGAATCTCACCTACTTGAGTCAAATGGAGGCAAGATCTGCCAATAGAACAGTTTGTTTTGCTCTGTATTTGCAAAACGATCTAAGGTTCTCAGATAAACCTGCTGTACCTGCGTAAACTGAGCATCAGAGTGAGAATATTCTTCAATGAAATATTGAAGTTTGACCTTGTCTGTCTCCTTTGTGCTGTGCCATTAGTCCCAAGAGTACGAAGAGCCATTTTAAAAGGACAGCTGGAGATTCCTCTGATGTAGACAGTGCTATGCCTCCCGTAATCATTGGGGTCATTACAGGATGGGCCCAAAAGAAAGGCTTTGGGTAGGTGTAAAGTGAGCTGCGCTCATGTAGTACAGTGGAGTCAGAAGGATCTTTCCCATGTAGCAGACTTTAAAAGACACCTTAACTTCTCTGTGTATTTCAGGGTTTGCCCTCATTTGAAGCAAGGATCTCAGGGAAAGCCAGCAAAAGCCCAGCTTTTTCCTTCCTTGACCATGGACCTAATACATTAAGGTGAGGTCATTGTCATCTCTTCACATGAGCTTCCTGTGCAGGTACAGTTCAAGACAACTGATGGCCAATACTAATTTTATTGTTAGAAAGCTTAAAGTACACTAGATGTGTGCTTGAGATCATTCACATCATTGTATAACATATTCAGATGAAGTAATATTTTTACTATTTTATAAGGGTAAAAAATCAAATTCTTCATGATTGTTGCATAGCACAAGGTGTGCTTGCACCTTGGCCACAGAGAAAACTGCAAACAGCTAGTGATAACACTTTCCACCTCTGAACATTTTCATATCTACTGAGCTTTGAGACAGGAGCCCAGCTCTTCCTCTTTCAACAAATGAATCCCATAAGTATTTTGGGTAAAGCAGTTCAACCAGAGTGATGTAATATGCAGGATGTTTGCAGGCATAGGTTTAATATGACTACACTGTTCCATATTTATAAACATGTCACTTTTTACTGGCACAGCTTCACACATTTTTTTATGAGAGCTGCTCTTTTCTTGGCAAAGCAACACAAATTCATTACACTAACATCAAGATTTCAATGAATAAGACCATCTTTGCATGACTCGGAGGTCTTACTCAGAGGTAGGGCAGATCGAAGAGATAAAGCAAGTAAAAACATTCCTAAAATAAAGGAAACTAACTGGGGAAGACATGAGTTTAGGAGAGAATGGGGAATGTATGCATTCTGTGGTGTATTGTCTTATTTTGGAAGGAGTCAGAATTCTCTTGTGGGTTTGTCTCTGATCCTTTCAAATCATTTTGATGTATACTTGTGTGCTTAAAATTATTTCTCCTCCCTTTTATTGTGCTGTCATGTTAATGGATTCTCATGTCACTTTCTATTTTCATTACAATTTCTGTCAGGAACATGAAAAACTCAAATGTCTTAGTAATTTGTAAACTACCACAATGTACTCTCTTTGGCCTGACCTTGTCATTATTGTATAACTTAATTGGCCAACCATTCCACTTCTTTTCCTTTTCACAGCCTTATTATAGTGGAAAATGAGAAGAGACTTGTCATTGACCAGTCAATCAAAAATACACAGCATTTAGAGATGAGAATACCAACCTCTCAATTAATTTCATAAAATTAACACTAATTATGATAAAAGTCTCCTGAGATAAAGATTGAGATCAGGAATAATAAGCAGACTTTTAGCCCTTCCTCTGACAAAGCCTGTGACAAAATTAGGAGTGGGAACAGTTTAATTCAATCATAAAATTGTAGTTCCAGAGTTTCCCTCTCAGACTAGAAAATATTTAAGAGACATCCATTTTTCTCTATATAAAGAGTCAGAGTACATTTCATTTTGCCAGTTCTGTAGGTTGAAGTATAGATCTGGCTGTAATTTAAAAAAAATGTCTTTTCCAAGATACTTGATGACACTTTCACATTTTAGGCTACCTCTCTGATGGGAAGTATAATCATTTCACCATTATGTTGTTATTTTTTGCAATGGTTTTAGTTTTTCTCACAGAGTTTCTATCTTCAGATGGAGTAATTTTAAACTTGATAAGGAGAGGAACATCTTCTCTTTTTTTAACCAGTGCCTATAGGGTTCTCAAAAAGATACTCTGTGCACTATCACAGCAGTAACAATAATTTTAAAAAAATAAAATAAGCAAGAGATGTGACAGAAACCCGTTCTCCAGAACAGCCCATAAATGATTGAGGCCTGGGAAGATGGAAACAACTGGGGAAGGCTGCTTTATTATTACTAAGGGAAAATCAGACGCTAGTCATCTAGTACCTGATTTAAGGTAACACAGGCTCAAAATGAAAAACTGTTCAAGAGAGCAGCTTTTCATTTCTGTGAAAAGGACCATTGTTATCATGGAATCAGTGGTTATCACAAAAAGTATAGGTGGCTGTAGTTATGAACACGTATTTGTTGGGCCCATATCCTGGGCAAATATTTAAGATGAAACATTCTGGCTCATTGCATTTCTAATTTAAAACTAATAGTTAAAATGAAATAAATATTACTATCATTTGGTTAACCTTTTCCCGAGTAATTTTAATTGAGACAGCTTTCTCTCCTGCCTTGGAAAAACACTCCAAGGATCCAGAGATCCTTTCCAGACACTCATCTGTACTTCACCTTCCTTTCTCTGCTCTTCATGGGCTACTTCTGCAAAAACCCACAAGCAAGAAGGAGAAAATGGAGGCAGTTTTGCAAGAAGCCAGCTGACTGTGCTGGTCGCCTGATGGACACCAGATTAGAGAGCCCAGGATAGGGAAACACTGATCAGGTAGAAATTGCCTTTCTTTCCGCATCTTTTTCATTTCAGGTCAAAGAGCACAGATTTGAAATGAGAGCACGGCCTTTAGAAAATAAGCACCTAAACCTGTCTGTCATATACTACAGCAGTTCAGGATTATTAGGTTGCGCATTATTCTCTTTCTTACTTGAACAAATCAATTTACTGCTTGACAAATAAGCACATAATGCAAAATGCCAACTTACAGATTGGTATCATTAAAGAGAGAGCATGGTTTTGTTGGCAAAGGACCATATTTCGCCTACATTGTGGATCTTGGGGCAGAAAGCTTTGTTTATAGAGGATATGTGACCCGTTACATCTGATACACTGTAATGAAACTACAGATATGGTTGAATAGGACTAAAAGTGCAAGTATTTCAGACTGTCATGCCTATACCACAAATAAAACTATCTGATTCTTCATAGGCCTGTCAGAATTGGGAATTGATTTGTTATAATAGATGCATAACAAAAAAATCATGAACACTAGAAATGGAAAGAGTTTTAATGTCTTTAAAAGCAGAAGCCTACAGAAGCCTACATCTAAAAGTTTAAATAATTAGCCAATTTCCATTATGCTGCTGAGGCCACATACAAAAATTAAAATCTCAGTGATTAAGCTTATTAAGGTTGATTTCAAGAAATCTAACAATTATTTAATATGAAGATAGGGAAAAATCTGTCTTTAATATAGTGGTTCAGTACAGTTTTGAAGATTGTAATCAAAGTCTGTGAGGAGGAGGATTAAGTTAAGCTGTGTCTCAAGAGTTGCCTCTTCTGTTGTATTGGTATAGTATGTTTCTAATATAGAAAATGCAGTCTACATTTAAATTATTCATGCACTTTTTCATTAGAGAACCAAAAAGTCAATTTAAAAACTTGGTAAAACTTTTATGAAAGCCAGAGCCCTACAATAATTCTGAATCTACATTCTAAGGTGACAACATTTTTTTCATCATTCCTTTTCTCAATAAAAGTAAATTTAAAATTTACATCTTTTAGGAGTGATGAAGTCCTGTAAACAAATATAAATATGCACAGTGCAGGTTGGATGTCTGTCACTCAAATCACTGTCATGTCACAAGCTACCTCAATACAATCAGAAGGAAAAATAGAGATAGTTAGATGGGTTTACAGGATGATGTCTGCATGAGTGGCAGATGTTAGTGTCCTAGCATCATTATTGTTTATAATAGCTGTTATTTTTATGTTCAAGGTGTTGCATATTCACCTCCATGCCTCAAAAAAGAAAGAAAGAAAGAATAGAAAAATATTACGAATTTGTTCATCCCCTCCCCCAAATAAAAACATTTTTTTTTCAATAGAAAGTAATTTGGGAACCTGGTGAACTGTGGAGCTCACCAATCTATGAGTTCTCAAACACACACGAGCTGTGTCTTCATGGTTCAAGGAAGAACTGACATTATGCCCAAAAGGCTTATCAATCACCAGCTGCACAATATCATCTGTTGTAAATTGGGAGCCTGATTAATAACAGTGATTTGAGCATGGTCCTTGAAAATTGTGATCTTTATTGACTAACTGGACTGGTGACTTTCTCTTTTCATGTTGTTTGCACTCAATTTGTGCTGCTTTCTGTTACCGATACTGTATATTACTGTTTCTGTTATGATTGTTTTCCACATTATATAAAGTCAATAGTGAAGTGTCAGGTGAAGCAGGTAAATTTTTTATCAATTGTGTATGAAACTTGTAGTCCTGCTTTTGATTTTCTCTCTCATTCATCAGTGATTGTGCTGTATCTCTGTTTTCTTTTCAATGTGGGGATATCTAGAAAGCAACAGGAATATCTAAATCACTGGTTAAAGCAGCCTTTGAAGTTGTTAATCTTTTCAGAATTCCATATTTTATCTGAAGAACTGAATCAAAATTTTGGAGGTGGCTTGCTTTTAAAAAGGAATAGTTTCAGAAAGCTTGATGTCCATATTACTTATTTTAAACCTGACTCTCATTACATTCAACTCTGTATATTTTTCTAGTGATAATGTCAACCTCTTGCAAAAGAAAGGAACTCTGGTTCTCTATCATTCAATTACCTGTGGCATTTTAAGACCTCTGTGAAAAGTAATAGGTCCAACTTTACCTGTTCTCGGGTTTTGTTGTTATAAACTTTGTGAATTTTGGTTTTAACTCTTTCATCTTCACCCTATTTCCTTAGTCTAGTCTGGGGAGAATACCACCAAATTTCTCTCCTGACTGGCATGGATGAGCTGGGGTTCATATCTATAGGATTCACAGGTTCACAGGTTATTATGAGTTGGAAGGGATCCACAGGATCATCTAGTCCAACTCCCAAGCGAACGCCCACTCAGGGATCAGATTCCCAGCAACTGTCTCTCAGAAAAGTGGTAGAGTTGACCCTTCGCTCATGAGGTAACATACTCAAACTGTTTAACTCTCAAAGGAACTCACACGCTCTGCAGTACCTCTTGTAATTATGAAAAGTCCAAGCTCACTTGCTAAATAGTGAGCAACAGTAGGTCCGTTCTGTAGGCAATGTTACCCTCTAGACCAGCTTCACAATGGACCAACTCTGGAAACTTCATTTTTTTAATGTTTTCTATCTTGAAAAACAGATATCAGTTGAGACAGTTACCTGACACCATATTCACTACTACACTCCTTTAAAAACAAATAAATATATCAGCAAAACCTTGCAATGCAAAAAACCCAACACAAACACTCAAAAACCCCAAAACCAACACAAAACTCATCTCTTCTAACATGATAATTACTATGGACACATTCAGTACAGTTTGGCAAACAAACCTCATGAATGGCAATTGGCACCAGTTCCCTGAAAACTTTTAAAAATCATGATCTTTAAACAAGGTATGTACCCCAAAAGCAATCTGTGGAGCAGAAGTCAAAACTCTGTGTCATTTTTACCTGAAGGGTTAATGATGGGCATCCATGAATGGCTTTTATGAACAAAAAATTGATTCTTAGAAGGTGCAAAAAAGAAGTTTGCTCTGTCAAAAACCCAGATTCATTCTCAGAAAACTAAAAGGATGATGTCTGTCTTAGAACACTTTCTTCAGCAGCAAGAAACTGTTTATAGTGGAGAAACTGCAAAATCAAATGCAGACCAGAACACCACAAGGAAGAACATTCTGCAAACTGTAATTGTTAAAGACACATTCTTGAGAGTGGTAAAGAAAAGGAGGTGAAGCCTAAAAGAAGAAATGTTAAGAAGCCTCTAAAAGGGAGCAGAGCAAAAAATATATTTTGCTGGAAACTATTCTCATATGTGCAATATTTTGAGCAAAGACCTAAACTTCATGGTGAACCTTGTAGCATCAGTGATTTTGGATCTAATGTGTCCCATTGAAGTCAACAGGAGATTTCTTCTGCATTCAATAGACTTTCTTTTGCAGCCTTGTGGGATGGAAAATTTAAAGTACAATTTCTAGCCTAAGGTATGCATTCAAGGGAGAAATAATACTGTATGCAACAAATCAATCCACAAACAAGCCAGTTGCCACAGAAAAAACTAAAAAGAAGACATACAGCCTGAGTGACAGCAGGTGAAATATCAGCCATCTATGGACAGACAAGCAGGTGAGCAACATCCAGATATAGCTACTGTCAATGGCTGCCCGACAAGCAACAGCCAGTAGCACAGACTTCCAGAAGAAGACTAGCAGAGGCATGGATAAATGAACAAACTCATGCACTTTAATGCAAGCAGCCACACAATAGGTACTGTGATGAATCAAGGGAGTCAGGAACTAATTTGGCAAGTCAAAGGCTGGAGATGAGTGGATTGATCATGATCCAAGTGGCATTTTGGGTAGTATATTCAAGGCCCATTTTAAGTCCATAGCAGAGTGACTGAACAAAGGCATCACTTCTAGCCCTTTCTGAAGTGTTATTGGTTAGGCTGGCACTGCACAGAAGTTCCCAGCCCTGTATCACCACTTGCATTCCCACATTTAACTCAAAGCAGCTTCTTGAATCTGCTGCTCAAGGGAAAACAGAGTCCCTATTGCGACCTGGGTAAGAATGTCTGCAGGCAGCAGGGTGGGTCACCTGGACCTGCTATAGCAAGAGTTTAGCACCACTTTCTCACTCTCTAATTTATGCAGGGATGTCTCTCCCTTCCTGCCACTCCTTCAGGATGCCTGACTGGCCTGGTGGGCTCTCATCTCGTACCAGACCCGCACCACAACCACCTGATGGCACCAATACTGGATTTAGAGAGGAATATGAAACAGAAGGACCTGCATATATACTAGCAACATTAAAAAATGCTGATGGAGATATTTACATCTAGCCACAGGCCTAGCTCACAGTGACAGGCTTAAATGGGACTGAAGCCACGCCCCTCCTGAACTTTCAGAACTTCACTGGAGCACACATGGGCAGATTTCATAACTATTTAGTCTGTGTGGGGAGCTGCATTTCTGTTCAGGTCTAATTTAGTTAAGATATGCAGTAGGAAATAATCAGCTTGACAATTCTAATGTGCAGTTCCTCACAGTCCATGCAATTAATTATTTTCTAACTGGGTGGTGTTGCCCTCCTGCTGTATTAGCCTGATACTGCCCTCCTGCTGCTCTGTCCACCTGCTTCATATTTATTTCCAAAATGCGTCACTATGGTAGGATCTTCTCCCTGAAGGGGAACAAGTTAATAGGTTTGCTCTACTTGATGTACTAAAAAATTCCTTCTGCATTAGGATTTGACTACTAACTACGCATTTTTTCATCCTCTATTTCTAAGAAGACAAAAATTCTCTAGCCAAAGGAAGATACTTTAGTGCAAGATACTTGATTCCAAACCCTGAAATGGGCACATGTGAATATAAGTCACATACTACTATAAGTTATATCATAGTACATACTTCTTTTCAAAACAAGAAGCCAGAAAAAAAAAGATTTAATGTTTTGAAGTAGATACTAAGATAGGCTAACATTCAGAATGCATAAAATTATTTTCCCTTCTCCCCTTCTAGAGAAGGCCTGTAAATTTAACAGAGAATGATAACCTCCCTATGAAATATTTAAACCATCTCATAGAATACAAGAGAGAATAATAACCCTGCTATAGAATTCCACTGAATGGCTTAAGTAATATGTAGACAGGAATTACATCTTTATTAAGGCCTTACACAGGAATTTCTATATGATCTTAATGGGCTCAGCATTGTTAAATTGTATGCCACTCTCCAATATGAGACAGTAACAGCTCCAACTGTGCAAATATCCTTTCACATATTACAGAAGTAAATTTGTTGCTACATTCGCTTTTCTTCTTCTCGCCTAAATTATTATATAGCATTTTGCAAACATTATATATTTGCTGAGAAAACAATTCCTCACTGTGTCAAAATGACCATCTTTCCTTGTAACACGTCTGCATGTACACAGACGACAGAGGGACAGTTTCTTATTTTCAAATGTATTTGAATAAGGTCTTACTGGAAAATCAAAGGTTTCTGGAAAGAATTTGGCAGAACAGATGTATGCTTTCCCCAAATGAGAAACATGCATCTGTTTCCTAGAAATCTAAACAACAACAGCAAAGTAGTCACACAAACAAGTTGTGTGGGGTTTTATTTTTTTTTTTTTCCTACAGATGGTTCTTAGTTTTATACAAATAGGGAAAAATGCCACAGTGGAAGTTTCTAAATGAAGCGAAGAAGTGCATTCTTATCAATGAAATTTAATGGTCTCTAGGATGAAATTTTGTTTTATACAAATCTGCCCAATTGTCCCTGAAAACCGTACAAAAGCCTTCCTTATTAAAATGCTGCCTTTCAGCCTCCCCTGCTTCCATTTAGTCACAGTCTGATCTCCCTATCAATTCATTTTTTCCATTTCTATTACCAGTAGATCATTTTGCCTTACTCTTACAATGTGGATTTAGAGTTTGCAGTCAGGAACTGATATGATCCAGAGCTAACCCTTTTGATTAGATATTCCCGTTCCATGCTCAGAGCTGACAGGAAGGATATGCTTTTTGATGTCATGAACAACATTTCCCCCCCAGCCCCTAATCATGCTTTGCAGCCACTAAAGAGTGAATTGATAAAAGAGAACTATCCCAGACTATCAAAAAATCCCCTATCCAGAGCAGCAAAATATCTTAATGTGATTAATTTCCTAATCCTTATATTTTTCAATTGTCCATTTGAGAGATGGGTCTCTAATTAAATTTCAGTTTGGTCACTGTAATTAAAACAATATCATCTAGAAGTCCAGCCACAGTCAGCCTGTGTGGATAGATGTGATAAGGCTGCGTAATTGCAGGATTAATAACTGGCCTTTTATTGTGTCTGAAAGCAATGTATATAGACTTTCTGAGTAACTTGAAAACATAGCCACATTGTACAATATTGTTACCCTGATCACTTTTTCCTTTCACTTTTTTTTAAAGTATGGTAACAATTGGACTACAAAGGTATGATTGTTCCTAGGTCATATTCTCCTCCAGGGTTTCCAAAAAGCAATGCTGCTCAGGCAGCTCCAGTAGTTCTGTGACAAAGTAGAACAAGTTTCAATAACTGCTGTTACTCCTCTTCATTTACAGTGCAGGCCACAGGGTAACTGTTTAATGTGGTAGCCAGTTCCCTGAACCTTTTGTACATTTGCTGAAACATGAAGCATTTTCCTAATACTTTGAGTTTCTTGAATGAGTGCAAGATTCCAAAGCTAAAAAAGAATAACAATCCAGGGATCAATGCTCTGCTGAATAATCTAGCTCTGAAGACAGAGCCTCTGCATGGTAGCATCCTTCTTTTGTGGATGGGACACTTCATCTTCAATTAGGGAAAGCTACCTTTTAATAGAGGTGTTCCCATTTATGGCTAGATAGTGATGCCTAGAAAGTTGTAGGAACTGCGTCCCAGGCAACCAGCATGCTCAGTTAAGCTGCTATGGATCTTAATTAATGTTCAGAACAGGATGTAGGCTTGAAGAGTTTATCCATGCTGTCTGGATACAATATGAATGTAAGTGAAAATTGAACCTAATCTAATAGGTATGTAAGTTGCATGCAAGGATCTGGTAAAAATCCCTATGTAAAATAATCTTGTGTTAAACAGGCAGCTTGAGGAAGTGATTACAGAAGTTGCTCAGGCTGCTGTGGAAACCCCTTGCACCTCCAGGGGGCCTGTGGGGAATTCAGCTCTGACTGCCTCTGCCTCCAGCCCTGCTCCGTACCCCACATCCTCTCGGCAGCCATTCCCACAAATTTGTTTTCACACCTTCTGCAGAAAACATTAATTTCATCCCCATCTCCCTCAGGAAATCAGAGCTCTTTTCTCTCCCCTGCACAGGATTTTCAGTGGCTACATCACATATGTTGCCCAACACAAAAAATTTCATCATAATATAGGCTCAAATGGATTTTTTAATCAATTCACTCAGAACTCCTCTGGATCGGATAGTCTTAGGATCTGCCTTAACCATTCTGATTAAGCACACCCCCACCCCCCAGCAAACCAAACCAAAATTACTACTTAATTAGTGTTATTTTGGTAGAAGACTCCCAATTTACATCAATGCAACAAATTCATTTATCAACAGAAATTCTAAAAAAACATGTTCTGTAGTACTATAAATACAATTAAAAATCATTGTTTGCCTTTTTTTTTGTATCATGTTGAACTCATTTACCCTTCCACATCATCATTGTGTTCTCATCTCCCTGTGCAACCATTCCCTGCATTAGGAGACTTTATATATCTGTCTCACAGGCCTTTAAGGTCAGACAGAGAAGTTAACATAATTGCTTTTCATTTAACCTTCATGCTGTATTTTTACTCTTATTTCTTTTTAAGAGTACTTTAGAGTACATATTTCTGACATGAACATATACGTAACTCTGACCAGGTTCAGAAATTATGCCTCCCTTTCAATATCTTAACTGACTACAAAGTCTTACATCAATTTAGAACATGATTTTTTTGACATTTTTGATTGGCTACTGAATATTCCAAAAATATTAGCCAACATAAAAGCACTTACAAATTCTATCATTTTAGATATGGAGAAGCATAGCCTTTTCTTCCATATGCATTAGCCCCGTACACTTACTGTAATCTAAACAGACTGATATCTTTGAATATGGATGTTTGCTAAATCTTGAACAGAATTAATTTCAGCATTCTGAAACACAAACTGAGTACCAGTATTATACTACTTCAATGTGGATTTTGATATTTGTTTAATAAAAGCAAACCTTTTAGATAAAAAAACCCCAACCCTGAAAGACATACCATGAGGAATGTTTAAAATAAATTTTTCATTTTATAACTTCTGTATTTTCATGGGAAAAAAGGCACATCTGAATTTTATAAACAATTTTCTCGTTCAAAATACAAAATCAAAAACGCCAATTTTGTTTTTTTTTTCTTTGAAAGTCCTAAGGCATTGTTGCCATTAAAAACTATTGAAGTGGTATCCAGTAATTTAAGAGTGAAGCATTTTAATTGTTGAGTATGTTCTTGGTCAGCAAGTGTAAGAGAGAGAAGTGTGTTTGTGTGCAAGCTCATAAAGGGTAAGAGGAGTCTTTTCTGTTCTCAAGTAACACAAAATCCAAAGGCTTTGGTGGGAAATATTACTTGGAACACACTGCTTATCGTGAAATCTCCTGAAAACATAGTGGTATTTCTCCACTAGAGTTTGTATTTCGCTGTCACCCAGAATGGTGCAGCTGGTAATGCTCATCATCATGCCATGGGAATAACTGCAAAGGATTCTTCTATTTGAGTATGGAAATTGTTACTTTGTGAGAACACTGAAAGTTTAACTAATTTCTACTGATAATCTCTTTCCGGACATTATACACTGTTGTTCCACCCTACACACATCTGCAGTAAAATAGAAAAGAGCCAGAAAAGACATGCAAGCACCATGGCCTGAAACTGTTGCCTAGTTGGGGAAGATTTTGCCATGACTAAAGATTAACTTTAAACCACTAAGTTATCTCTTAATTTTTCCCCTTAAAATACTCCAAAATCAGTAAAGCTGCACAGCAACAAAGTTTTGAGCTGGCAGAAAAAGCCTCATCTAAAATTCTTTTGCAATGCAAACACAAACACACACACTGCGGCACACTGCATGTTTGGGGGGTTATTTTTTTTGAGCTGGAGCTCACAAACACCATATGTGAGATGTATGTATTACAAGAAGTACTGCAGCATCTCAGCTTTTCTAGGCTGTGAGGGATGCACCTTTTTTCCACTCCTGTAAGGGTGACACGATAGTTTGCTTATGCTTCCTACCTTAGCAATCCAGCTGTGAGGTTCATAAAGCAGCCATTGAACCTCTCGCCTCTTTTTCTTTAGCAGAGTCACAATGTGCAGCTACCTTTGTGTTGCCCATATGCCAGCAGTCCTTTTAAAAGCCACTCTCTTGCTCTGCTGCTGATCATCTTTGCAGCTGAAATGAAGGTGATTTCGGGAGAACTGCTCTGATTTCCACTGCTTTCAGTGGGAGATGAAACATGTTCTCTCTCCTCCCTGTAAGAAGTACTTGGCAGAAGCAAGAGATAAGCTCTTAAACTCCTACTGATAGTTCTTGAAACTAATACTAGTGCTGGCCACATTCTCCAAATCAAAAACTGTGAAACAATCTAACATTTTGCTGCAAAGTTTTTTGGTGGATGAGGAAATGTTAGGGAGTATGATGTCTCCAGTGAGTCTACCAAAATTACATCATTTGCTTTAGCTGGTGTAGGATTTTTTCTTTGCTGTCTTCTGCATAATGCACAACAAGGGACAAATCCTTATTTTCTTTCCATCACCACTATTCAGTGTAAGAGTTTTGCATATGTCCTTGTCAAGACTTGAAATTTAGAATAGTTTCACTTGTTGCCAGTATTTTCTCAAGTAATTTTGTGGACACTAATTCACATGCCAGCTACCCAAGAAATTTGAGTCCATCTCACTGTAAGGAAGTGTGTGTCCAAATTACCATGTGAGTCCCCTTGGTTGGATGAAGTTCTTGGTGGCATGACCTAGATATTAGGGTAGTGTGTTATAGGTAGAATGATGTGTTGGTAGTAGGATGGCAACAGGTCAGGTTAGGTAACAGGTTTGACTAGATTAGATTAGGTAACAGGTGATAGGTTGGACTTGATGATCTCTATGGTCTTTTCCAACCTTACTGATTCTGTGATTCTGTTCTTCCTGTTCAGCATCATTACAAAATAACATGGAATATGTTCCCTAAGCGTTCCTGTATCCTTGTGCCCCTCTTGGCCCATGTACAGAAGAAGCAAAATACTTCTGCAGTTGTTAAGTCCTTTTGTGCCCAAAGAGAAAGGAGTAGGATTTCAGGATACATTAATACTTTCACAAGGAAAATGCATTACATACTTGGACTCATTTCATTAGCCTCAGTCCAAAGGAGGAGGCATCAATAAGCATCTGTTAGTGGTGTTAAGTAGCTGAACAAAGTAAAAGGGACTCAGACTGCTACACTTGAGTAAGATAGATCTATGCACATCCAGATGCCTCTGTGACAATGACTGTAGCAAAAAGTTCACTCCAGGCAGAGGCTACACATTCATATTTGTGAGGCCCTTTTGACTAACATATAGCTGACAGGAAGCATCATAGACCAAAGATATGAACACCAGGGGAAAGAAGAAAGACTCAGTCACAAGCATCCCAGATATTAATAGGTTAGTATGAATGTACAGGGCAGGACAACAAGCGAGGAGGCTGTGATCACCCTGCGTGACAAAGGCATTTGTGAGAAGGGGTAGAGACCAGTGATGCCTGGCTGGCTTCTCTCACTGTATGGGAAGTATGTAGGAAGGGGAAGACGGGTGCCAAAAGGACAAGTAGCATTCTACCTCCTGTGACCAGATCAATTAATAGTTCAGAAGCCAAGTACACTCCATGCTGTATCCCCCTTCTTGGAGGTGTATGAGCCTATAGCCCAGATCAAAGCAGGGAATGCACTGCAGAAGTGAGTTTTGAAATGTGGAGGGCCCAGAGAGAATTAATAATAAATAAAGTACAACTCAGAGGAAAAACTTTGACTTTCTCCTCTGAGTTACATGCAGCTCTCTGAAGTCAGTAGGAGTAGTCTGTTTATAGCTGTGAGCAGAAAGTAGCCCTGTGTGCCCAGGCATTATCAGTCTTTTATTCCAGAACACAATATCTGCTTGATAAATGCATACACTGTTTTGTCGTTAGTTGTCAGTACACCTCCCCAAACAAGTTGTCCCCCTGTGGTTTTATAATCATGGGAATATTTTCGGCAGCTCTATTAGATGGGTTTTATTCTGGCTCCAGACATCTCTGGAAAATAGCCTATTGAATCGCATCGGAAACCAGGGCAGAGTTGACTTCCTGGTGGACTCCAAACAATCCAAAGGCTCTCCTTGGAAAACACAGCCTGTGCTCTGCTATTTGTTTAATGCCCCACTGCAATGCAGCTGGGGTAATCAGCTTCATCTCAGCAACTCCACCCCCACCAAACGGGTGAGAAAATAGCGATCTATTGTTCCAGGAGTTTATGAGATAAAAGAAGTGGGTAAAAAATAAAAAGATAGCAGTGACCTGTTTTCTGAAATGCTTCCTTATTTCTCTGTTTACTCCTGTTAGCTAGAACACCAAACACTGCTATAATTACCTGGCAAGCAAAAGTGGAAAAAAACAATCTATATGGGAGAGTTTTTTAATACTGCAAGGTGTCTCCTTGATGTTACATACAAAACAAAACAAGAAAACCAAACACAAAATAAAAATCAAGAACTCAAACAAAATTTCACCTTTTCCTATTATCATATGAAGAAAAAACATTTTCAACTATGAGGCAGTGCCAAATGGTTCAGCAGATTCAGAGACTTTGAGACACTGACAGACTGCAGCTCCTGCTGTTTACCAGAGGGATTTAAGAGGTTCTCTCTCCTAAAATAGCCATATTTTTCTCTTCCTGAGGGTCAAAACTTGCCACTTTCACACTGTTTTCAGTAGACTTTTTAACTGTGCCCTACTCTGCCATGTCAAGGGACTCTGAAAAGGCTCTTGAGAGTCTTCTGTCTGAGGATAAATGGGAAGGATTGGATGCATTCCTGCAAACATTGCCACCTGAAACACAAAAATACCGAGGGCAAACACCTCACATGGAGTATTTCTTTGTATAAAAAACTCTTCAGCATACTTTAATGGCAATGTATCAAAATGGATTACATGAGTCGTATTTACCTTATGTGGTGTGACATATGACAGTTACCTAAAAAAAATCATTATGCCTCAAAACTTATAACTCAAATGGAATTTAAAGGCACGTTATCCAGCTATGCTCACCCCTACCCCACTATTGTCCACAACAGCGGAGGACTCGTTATAGTGAATCAGAGCTTAGAGATTCTTTCTATGTTCACAGGAAACACTAATTAACTGGAACAGGGACAAAAAAAAAAAGTCTCTTTGCCAGGTAAACAAAATTCAGCAGTGAGATTTTACTTAATGAATGGTGTACATGTAAGTACTTCAATCTGTGGAGGTGAGAGGTGGAGAAAGCTGATTAGACAGCTCATATCTAATTGCTTTTTCATCTGCTGGAAGCTTGATATTATTAGTCTCCTCCCTCAGTAGTCACCACAAATGCCAAATTTTCTGTCATGCAATAATGTAGCGAGAGAGTTCCCCAAATTAAGAGAGAGGAGTGAATAGGGATAGTGATCCTCGCTCCATCTGGTTTCTCCATAAATATTCCATTTCTTCACACTGGACACCAGCCTCCTCCCAACCCTTGCTGGTTCCTGCTTTTCCACACCTGTAAGCTTTTCTCTCAGTCTCACTCCTGTATAAGAAAGTCCTTGTGGGTCTGGCACATCAGGCAGTGAACCAGCAAAGGCCCCAACTGCTGTTGCACTAAGCATGCTCTCAGTCTATGTACACTGAGCACCCTGGGGCATAGTTCCACTACAAAGCATACTAGATTTAAATTGTTTATCTATCTAAGCCTCAATTTATGATCTCTACAAATTCCTTTAAAATGAAAGAACCTTTTATTTGTACCGTCTTTGTTTAAGAAATAGAGGAAGATTGTCAAGGTCACAAAATGCTTCTGGCACCAACTAGTCCCACTGAAAGCCAAAGGGACTTGGGCATATAAGTCCTGCTTATGCCTTTGAAAAATCTCTTCCATAATCTCATCAAGACTAAAAAACTACAGAATAAACTCTATATTCAAATACTGCCAGCAATGAAAATAAAGGCATTATAGGATATGTGATGGCAGAAGACTCTATTTGAGCAGCCCCAGCAGATACTGACTGGCCTGTTTGACCTCATAATGATGTTTAAAACTAAAAAAATTATCCGACTATAGCCTTGAAAAAGGGGAAAAAAGGGATGAAAGAGACCTGAGGAAGGAAGACTGCCTCAGAGGACACTGGTGGGGTTCAGAGATAAAAATCCATTATTAGGATTTACTCTGTGCTTTAAGGAAACAAGGACACTTCCTACTGTCCCAGGTGGTGATGCAGGAAGATACAGGTGTCAGAAGCAAACCATTGCCTGAGGGAAGAAAACAAGCAAGAGGCTCCTTGACAAGTTCACTCTAACCTTTAAGGGTTAAGGGAACATCAAAATATAAAGCTTATTCAGAAAAATATCTGATAGCAGCTGAGGAGACCATTTATGAGGAAGGGGACTAGTCCATTACTGAATAAATCTAAAGCAGTTTCCTTGGAATTTAATTCGAATTAAAGAAAAATAACATTTTCATCAAGGAATTGATGAAATCATATTTATAAAACGAACCAACGAAAGACTTGAACACAATACCACCTCATCCTCATTTCTTGGGACTTAAATTTTCATTCTTTCTTCATGAGAACAGTATGTGTGGGTGATTAATAACAATCTAGCCATCTGGACTTCTCGCAGACAAACTCACGTTAACTCAAACTATACAGGAAAAAAAAAAACATATTTCCTGCCTCAGAGCATTTGTGAAAATGTTATGCCTTGCAGAACTGTCATGCACTGTCAGCACCAGCAAACTTTAAAGCACCTTTAATGTTACACCACAGTGCTGTTGTAGTTGACAATTAAAATAGTTAATGTGCAAGCTGGCATTTAAGTGTTACACTAATCAAAAATAATGGATTGCTTTTGTATGATGACCCCATGGCTGTAGTAGTCAGTGCTCACTGGACAAAAAGGGATTTTTAATAGTGCCCTGTTGTGGCACGTGTAATTGTGTGTTTCTATGGTGGTAATGAGGAAGGATGTGAATTATGCCAAGCTCACTGAAGACCCAAGCATATTGGGGATCTAGGCAGATATTATCTGAGTAAGTGTGGCTCCCACAGTATCATATTCAACCTCACAGTCTTCCAAACCCAGAGTAAGATGATGGATTCAGTCCTTTAGCATTTCCTCATTGCTCCCAGAGGCACACAGTGTTTCCAAGCCCTCTTGCTGGTAATATTTCTTGGCTATTTAGAAAAGCAGCCCTCCCCTGTGCCTACCTTTGCGTGGATTTATGGGGCATAAGGAATCATAGGGCTGAACTGCTTGGCCAGTTGTTCAAGGGCAAGTGGGAATTCGTGATTTTCTCCCACTTACTTGTGCTCTCTGCTGCATGTTCGGTAGCACGAACAAATTCAGCACATTCTGCTTGCTTAGTAGGATTAGTACCTAAAAGTTAAAACCAGGGCAGATTGTATTTCAAGCCATTTCCCCCTTCCCCATTCCCCCTCTGCCTTTTTTTTTTTTTTAAATTATTCATATTAGAAATGAAATGCAATGGTTACATTATAATAATATCAAACTCACTAGCAGAAAAAAACACTGTCAGAAAAAAAACCACGGGCGGTAGCCTTCCAAAGCCTAAGTCTTCACTTTTGCATTTGTTTGGTAAAGTTCATTGAAATGAGAATTCATACCTTTACTCTGGATTAGAATTAAACTCCTGGCATATTCAAAGAGCTGTACAAGGGATACTGGCTCAGAAGATGCTTGTAAAAAAGTTGTATTTAAAAAAGTAGTATTCGCCATCAGTGCTTTCTTATAATTTTAGTTCTATGACCTTATACAGAAAACGCCATGTTCAAGCACAGAGAAGACCTAACCAGGAGCTTTGTCATGTATATCAATGAGCAGTCATGTGTGCTACAGCTGACAGTGTCTAGCATGACAAATTGTAAACTTGTTAAGAATTATGTTTAAACACAATTTTGCTAGATGTACAAAGGCATAGTTCATGTACAAAGGCATGGTTCCTCATTTCCAATTCCCTTTCCAAAAGAAATCCTATGTCTTCCTTTGCCCGTATCCAGAATTTTATCTGAAAATAAGGCTCATCCCATTATAAATCAGAGCAAAGAAGCCTTTTTCAGACAGAAATACCATAATCTTTTAAAAGTACTTTTTTCATACAAGTTTCTATTTCTAGAGTTAAGGACTAACTTTTGCAGACTTAAAACAACCAGGCAGGATGTAGCTCCCAATACCAGCATTTAATTACAGGGATAAACCCTTCCATAAATTATTAATTCTTTTCTGGGAACAGTTTTTGGCCCTGTGGACAAAAATACCATCATTCCAGTTATTTCGTTATATCAGTCTGTATTATTGCCACATATTATTTTCCTTCCAAAATGTTTATATAAAATTTATAAGTGATGAAAAGATCTTCCCCCTCATTTTTGTATGTAAATGTAAAATCTTGTCCATTTCCTCACAGTATTTGTTCTGTTTAATTGCATTTTAAATGAACATAAAGTAACTACCCCAAAGACATTAGCATGCTTCTGCCAGGGCCCTGCAGATTCTGCTGGCGCATGTTGAGAAGCTGCTGCATCTCAGATGTGAGCTGATCTTCATAGATAGCCTGTCCTGAGAGTGGGAGCAGAGTAGTCCTACAGAAAGTCTTTGGGGAGCTTGCCTCTCCTCCTCTTTTCTGATCTGTTTCCAGCATTAGAAAATGTAAAGCCTGGCAATGGCTTGGAGAAAAAGGGGTTTTTCTACAATCACTGGTTTCTCCTTCAGCCAAAACAACTTCAAAATGTACTGAAGACAGGTTTAGACAAGGCTGGTTTGCTAAAACGACTGTAGGGTCCAAGAGACAGCAATAAAGAGAATACTGGCAGCCATTCAGCTGAAATAAATCTCAGAAAAAGATAGAGTAGAAGCGAATACAAGTCTGAATTGATTTTCAGAGGTGTCGTGTTTGCAGCACTGATACAAGCCCTCATCTCTCCAAAACCACCTCTATTTATCCTCCCAGTATTTGGCCAGGCTGTCTGTGGGTGAGCAGTGAGAGTCAGCTGTTCCTCAAGTCTGGATGCAGTGAGGGCAGTGAATCATAAGTCCTCTTTTCTTTCATGGGCATTAGGGAAATCCTTATATTTGCCGTTGACAAGGGCTTCATATCATGACATAATTTCAGGAAAATAAAGCACTGGTCCTCATTGAGATACATATTTACAGAACCTTAAAAAAAGCCTAGTTTACACACTAATATTATATACTATATATATATAATATTATATACTATATAAAATATTATATACAGACCAGAGGGAAGGAGAGTTAAAATAAATCAGCTTGCCATGAGCAGATAGGCCTTTTGAGGTTGAAGGTACATATCTTAGTTATATAAGCCCCCTAAATCTGTCAAAAATTTAAGAAATTCTCTAATTTTGTAGAAGACTAAACACCTGGAGGCCTTTAATAATTGCTAGTGAGATGAAAGTTCCACACTTTTGAAGCTGGTTTTCTATATGAAATGTATCTAGTGCTATTTAAATAAAAGATGATCTTTTTTAGTAAAAGAGAGGAATAAGAAAAGTATCAAGTAGGTTTTCCAGTGGCTTCTTATCCTGAAAGGGGTATTTCTAGTTATATTCAAAAAATTAATTTGATCTATAGAACCTTTAAAACGAATTTTAATTCTTCAGAACTTGCAATATATTCAGTTATTTAAAGTATTAATGCTTACTTTTATCAACATTTGAGATGGTTATCAGCTTCACTTCTTCAAACTTCTTAGCTTGTTATTTGAGCAGTAAAAAGGGTTTCAGGCTGGAGGTAGCAGTCAAGTTTGAGGTAGAGGGACAAGAAGGATATTCTATAATGTACACTCTATAGAGCACAGGGTTTAGGTGGCCTAAAGAAAGGGACACCAAATCTTATCTCCTCGATAGTAATAACCCTCTAAAGTTTGATTCATTCATTCACAATTAAAAGGGTTAGAAAAAACAGGCATCCTCAGTTTTGTGAAAATAATCTCCCCCAACACACAACACTGGAAAAAACCAAACTGAGCAAAAACTCTCGTCACTTAACCCTGACTCCACCAGGTAAAAGCAACGCCAGTATTTATCTACTGTATTATCTGGCAAGAAGAGGATCTTGACTCATGCTGCTCAAAGACAAATATCAATAAAGATCTGGATTTCAGACTCATGGAATATTTCTGACTTTTCTCTCTCTCTGATTCAGGATGAAAAGTTGCTTCCTTTCTTAGAGCGTTTTTATGTTTAGAATAGAAAACAAATTCAGAGATAGTGTTGTTTCTTCTCCTCAAAAAAACAAATTGTGATATTCCAGCATCAAGATATTTCAATTCAATTAAACTAAGCAAAATGGGGTCATTTTAGTGCAAAACTGTGTCATTAATGTGTTGTGCACATCATTAGCCACAACTGTTTTATTACTCCATTTTCCTTTTTAAGGACGGTACACCAAAGAACAATATACAAAAACAGTAACGCTAAAATGGCCAATGGCATCCTGGCCTGCATCAGGAACAGTGTGGTCAGTCGGTCCAGGGAGGTCATCCTTCCCCTGTGCACAGCGCTGGTCAGACCTCATCTTGAGTACTGTGTGCAGTTCTGGGCTCCCCAGTTCAAGAGGGATGTTGAGCTGCTTGAGAGGGTGCAGAGAAGGGCANGATGTTGTGGTGGCTCAACATAACAGTGATGTCAACCTAAAGGAAACCAAAAGTTTCTGTTTTGTGGTTGGGTTCCTCCCTGCCCCCCCCCCCTTGGAATAATTATTTTGCCACAATGTATCAATTTTTCCACTGGTAAACAACTATTTCTGACCACTTATTTGTGTTTGCTGCACCTCAGTTTCAATTCTCCTTTATGTTTCTCACTTTATTTGTCTTGGCATTTTGGCACAGACGATTGTGTCTTCCAGTCCCAATTCTCCATGATATGGAGACAAAACTTTAAGTGGTACCTTTAAGATGCTTCATTATTCTGGGATCATTCCCTTATTTTTTCAAACATTTTATAGCATTTTGCAGCTCTTTCCCAGAGAAGGTTTTTCTGCCTGCTCCCTGTACAGAGACCTGTTCAGTTCTTACAGGTGTGTGCAGGCCCCAAAGAGAGAACCCTGGTGCATGACACAAGCAGCTAAGAATAGACCACTTTAATAGCAGATTAATTTTCTAGAGGGATTTGAGCTGGGCAGCAGCATCACAGGAGGTTTAGGCAATCATGTGATAAATCAAGCATATCTATGTCTACAATGAAATCCATCACATCACTCTGAAGATATTTTTTTCTTACTGAGTTATTACAGACACCAATATCACACACTCAGCAGAGCTTGGCTGACACACAAAGGTACATGTCAGGTCGCTCATGTTAAATGGACACATTTTCATCAGTCTGTTTTCATAATGAAAGGTTCTCTACCTTGTAAAAAAATGCTAATTATAAATATCTACCTACAAAAGGGAGTGAGAATAGGCTAAATGTTATCCATCCTCTGAATCTGAGATCCCCAAAACTTGTGAGCTAAATGTCAGCTGATGGTTTAGGAAAGTGTCTGATGCTGTTTCCAGAGTTGATGACTCAAGAGAGTCATCAAACAAGAGAGTTTCTGGTTATTCAAGAGAGAAGCAAACACAGGACCAACAAAATATTTGTTGAACAAAGGACAAAAGTGCCAAGAAAGAAATTGCATTTTCTAGGTCAAGACAAGCTTTACAAGTGTAAAAAGAAAAAAAATATTAAATTAGCTCTATCATTTTGTTCTCCTCTTTGCTGTTGTGACTGGGTCCCTCTTTTCTCTTTCAGGTCCCTATTTTTTATATTCATGTACATGCCCTTTGCTGTCTTCCAAACTGAGGTTTTTTTGGCTCCAGAGCTGCCAAGTCACTGTCTATTTACAAATATTTCACTCTTGACCTTCCTCTAGACCATTTTGTTTCACATATACACTCTTCTCTTTTGTTGCCTTTTTTCTTTATTTTTTTTTCTTGCTGACAGTTATAAAACATGAATATGTCTAAAAGCAGAAAAGTTTGGAAAAAGTGGCTAGGAGAGAAACCTCAGCAGATAAACTGGATGGTGAGAGGGCTGACTTTTTGTAAGGAGTTGTAAACCTGTAGACTTGACATACAAAGGACCTGAAATAATGTTTATAAACACCTTGAACATTTGCAAATAAGAGATTTCTTCCCTAACAGATGTAATTTCAGAAAATTGCTAAATGATACCTCCGCCAAAAACATAGCCAGCTATATCTGAACTGTTTACCTAGAGTCCATTAAAGTCAAGGAACAACATTTAGCAGTTCAATTGTCTTAAGCTTATGACCTAATATGCCCTCAAGAGAAGATAATTTTTACCTTAGAAATACTCACTTATTCATTCTAGTTTTAAGAGGAATGTAGTTAGCTAACTCAGAGATATCATCATTTCAGAACTGAAAATTAGGCAAGATATTTTCTGGAGAAGATTGCTCAAGTTACAGACAAAGAAAAGAAGCTCCTATTTTGATAAGATGCTTTGAAAAGGAGAGAGGGAGAAAAAAGCTAGGACTATCCAGAGAGCACTTGAAATACAGCCAATGTAATATACCCAGGAGAATGAGATCCAACAAGAGTCAAAAGGTAAACTCTTGGAATGGTGGATTTATACTCACTTCTTCTTACTATTTTATTAAGTACATGGTTTTGACTATCTGTTTTAAAACCAGGATTTGCCTTCCTGTTTCCACAGGAGTGTGGAGGAATAGCATACCATAAGCAGGTTGGAAGTGAAGATTAATGGCCATAGGCTCAAGCGAAAAGGCTCTCTTTTCCTGATCATGTTTTGGATTTTTTTTCTTTATCTTTTCTCTGCACCCCCTTCTACCCTATCCACTCGGTCCTGAACTGAGCAGCACAGTAAACCTGCACAATCAACACTCTCAGCTTGATGAGGTTAAATATGACAATTAAAAACCAACTAGATGGCATACAGGAAAGATAGAGGGATGTGCAGTGAATGTGTGGGATCAACTGTGATGACCAAGTGTCCATTAACTCATTCTGCAGCATGATTTGCATGACTGTCACTGAAACTGTAGTGCCTGTTTTACAATCTGTAACCAAGCCAGGTCAGTATTTATGGAGGCAGTGCTGCATATGTGTAAAGTTGCCATGAATCCAAGAATAAAAATTAAGTTTTTGTTATAATCATTCTGCTCGGAAGAGGTAAGCTACTATATATTATATTATTTTCTACATTTTTCACTTCAAGTGTACTAAATATATACAGTTTTTATACTTTTATGACATTTAGCAGCACATCAAGACAGGTGTAAAAGTACTCAGTGCGAACTTTATCAGACCAAATAACAAATCATAATGTGTACATAGCAAGTGTTTTATTCATCTAGATATCCGGGAAGCAAATGTATATACTTCTGTGGAGACTGAAGAAAACCTTTTTAAATATCTTCTGTTTACTCAAATTTCTTTTTGCCTTCTGAGCAGACAATTAGGACCTCACTCAGGTTAAAAAAGACAACTAATATAGAAAACGCAGTTTCCTCTTCAACCACATCCAGATTTCTTATGCTTGGGGACATCAGAGTTCTCACATAAAGTGCCTGATCTCCAGAACATATTTCCCTGCAGTTGGTACCGAATGAAAGACTTTGTCCTGGAGCTTGATTTGGGACTGAGACTTCAGGCTGACTTTCCTGTGCTCTCCACTGCTCACAGTAACAGCCTTGAGTTTCTTGGTTCCATTCTCACTGCTGGTCCTTCATACCTTCACAGGACTTGGCATCTTGAGTGCATCATCCCCCCAGAGCACCTGCCATCTTTACTCTTGATAAATAGCACTATTACATAGGAAGAAGTCATGACAAACGATCAAGTGGTATACAGTGAATAGCTAAGTCTTATTCTGTCCTACATTACAGCTAGGAGGCAGCCCCTGAGAGATCCAGTTTGTCCCAAGGCCAGACTGATGTCTTTGGCAGATCTGTATGTAGTAGTAGGGATTTGATTTGATCTCACCTGCTCAGAGGCTGGTGAGACTTAAATGGCCCACTATCCACTGGTGTCAGAGCTTTCCAGGTGCTCCCACTTCTTTGAGACGATGAAATGGTACCTCAGGTTGCCCATCCTGTGTGGTCTGGCTAAGGGTCCCTAGGCATCCTGGCTTTCCAGATCAGCAGATCTGCTTTTATGAGCCTGACACTCAACCTCTCCAAAAGCAGCTGGGCCTTCAAAGTGAGCCTGCTCCCTTGCTGGGAGGAAGCATCTGCTCTGTATGAATATCTGCACATAATTGCTCTGAGCAAGGCCTTCCACATCACAGAGTGGCTGCAGAGTCAGTTTCCCCCTGAATTGCAGCTACCTATACAGAAATGGATATGAAACAAAGAAACAATTCAGGGGTAGAGAATGAAATTAAAATCCCTCTCCAGAATTATGTAGACCTAAGACTAGAGCTTGTGCCACCCTTGTGATAGATGGACCCTGTTCAGTGGTGTTATTCTCTGTCAATCCAAGAAAGGAACTGGATATTTGAACTTTTCTCCACTTCTGCCAATTCAGTTGTTTTGGTGTTTTTTTGTGGTTTATTTGGAGGAGAAAATTCAGAATGATTTCATCTAAAAACCTGTAATTCCTCTACAGACATAAAAAAATCAATTGAAAAATTAACAAATAAAATTAACTACTTTTATTGCCTAGTAAAAGATTCAAGGAATAATTTTCATGAGAAAGGTAGGAAGCAGGCACTTGGCAAACTAATAGATAAACATCTACAAGTAACATTGTGACTGGTCTACTAAATTCTATAAAGGTTTGGCTCACTATAAAATTTGAACATTCTTAATAAACACTTCACATGTATAAGAACTCCAGATATTAGTCAGGAGTTTATAATCATCTATTTACCAATCCTAGTTGGTGTTTTTCCCCCCTCCATCTTAAGACAGACTTTTCCTCTTTATTTGTTTTCTTCCCTGTCTAATAGTACCTACTTAAAAATATGATCATATTTAAGAAATCTCAATGGCTTTGGTTATTTGTGGTTCCTCAGATGTGTGAGAGGAGTCTGTTCTGTGCAATGAGAAGGAGTGAATCTGTATCCAAAATCCAATTTAGTACAGTGGTGAGTGTCCCCCTCTCTCACATGGGAGACCAGGGGTTCGGTTCCCACCAGGGAGGCAGTGGTGCTGTTTAAGAGTTGAACCTGATGATCCTTGTGGGTCCCTTCTAACTCAGAATATTCTGTGATTCTGTGAATATACTCTCCCTACAAGCACCTTCCCATGCAATTGATAAGCTCTCTTTGGATAAATGTTTGACTTTAAAACTTGTCTTCCCATAGGAAAACAAAAACAAAGATGCCGGCCCAAAGAGACTTCATGCACAATTGAAAGAGATATCCATAGGTTTCTTATTTTGGTGTATTCTCCTGTGTTTGGAAAGAACAGATCTATTGACTAGATGTACTGAAAAAGTAGAAAAGTGCACCACAAAAACCATAGGAGGTAGAAGCTTTCATCAAAAGAATATAAAATGGCAAGAGAGACACTCTTGCTGAGCTTTTGGAATGTATAATTGTCCAGGGATTTTTCTACTGCAGCTTGCAGAAGTTTTTCCAGCGAAACAGTTTTTCCACCAGAAAATGATCATTCGATACATTTGAAACTTTTCACAGCGGTACATGGATGTCATGTAAATTTCAGATGGATCATTATTGAGACAACTTGCTGAGCTAGGATTTCCACTTGTTTTAACGTAACAAGAGTTGATATCAAGTGTTTCAAGCTTTCATTTTTTGAAGTTTTGTAACGAACCTAAACATTAAAATTTCAACATTCCTTCTTTCTGAGGGTGAAAGGAAACTTTTTCTTGAATCAGCAGTACCCGTGGAAGGGCCATTGCACTCTGGCCTGAGGCCTCCTGGTGTTCCTGCAACCTGTTGGAGGCCAACAGAGTTTCCTCAGCCCTTCTCCCATGTTAACAACCATTCATTCCATACCAGACCAGGGGACATTGTTGTGTGGGTGGGTGTGCACACACTATGGAACACTGGTGCTTGGCTATTCTTTCATCCTGCTCAAGCTAGCAAAACATACTTGAGCTTAGCTATACTGTACATATCTCCAATTGTGGGAAAAATTTAAAACTTTGAGATTTCAAAAGGTTGCAAATAGGTAATTGCCTTTTAATTCATCCTCATATACTCCTCCACAAACACAGTGCCTATCTCCCATCACCTCTTAAAATAAAAAAGTATTATTGACCATTTTGTAGGTCAGAGTCTCTAAATTACCTGTTCCTCTCTTTTCTCTCGCAAGTTTTCTAGCTTTCACATTTGGCAAGTAGCTTACCAAAACAAATACTGCATGAATGCTGAGAGAACAGCATTTGATTAAATGTTGCATGTTAATGGTAACCTTACTTTTTTCTATTTTCAAATAGAGAAACAGAATAATCTCCACTAAAAGACTGGCCTTTGAAAGCCACAATGCCTGACTTATCTTGAGAGAACACTTTCTCTGTAGGTCAGTTTGCTGGTACATGATGCTGCTGCCAGCCCTTAGCAACAAAGTAAGCTGCTCTGAGCATTCTAAGGACAATACAAAGAAAAAAGTGACTTAGTGTCTCAAACCCTACAATTCTAAGTCATTATGAAGTACCTGCCTCAAATATTCTGAAAGGCTTCAATCAATCAGCTTCCAGAATACTTTATGAGGTTTAAAGTCTTAATTTGAGCTTCTAGATGCCAAATCCTCTATTAAAAAACTTATTAGGAGAAACAAGATCTGTACTGCTGACCGTCATAGGGGAACAATTCAGTTTTTTACTCCAGCTTTAAGTCCAAATAAGGCATGCTAAGAACCATAGTTTAAATTAACACAAGATTTGTTAAACTTCATTGTTCTTTGGCTTCATTGTGCCTGCTTTTTTTCCAAACCCAAAAGCTGAAATACCAAGAACCTAGCTGCACGTAGAATTTCTCCACAGCCTGCTCCAAAAAATTTTGTTCACAAACCTTCTCATGAAATGTCAGGTTTTTAATCTTGCTTCACACAATTCTGAAGGTTTTGATATTGCCTATATGGTCTATAACTAATTTATACTTATTATACTTCCACTGTCAGCTTACCTGAACAGTATTAAGGAAAATAACATGCTGTATCACTGCAGAGATCTTGTCAATTAAATGCAGAGAGCACTTCAGTATCAGTGTTCACAGTTATATGGTTGAAGTGAAAGCATATAGAAACTCCTAGGAATATGCCATGTTGCCTGTATATGCCTTTACTCTGTGATATACTTCAATATTGCAATAACATCTGCCAGCTGCAACTCGCTGTGCTTCACATCAAATCAAATGGCATAAGTGTGTGGAGCCAGGACCAGTGTCAGCTATTATGTGGCAGTTTTTCCTAAGGGGACATGCTGACAGACAATCAAAACTTTTCTTTAATATTTCTTATTGTGTTTCTGCTAGTGAGACTAGCTGTCATGTAGCAGTCATTCTTTGCTTGTGATCGGAAATAAAAAAACCCAAAGAACTCGGACACCCATCTCAAACGTTGGGAATCAAGAAAGTTTGTTCATTTTTGGGTTAGACTGAGCAGTGGGATGCTGTGGCGTAGTCATGAACTTGGGTTAGTCATTTTGGGGAAAGACAGATACCCTTAAATGAAAATCTAAGACTCCCTAGCAAAAACCTGGCTCTTCATATAGATAGACTCCTCTAATGCTCTGGCTAACAATGGTGGAAGGATTTCACAGATGAAAATGTTCAGCCTGGATAGGCTGAGCAAGAAAAATCTGGGTTTTATTTGAACTACCATTGCAGAACAGTGAAATGTGATAACAAATACTTGTCATACCACATTGGTCAAAGTCTCAGCCTCTCTGGTATAACAGCAAAAAAACCAAACAAACAAGCAAAACTCCCAAGCTCAAAGGAACTCTTGTCAAAATATAAGTGTGGTTGTACCATGTTGTGGTACAGACATCTTAGTCCTGTTGTGTCAGCATTACAGATGCACTGCCTTTTTCCTCATCACCGGCTAGGGTAAACTTTCCCATGAAACTGATGAATTATACCTTGTGTAGAGAATTGTGGTGACGGTGCAAATTAGGAGTTTTGTAGCTTGAGAAGCTCAAATCTATCCTCTATGCTTTCACAAAAACCCCAAATTTTTCCTGCAAGTTTGGCTGTTCAAGTTGCTTGTTTTTACCATAGCTGCTAACATTTGTATTACTTTAAACCAAAGTATTTTCAAATCAAACTCAAAGGTATTTGTTTCAGCATGCTCTAGATGATATAGCGGATAATGAATCACTTTCTGGATCACACAGTAAAATCCCCTTTTTTGGCCCAGCGTTTTGTTGCCCAGGTCACATACATTTGTCTTCCTCATTCCCCTACACATCTCTCTAGACATCCATTCCCTTCTTCATCTACTTTGAGTTTCCTCTTAGAGTTTGCCAACTTTATCCACTCAGCCAAGGTTTTCTACCCAATAGAATGGGTGTTAGTGATAGTTCCTTTCCGTGCACCACGCTCTTGATCAACTGCAGCACTTTCTTTTCTCAGGAATTGCTGGGAAGACAGCTGGGAAGTCCAGACCAAACTGTTTGCAAACACCTTATAACAAACCAAAAAAAGAAAGCAAAGTAGAACAGGTGGGAGCTGAAAATGGGACTCTCACCCTGATTTGTGAATGCAGGTGGACAGATAATGTTTTTTTGTAAGAACATGGAAACAATAAAAGTGATGGATGGGGAGATTAGTCTGGATGAGTGGAAAGAAGGAGCAAAGTCTCAGCTTTGTGGAGTACCCTGCACAAACAGAAAGACGGAAAAATTTATCAAAGGGTTCAAGTAAACAGTAATCTTCTGAAGTATTGGAGGTTCAACCATCACTAATCTTGTCCCCCGTCATTTATAAGAGAACATGACCAAATAAAATCAGTTACAGGATTCTGGGATATGGTTATATCAAATTATATCTCTGGTAACAAGATGCAGTGTAATAACATGGCCTGTATTTCAGCTGTAGTAGCAGACAGCTTTCTCCCTTGGATATCACATCTTACTATAACTTACTATCTGGAAGGCTTGTAATTAAAACCATATGCTTCACTTTCTTTTCATGCTTATAAGGGGTTCCACATTTCTGTAAACTTTGCCAATTGTAAACTCATCTCTCTCCCTCCACAAACCTGTGTCTCAACTGCATGTAATAAGAGTAATTTGGAGAATTATATTTGGTTACACTCTATTGCTGTAAATTACTGCTTTCCTCTAACGGCCTGAAGAGTACAGAGCTAAACCACTTAATCTGAAATAAGCTAAAATGGAAATATATATTTTAAGAACAGGCAATTATCTTCTTTTAATTAATGAAACATCACTTTGCAATAACTTATTTGGCTTTTCTAAAATCAAGGGTACATTTTAGGAGAGATACTGATCTTTTTGGTGATGCAGAGTGGATGTAAACCTGTCACACCTGAGAAACTTTGATACAGAAAAATCCCTAGTGGGATTAATACTGAGGTACCTGGCTTCATGCCACCCGTCTGCCTGCAGGTACATCATACACAGAGCCACTAGTGGAGTAGACCAAAGATATATCTAAAACATAACTGCATTTTGGCTGTTAGCCACCCTCCTCAGTGCCCATACCCGTCCCAGCCCTGAGCAGCCTCAGGGACAGGTGGCGCAACAGGGATAGTACAGCCCTTCTCCCCCCGGCACTAGGGCCAGAACCAGCTCTTCCTGGCCTAGAAAGCATGTTCTTCCTGTTAAGAAAGCATGAAATCACTAATCTGTCACTCATTGGACCATAGGCATAATATGGACACATTTCCATGTTATATGGGAGCCCCACTAGCTGAATTTTTGGCTGGTTGCTGGTCACCTGCAGAGCTGGTTTTTTTTTTTTATAACACCCTATCCCTGTAAGAGGAGCAGAGAGCTGCCAGATAGGGCAGTGCAGGACAGATATTGTAGAAATGAGGGCTTCACACCATGATTCAATGCATTTTGATTCATTGCAGTTGTTAACTCCATCTCTCATCTTTGGACAGCTTTCTCCCAGATGTCTCAATAAAGACATGGCCACGTAACACAGATTTTTACCATGCTATCTGTCTCAGTCTCTCTCACCAATAGTGACATGAGATGAGAGCCCTACAAAGATCACAGCTAAACCTTCCAGATATGGCATGAGGGCAAATTGTTTTATTAATGTAATAAAACTCAACTCGACTCTGGTGAGACCCCACCTGGAATACTGCATCCAGGTCCGGGCTTCCCAGCGCAGGAAGGATATGGATGTTTTGGAGTGAGTCCAGAGGATTCCTCAAAGATGATTAAAGGAGCATGTCTCCTCTGAGAATAGGCTGAGAGAATTTGGATTGTTCAGTCTGGAGAAGAGAAGGCTCCAGGGACACCTTGTAGTAACCTTTCAGTACCTTAAGTGAGACTATTAGAAAGTTGGAGAGGTACTTTTCACAAGGGCAAGTAGCAATACAAGAGGAATGACTTTAAATTTAAAGAGATGAGATTCAGATTAGATTTTAGGAAACAATTCTTTACTGTGAGAATGGTGAGGCACTGGAATGGGTTGCCCGGAGCAGTTGTGGATGCCCCATTCCTAGAAATATTCAAGGCAATTAGAACTTGATGATCTTTAGGGTTCCTTCCAACCCCCTCTATTACTTCAGTTGAAAGACACTCATATTTCAGTGGAGACTTGATTCCCTTTTAGTTTTTGCCCTCCTCCCTCTCCAAAACACCATAAATTCACACACAGGACAATTTTCTGAGAGGACACCATTCACAATCATATTTACTGGAAATACTGTTTTAAATAGATTTTGAACATCAACATTATTGCTCATCTACTCACATAATTACTGAATTTTCTTGAACAAATTAAGATGTGTTAGGAATAGTGTGACCTGCAGGACTAGGGAAGTGACTCTTCCCCTGTACTCAGCACTGGTTAGGCTGCACCTTGAGTACTGCACTTAGTTCTGAGCCACTCAGATTAAGAAAGATGTTGAGATGCTTGAACATGTCCAGAGAAGGGCAACAAGGATGGTGAAGGGACTGGAGCACAAGCCCTATGAAGAGCTGCGGAGGGGGCTGGGGTTGATTAGCCTGGAGAAGAAAAGGCTCAGAGGTGACCTTATCACTCTCTACAACAGCCTGACAGGAGGTTGTAGCCAGGTGGAGGTCAGGCTCTTCTCCCAGGCAACCAGTAACAGAACAAGAGGACATAGTCTTAAGCTGCACCAGGGGAAGTTAAGGCTGGATGTCAGGAAGAAATTTTTCACAGAAAGAGTGATTTGCCATTGGAATGGGCTGCCACTGGATGTGACACTTGGTTCCATGAGCTAGTTGATGAGATGGTGTTAGGTAACAGGTTGAACTTGTTGATCTCAAAGGTCTTTTCCAACCTAGTTAATTCTATGATTCTGTGGAGGTGCTTGAAAATAAAATAGTATTTCTCCCTTACATTTTGTTTTCATTATTTAACCACAGCACCCACTCCTATTGTATCCTTCTCCTTTCAATACAGAGGCATTTAGTTAATGTGGCTTTAAGCATTCACTGATAGGAAAATGACTTCATGGAGTTTTCAGTTCTCAAGTCTTGTTATGGATTTAATGTCTTTTTCTACTAAATTGAAGAGTTTATATAAATAATCAACTAAATACTTAAGCATTATCATTAGAAAATTATCTATCTTGAAGCACTAAGATGAATTTATCTACAAGTTACAGCTTTATTTTGGTCATTCATTTTAAGCAAGAAAAAAAATGCGAATTACTCAGAAAACCAATGCTTAACTTCCACAAAGTGTTTTAATAACAAAAAAAAAGAAAAATTAAGGAGTGTCAAATCATTGTATTATATAAGAAATACTTTCACTTTCAAAATGTCATTTTTTTATTGTTTAAAATAAGTTTTAAATCAAATCTGAAATGTAAAACACAAGAGTATATAACAAAATACTCAGTAAACTGAAGCATTATTTTAGGGACACAAAGACCTCTCCCCTACAACCTTCAGAAAATAAAAATCTAGTTTTATTTTCATTAAAACATTCTGTCTCAGCATTCTCTGATATGGCTGTGTTTAGTTAGTACCACTTCTCAAATACCTCAAAGAGTCATTGTTAATGCTGACACGAGGCACATGCTAACCTCTGATGGATTGGTATGACAGTTGAATTTACATGAGTGATGAACAAGGACTACTAGAAAAATTACAATTACCGTTACAGAAAATCATATTATGATCATGTAAAACGAAAAGTAGTTTTACATCTACTTTTTGATTAAGAGATTAAGTAAAGAGTATTACAAAATTCTGTCTTTCAAATTGAGATATGCTTAGTAGCACTATCCATATTTCCAAAACAAAATTATTCCTGTCTGTCATTCCGTGTTCCACTTCATCTTTTGCCTGACTAGGAGGAGCTGACTTATAAAGGGCAGGATCCAGTCAGTAGGGTTTTCCCGTAGACAATAGAAAACAACAGTTATATAAAATCTGTGTATACGCACGAATGGTTCACTACCACAATGACCCACATTTAGTATCTGTCTGCCCAGACCTCAGTAATAGTAACTCCTAGTTTACAATAAAAATTTAGGCACAGAAATTGTAACTCAGGGCAACAACACGTTTTGTCCCGAACGGCATACGAAATAAAAAAAAAATTGTGAAATATGGTGCTATTTTAGGGAATACTCCCTACAGAAAGCTTTCTGTTGTATAGGTTTATGCAAAGCATTACTGTTGAAGGACACTGACTCTCATTAACCATGCCAGAACACAGAAACCTGTTATCATTCCTGCTTTATATTGAAAATATAATATTCCTTGATGTGTTTTAGAGACCTTTGTTGGTCTGCTCTGCTGTACAATCTCACAACACCCCCACTATATACTAACTTGTTTTGCACAACAGCAGATGACCTCTGCCATGAGAATGTCACCTCTGAAACTGCTTCTAACTGTGATTACATTAGTTTGTCATTTTTAAGCACACAGCATCTCCTTCCCATGATGGTAAAAGCTGACTAGGAGGTTAGACCATCTAATTTTTTTTTAAACTTGTCTTTAAATGAATTTGTAAAGCCCCCCAAAATGAAGAAATAATCCCCCAAAAGGAAGAATGAGCAGCAGATCAAGAAATAGGCAACAATAAATCTCCAGAAAAATAGTTTTCCCCTTCTTTGCTTTTTTTAATATCTCTTGTACAGTACTGGTTGCACCATACATTTGGCTGTATTTTTAATTTGTAGGAAATAAAATCCAGGCTATAATTTTGATGAACCAATCTCATGACAGTTAGGCTTCTCTTTCCCATTTTTTCATCCTTAATATTAGTTTTGCATTGGATTGCACTATCAGACCTGCATTCATATGGAAACAACAATATTACTTTAAAGTTATCGATTCAGAAGATGATAAGGAAGACATTCTGCATTGTTATTCTGAAAGCACAAGAATGAGAAACCTATCACAAGGATTATCTTGTGCTTAAGAGGAATAGGAACCTGAGAGAGTCATGAACCAGATGTGCAAAAACCGTAGCCAGAGACATCGCCTATAACCATGCCATTAAAGGTATCTTTGCAGAATGAGGATCTGTCTTAATCCTGGAAGTTTTGGAGAAGTGAAAGTACACAGACTCAGGCTTCTAAGAGCAGCTCTTGACTAATTTATGCAATTTAAGTTGTCTTACATGTCTCAATATATACCCAGCCTCGCACTTCTCAGTCTGTGGCACTGAACATATCACACGCTTGATCTCGCATAGTAAGTCTTAAATTCACTTGGATAATACAAAATCAGGAAAGTCAGCTTGGTTAAGAAGCCCCAAGAAAATAACCCTCAGAGGTACTGGGAGTTAATTACTTACACCCACACTGTATTAGAGATATAATGTACTCCTTCAGGGGAGAGTAGGTGGTGGGTTCCTTTCTATTTTCGGACTGGACGCCTGGGATCTCCACATGTGTGGCTGCCACCCACACATTCCTCTAGGCAACTTTACCTCTGGAGTTGGCATCTATATTGCATTTTACATCCCCCTGAGGTCTCTGTTAATACTTTCATTTTATCAGGTGCTCTTCACATATGCAGAAAAGGACAATACAGACGCTAAGTCCCCGAGAAAGCATATAGTGACAATATTGCACTGCCATAGTTCAGTGCACTAAGCTCTTTAAAAGGATGGTGAGGAGCTCATTGGAGAGTAGGATTCAGTTCCGTAATGTACATCAAAAAGCTATATGTTTATTTGCTTGAAATAAAGTTGTTTTAAAATAGACCAACTATCAACATCAGAAGATCATGTTCTATTTGAGCAGTGAATATTTAAAAACCAATAAAACCTTGTTAAAAATATTAATCAGTGGCTACATGACAAGACTTGCCATTTTGCATCAAATACTAGAAATTTTCACTTGCTATCAATAAATTTGTTATGAAACTGAATTATCCCACTGTGCTTAAATTAATTATATTAAAAGTATTTAGAGCAAGGATTTGTCATATTTGTCACTTTATAACAAACTGACAAACCAGAAGTCATAACACATAAGGACACTCATTGTGATTGTGTTGAACAAGACATTTTCGGGCTTCTTGAATACTGAAAGCATCTAGAGGGTCAGAAAGGTGAAACCCCACTCCCACAATCCCACTTCCACAAATCATAGGAATGATTCTTAAAGTTCCTCGAAATACAAGCTATGAGGAAAAAAGAGAGATAGGTTTGTAGTTGCTTGGTAAGTAGCTGCCCAAATACCAACCTAGCATGACCTCAATACACAACGCCCAACAAGACTGTTCTGCTGCCTGAGAGTCATTCACACACCAAACTTGATGCAACAGGTTCTTTAGGTAGTATTATATCCACCACTTTTCCATGACATATTAATTGTCCCTCATACTTAAGATCAGTCTTTCTTGGCTTCTGTTATAGAAATTTTGGCTCAGCAAAAGGTCTGGGTTCAGAAGAGATATGACTCACATAGAAATTACATGTGGGGTACAGCCACCAAGGCAAACTACCCCCATTGTTCACACTAATACCACCTTAAAAAAAAATGTTTTGCCTTAAAGAGTGATAAGATTTCCTGCACTCCTGAACAGGAATTTTTATTCACATACTTCAGAATGAATCAGTGGCAAGTACAAGAGATGGCACAAACATGTCCTTTAGTGTAGTTATGCAACAGAGACATTTCACAATTAATTAATCTAAAGAGATAAACATCCAAAAACTGCCTAGAGAAACTGAGAATACAATCCAACATTTAAATTCTAACTATGAGAAACATCCAGAGAGTTGAGAGGACGTACTAATTACTTTTATTGTTGTCATTGTTTCATATTGCTTCGGTATTTGAAGCAAAAGTTCACCATGTGACGCAGAAAAGCATATACATAGATACAAGCCAAATGAAACTAATCTCAGTCTTTGTAAACCATTTTCCTTACATTACAATGGAAAACTAGATGCATCCATGATATTTGGACATGTTCTTCAGGGACTTGCCAGGTAAAAAATAATTGGCTACAAAAGTTCACTACCGGCACAGCAGAAGAAACAGTTACACAGCTCTGCTTTATCCAGCATTCATTGAACTCTGAGGAGCAATTTAGGCTTCCAAAACAGGTAAAGTTTGAAGGTACTATATTGGTATCCAAGATAAAGCATTTGCAAGGGTTGTAGGTTTCCAGGTATGGATGTTTTCCATTTTCCAATCAGTTCCATTTAATAGGTCTGAAGTAAATATTGCAAGAATATGGCATTTATATATCAATATTGTAAATGAAAGACATTATACTGAGCACAAGTGTCCAAGAACAAGTTCACTGTAAATTTATCCATCTTAGTACTTCAGAGGATTTTAGGCAACCATAAGAGCAAGAACAACATTTGGATTTTCTCAAGTTTCTGATCCCTTTCCATTACAGTCAGAATGGCAAGCTAGTAGGTATACTAAATATATGCTCTCAGGAAGTATTACCAAGTAAGCATTTACTATTAACGTTGCTGATAAAACATGGCTAAATTATTTTGTAGCAGAAGAAACACCTGGGGGCAGGGAGAGTAAACACTTTTAAGCCTCCCATGGCACATTAATATAGCTTATTTAAGTGAAGTGCTGAGTGGTGATAGAACGGGAATTTTGATGAAGTGTTCAAGATCTATTTACTGTCCTCTCTTGCATTGGGGATGACAGAATTGCACAGAGAAAAGGAACTGTTAAAAGTACGTGTATCAGTAGCATAAAACCTGTAATATTTTGTAAAGAAATAAATGAATCATCCAGCTTGTTAATTAAATACCTCTTTCTACACTTCCCGTTGGTATTATCTCATTCTAAACAGAGGTGTCCAGACAGTCCAGGTGCAAGTATCTCAATCCCTTAGTGCTGCAAGATTTTGTTCACGTTTAAGCAGTTAATGCTCCGTCTTAACTCCCATCAGCAAATTCAGCACGGACATCAGAGTTGCCTTGATGATAATCTGCACTTCATGCCTTGAATCTCTGGGTATGTGCTGCATGTCTGAAGAAGGCCAGTGGTGACACTCTGGGTGCATGTTTCCTTCCTATGAGCAGGACATGTCAAACGAGGCCCTCTGTGCACACACCCACCATTATCCCGGAGAAGGCCTCCCTCTTAACAGGGATGCCTCCAAAAAACCCCTCTGCCACAAAACCTAAATGACTATGGAAAAACCAGCACCTCCACCCTCTAAAAACCAGCATGACCCTGCAGAAACAGCAACACTCATGAAGAAAGTGAAGGAACTAGGAGGTTTTCTGAGGGTATACGCATCCATTGAAACATATGTTTCACAGGCTTCTTTCTACCACTACTCCTCAGTGGACCAAGACACCATTAAAAACCCCTCAGACTCATTGAAGACCTCTGGGTGGTGAATATAAACAAAAAACAAAATTACTTTTGCCTTGTAAGGTGGAACATAGCACCAAGGAGCACCGGTGATTAGAGAAGGAATATAGTTTAACAGCTCACCCAAAGCAAACTGCCCAGTGCAGCACCCCTCGAAGACACCATACTGGTATCTCAGGGATGCATAGGACACACCATGGGAATGTCATTAAACTAAAGCCTTTCAAGAGCCAGTGTAATGCCCTCAGAGGCATGCAGAGTAGCATGCACTACCGTTATGCTGATTGCTGCTGACATTTTAAGGATCTCATAGTCAGTGATAAGTACTCAAAACTTGGTAAGGTTTCCTCAATAAGATGGTCTTAATGTTAGCAAGATGTTCAAAACAAGCAAAAAGCCCAATGCATTTGCCTGTCCTTTAAATATCCCTTAAATATAATTTATCAGATAAATGTTGCTGCAAGAAGCAAGAACACTAACGGTTGGGAGGTAATTTAGAGTATATATGAACTGATTTAATGTATTTTATAAAAAGGATAGCAGACAACATCAGCTCAAATCTTCACTTACTGGAACTTTAAGATCTGTATTATTTCTTAGCAAGAGATGAGGAAGACCTGTTTGTCTCATGTCACTTCTCTTTGTGCTTAAACACTCAAGGAACTCAAACCTGATCACCATTGCCGTGCTCTCTCATTGTTTCATAAGGCAACAGTTTTTCTAGTGCGGCTGAGAGTCTATATCAAAGAAATTCTGCAAAGGTAAAGCTTTAATAGAAGCTACCCAACTTCCCATTGAATGCCACAGCTTTGATTACACCCATGTGATTGTTAAACATTCTCTCTTCTGACTGCTGGAGAAACACTTCACTGCCTTCCTGCAATCAAAAAGGAATCCAAACCAAAAGACTACATGAACTACTGAGGCAATCAGAGAGCTCCATGCTGAAACTGTGGCAGAGAGGGACACTTTAGTGCTCTGTTTACTACTGGAAAAGAAAGCAGCAAGCAGAAAAGTCAAATGGTAGTCGACAGAGAGCAGAGCAACTGCCTCAATGCCTCCGGTGCACCGGGTGGGCTGGTGATGTGTGTGTTTGTGCCACGTTTGAGTAAACAGTCTTTGTGTAAATTCCTTCCAACTAGAGACAGGCTGCTCTAATACATGCAGTTATGATAGTCTCTTTTCCCTTCCCAGTGCAGGCAAACCTACAAGACTACAAACATTGACTAATTGTTTGGGCCAAAGAGGCAAGGATATAAATGAGCTATTTCTCATTACACTGTTAGAAAATATTGATTACACATACACAGATGGCAAATACTAGTCATGCTGGTATTCTCAAATCTCTACACTGCACTTGTCTGGTATACATTCATTATTTTTACAAGTTCAATCAATGGCTGTTTTCCCTATTGACAAACACGGGTTAAAACATAATAAACAGAGTGGATTTGAGTTGGTATTATTAATGAATTGGTAACAACTGTCTCTGTGATATTTATCTCTCAACATCTGTTTATATTTTATTTTAAATCTGTAAAAACATTGCTTTGTAATCCCTTGATCTGTACAGTAATTTCCTTTTGTTCCAAGCCGTTAAAGGTGTCTTTGAACTACTCAGGGGAAAGAAAGACAGACAAAAAACTAACCAAAAACCAAAGACTACTCATCCATCCCTTCAAGACAAGTCCACTTTCATCATAAAAAATGAACAACAAAATCAAAGCAAACAGCAAAGGTGAGCGAACTCTGTACTGTAATAAGATAAAAGTCAGGATGTCTGTGAAAAACTATGAGTCGTTATTGTTTTAAATTGCTCTTTATTTTTGCAAAGCAACAGACCAAGTTAGCCGCACCTAAATCTGTCTTCAGAGTTATCTTGTGCATTTATTTGGTGCTCTCTGGCTCACTAAGAATTCTGCTCACTGTTTGTCACAGCCAGGAACAAGACTGTTAAGCTCACCCCTTGTTGATAAGTAGGCGTTGTTACTTATGGATATCCTGTTGTGTTGGCCTCTTGGAGTCCTGGGTTTTCTTATTGTTCGAGCCACAGTGATTTCAGGCCCATGCTCTTTATGAAATACAATGCTATTTGAAAATTTGTCAATATGGGTTCTAAAAATAACTGAGATATGAGCAAGTACAAATAGCCTTCTCTCAATTTACTTCTCTATAACAAGTGTGTAACTCAAAACAAGAAAAAAAAAATCTTTAAAAACTGGAGTGAGAAGGCAGTGCCACAGCTTGTGATTTATTGTATCCCTGAAGAGATTACAGACAATACCCACTTTTAGAAAAATGCACATAGGCAAAAGATATATTCATTATACCACTGGAAGAGCAAACTAAACCACGCCCAGTGAGGAAAGTATTGTCAAGAAAGAGACCACGTAACATCAAAAGATCTCTGGGCCAGCAAGTTCAAAGCAGAATAGTTCAAATTAAACAAAAGAAACAAACAAGGTTTGCAATTTTCTAATTACAAAGTGCCACAAACTTGTGTTCTGGGGAGAGTATGTGGTTTTAGGGGAGTTGCACAAAGGTTATTAAAACACCTACTGAGATTGTAGTATATTAATGCATACATGTCACAGAATATTCCGAGTTGGAAGGGACCCACAAGGAAATCCAACTCCTAAGTGAATGGCCCATACAGGGATTGAATCCACAACCCTACTGCCATGGGCACCATGTTCCAACCATCTGAGCTAATCTTGGGGTAATTTTTTTTTTTTAACCTAACTCCCCTTCCCATCATCCCATTATCTAGACCATGTCGCTGAGTTCCTCATCCAATCTTTTCTTAAACACCTCCAGGGATGGCGACTCCACCACCTCCCTGGGCAGCCCATTCCACTGAGAAATCCCTCTCTGTGAAAAAGCTTCTGCTAATATCCAGCCAAAACCTCCCCTGGCACAGCTCAAAGCCATGTCCTTTTATTCTGGTGCTGACAGTCTGAGAGAAGAGATCCACACCCACCCAACTGCAACCTCCCTTCAGGTAGTTGTAATCAGCAATGAAGTCACATTTGATTTGAACATACCTTTTGGGATTTAATGGACACTTCTAGGTATTTGTCCAAAGAAGCGAGTAATATTGTATAAATGTCATACTATTAAGCACTTGGAAGATTCCACAAATACAAAATTTACCAAATTGTGCTTATAAAAATAACAATAATTCAAAAAAGAACCAACTAGCCCCTTTTTATAACTTGATATCTCCTTTATTTCCCTACTCTGTGAAGTATATGACATTCAGGAGAAGGCTGGGTAGAGAGACAGAAAGAGTAATCTGAAAGGGACAAAAGAAAACCAAGAAGCATTATTGAGAGAAAGGGAAAGAAATAAGAGGCTCCGATCTAAACAAAAACAGAGAAAGACTTGGACAGAATTTTAGCAAAGAAATATGTTTAATTGCCTACAGCCCCAGGAGAGGTAATTTATGTGCCAACAAGTTATGGAGGTTTTATGTGCCTATTAGTCTGCTATTCAATTAAAAAGTGTGTACTTACCATGGCAACCTCTATGTCTCACAATACACATGCTAATTCTAAGATATCTCTACAGAGCACCTTCTTAAAGAAACATATACCACAGCACCAGCCAGTCTAGAATTCCAGTCACTAGGAGGCAGGGAAAGGAATAGCCCATACAAAATTTTAGAATTATAGGCTTGAGAGCAGGATGAGTAATCTTACTGCATCATTAACATCTCCATATGGGAACCTAGCAGTGTAATGCATGCACCTTAGGGCAGCTCATCATACAACCTTGCCAGCATTTCCATTCTTGCCCACTCAGATAATGCTCTTATGCCTTGAAACAATGCTGTGTTTCCTTTGGGATCTCCTTTGGACTGGCTGACTAATTCCTTAGGCACCCCTTCTACAGAAGCTGTGTAAGATTTCAAGTGTACTTTCCTTTATTTAAAACCTGCCAGGACACGCACCTTCCCTTTGTTTCAGTCTTTGCTGCCTGGGAATTCCCTTTCTCACTAACACGTCAGACTTTCTGATCTCAACAGGCATTGTCCTTCTCCCTCTTCCTTGTCTGAGCTTTCCAAAACAACAGCTATTGGCAAGGCTGATTTTCCACTCAGTGGCTCACTCCTTTTCAGAGAAGCTGTATCTGTTGCCAAAATTCTTGGTAAGACACATGTAATAAACAGATCAAAGCATTTGCCACATAGACAACCTGAGGAATAAACCACCTTCAACAAATATACACAGACATCTCAGTCCATCCAGAAGTTTCAAGTATTAAGGAGAATTACAATACAATCCTCCAGAAAAAAAAAAAGAAGGCATTGAAATGACAACCTAAATTTCCAATAGCTTTTTATAGTTAGTTGCTTCTCCTAATTATTTTCCTCCCCTTCACTGACTACTAAAAATAAATCAGATCACTCTTCCCATGGATGTGGAATAAAGTACTTCTCCTTGCTTGTTCTCTGCAACTCATTTAGGGCTAGTACTAAAGCAAGGAGAATACAAAAAAATGAAAGTATCACCTTTTGTAAAGTTCTGGATTTGTTGAGGATTAAGCCTCAATCACATTTCAAAGATATTTTATTTCTTTCCTTGTGTTGTGGTTTAACCTCAGCTGGCAACTGAGCATCACAGAGCTACTTGCTCACCACCACCACCTCCTCGGGTGGGGTGGAGGAGAGGATCAAAAAGGTAAGAGAAAAAAAATTATGAGTTGATGTGAAAATAGTTTAATACAGGAAACAAAAGTCACTCACACAAGCCAAACAGGAAAAAAAGCATTAATTGACCTCCTTTCATAAACAGGCCAGTGTTCAGTCCTGCCCAAGAAAATGGGGCTTCATCATGCATAATGATTACTTTCTCTTTATATACTGAGGATGATACTAAGAAATATTCTTGTGATCAGTTGGTGTCAGTTGTCCTGGATATGCTCCCTCACAGCTTTTTGTGCATCTCCAGCCCACTCACTGGTGGGGTGGTGTGAGGACCAGGAAAGAACTTAACATTGTGTAAGCCCTGCTCAACAGTAACTGAAACTCCCTGAATTATCAATGCTGTTTCCAACACAAAACTCAAACATAACCTCATACTACCTACTATGAAGAAAGTTAACTCTGTCCCAGCCCAAACCAACACACTTTGGTTTCCCTAGTAATAAGGAGACCTGCCATTTATTAGTCACTGCCTTTATACATACAATGTTTACACTAAGGTGATGGAGTTCCCAGATTGTTCTCTACTTATAAGCACTTCAGAGGCACATACTATGAGAAAATGCATATGAAGTCAGCAGTTGAAATAACTTGTAATCATAAACAGTTTCCCAGAAGTCTTTTTCTTTTGCAACACTTGCAGCACACCCAGTCTTATTCTTGATGGTAGGAAAATAGCTATTAGTTTTAAGGAAGCACAAAGTAGCACTGACCAGTGAGGAGCAGCCACTGTAAACACTAAAGCTGATGAATATATGGGTGCATTTTATACTTTTTCCTGACACCAACAGAGCATAATAAAAACTACAATTCAAAATTTACCTAGACTTTGATGTCTTTATCTGTGAGAAAGTGTAAAGTTTTACTCACATTTCTGAGGCAGAAAAGCACCAGGACGTCCTTCCTCACAGCAGCAGCAAAAGCACAACCAATTCATGGTGCTTATCCAAACCTTACAAGAGGGGAAACAATCTCACTTAAATCTTCTCTGTTCTGAAAGTTTCCTAAGATTGAAGAAAGTGCAAGCTGTCTTGCTTCTCTGATAGGTAATGAGCCACCTGACAACTAACCATCAGTGTACTTAAGGTCAGCTGTGGGGGGACCAGCACTCACAATTGGGGTTAAGTAGTCTCACCTGGCAGTAAAAAGTTTTCTTTCATATTCCGCTCCCCCTCCCCACAGTGTTTTTCCCCACATCAGACTAGACTGTCTAAAATACAGAACAAAATTATGAAGTCTGAGTTGAATTCAACATAGATGCTGTTGATAGCTTCCTACAGGATTTATCTCTCCTCAGTATTTGTCCTGATGCAGTATGGGCATCTTCAGAGGAAAGAAAAATATTTTCCTGAGGGATGAAAAATACGTGATTCACTACATAATGCAAACTGTACATTCAGAACCATAATCTCTATCAAACTAAGGAAAGTTCTGAAGATGTTTGTTATGAGTATGTGGTATTAAAAGTATAGTGCAACTCTTCCCACTCAAGGGAGGAATGAGTCTGAGCAGCACTTTCACATGATGGATGTGAGTGATTTTCGTGAGCAAGCTACATTGTCATTTTTGTGTTACAACTCCAGGACACTGAGAGGGGAATGTAGCTAAAAGCATCAATTTTTATACAAATCTTTTATGGTCTTTAAATTGGGCACTGCCACTTTAATAAGCCACACCTGGTTAAGATTCGTGTTCTGCTGAATTCCTCATGCTGTAATGAGCCTTGAACATCAGGCTGAGGCTGTGATCAAGACAATACAATTAATCACCAGACCGTGCACAATTTCAGTAACATGAAAATTGCACGCAGTTAGATTTTCTAAGTAAAACTAATATTTCATGCAGGGGAAAGGGTGAAGTTTCAGTGCATAACAAAAAAGAATTTTGGAGGTTTAAAAAAACCTGGCAGTCAGCAGGGCCACGTGAAGGTGAATGCATAAATCAAATAACTATACCATCTGTTACAGAAAACTTAACAGGAATTAAGTGGCCCATATTTTCTAAAAATATCTTTCTTCGCAGTGTGCAGAAGCACTGAATATCTAAGGAGGAATACTGAAATTGGACTTTAATTAGGAGACTTTGAATTTTGAATACAGCATGAGTGTAGTCAAACTATCAGCAAGATAAGCCTATTAGGAGAGAAATAGGAATGAACATTTGCATGGCAAAAAAGTAGATCTTTGTGCTGAGAGGAAGAGGGGGGATTAAAAACATGTAGTGGCCCCATTTTCAGTGTTTTTTCAGCTGTAGCCTGAGGCCTCATAGAGAGACACAAACAGTGATAGGCAGGCCAAGACCAGCTTCTGGGAGACTTTCTATTCTGGTGTGATCTATGATACAGTGGTCATTTAAGCATCTTGAAAATTCACAAGCAAAAAAGTTTCCTGTATTTGAAAATATGCATATTTCCACATAGCTGTTGTTTCTGTGTAAATGCAGCATTCACCCGAAGTCCATTCAAAGCGCAGAGACAAAATGCCATTGTCATCTCTTTTGAGGCTCACCTCCAATGCTGGCTAGTGGCAAGGCACAACTTCTGGAGAGCACTGGCAGCTCCTTTGTTCCTTTTCCCCCTTACCCCCTCCAAAAAACCCCACATGGTAATTTGTTTTCTCCAACATTGGATTATAAAACCTTCATGGGTTCTTTTCCCCTAAGAGTTTGCATATCCCTAATCAAGGAATCTAAACGGCCTGTCTGCACACAAAAAATAAAACCTAGGCAAAACTGAAAAGCTTGTATAGGAGTGGAACAACAAAGACAGACTTTCTTAAGAGGAGGTATATATACTTGTCCAAGAGTTGATACAAAAACCTAAGAAGAGTAGATTAAATGTGATTATATAACTGAATATTTTTGGAAAATGATTTTCAGACTAAGTAATGGAGAAAGAAGGAAAGAAATGACACAGAACAAAGCAAAGTGACACACAGAAAGACAATAGACAAATGGATTTTCAAAAACTAGCAAGAAGGCTGATTTTGAGGGAATAACAAAATGAATTTTAAAAATAAATGAAAATAAAGCAAAGGTTTCCTACTTCTTGTACTGCCACTGGTCTGCTCCAGCTTGTAATTCTTTGGCTCCCCCTCCTCAATCTTGCCTTCTCTACAGATACGCTAAGGTCTCTTGAGAAAAATCTCCTATTATATATTTTTACAATGTCTAACAAAATAGAGCCTGACTCTTAGCTTGTGCCTCTTTATATAAGTGTAGCAAAAACAGTGAAGGACAGTAATGGTAATAGTTGGGAAAGCTGCTCAATAACTTTTCACCTTAGCTTTTTTAACAGCAAATGGCAGTTCTGTGACACTGACACAGTTCAACTAGGACAATGATATTCAATTTTGCTGTCAGGGAAACTGGAAGAAAATGCCATGTAAAATCCCAGTTCATCCAAAATAAAAATGCTTGCTACCTGAACTGATCGAAAACCCTTCAGAAACTGCATTTTGTAATCTGAATTCATGGGAATTCATCTTATAAACAGCATAATCCATTTGCCACTCAGTAGTCTGGGCTTATTTCAAGTTGAGGTCCATCTAGACTGTCAGATAGACACCAAAAAAACAACTATAGGGCCACACAGTTTTAAGATTGAGCTGACTTGAAACAAAAAAATGTAGTATATACAGTAATCCCTCGCTGTTCCGCGGTTCACCATTTGCAGCTTCAATACATCTCGAAATTTTACCTTGTCTTTACCAGCTTTACTGTATTTACAATATTTACTGTATTTACCCTATTTACTGTTAATTTGTGGATTTCACTTATTACAGAATCTTTCTGGAACTGACCCCCCACGATATTTGAGGGATTACTGCATACATTGAAGTCCTGAAAATCTATCTTTTCAAATGAAGAAAAATCCCAAACTTTTAAAAATCAATGAAACAAAAATCAGCATCTTATCCTACTTCAAGGTAACAACCCAAAGTGTGAGTATTAGAAATTTTTCACAGAACAATGCATTTTTGCTAATTGCCATTACTGAAGAACAGCTACTAGATAGTACCAAGAACCACACTTTGTGATTCCCAGACTGGCAGTGACAGGGAATGACCACCTATGTTGGAAGGGAAGAAAGGAAAGATGTAATTCTCCAGAAGTTAGAAAACAATATTGGAAGGCGCTGAAAAACAGGTTGCCATGGAAAGCAATAGATAAGTAAAGAGCTTTGGATGCAGCTTAATGGTTTAAAGAGTAAGCAAATGATATTTTGAATATATATATTTCTAGAAATGACATAAAAGTGCTTTTTTGTGTGTGTGTTCCTGGAAATGGAAAATAGCTGGAATAGAACTATGTTGTAGTTGAAATGGCTCCAAAAATGTCACCAGAAAGCACATTTAGGGAAAAAAAGTGATCTCATTGTTCTTTAGCGTTCATGGAGAAAGACTGTACTCTCTTGCAAAATCTAATGCAATGCATAGAAATATAATTTAAAATATAATAAAGAAAAGTAACATATAAAAGAGAAATTCCAAGAAAGAATGTTTTATTTTTTAGGTTTTTAGGGAGTTTTTGTAGCAATTGTTTGTGATTTATTGCTTTACACTGTGTTGGCAAATGTTGGCACATTAAAAACTCAAAATATATTAATTATAAATAAATCATTAGCTAATTTTGATTAAATCTGGATTAGGTCATGCATTTTCCAGATTGTCTGTGCCTGGAAGTTCAACGGAGGTAGCACAGACATTCTACAGTTAACAGTAAGGTAAATGCATGCTGAAGTGTGCATTGGTGTTCAGATGAATGCATGCTCGTCCTGAAGAATTAAGGTCATGTTTAGGAAGTGTCTTGCTGAGAAATGTAGCCCTAGTACTCAGCATCTTGTTAAGCTGCTCACGTCACATGAAATGCCTCCAGCTGTTAAGGCAGGGTGAAAGTGAACCTCCTTAGGCCAGAAGCACTTTGATTTTCTCCTCTAGGAGCTATGTTACGGAGAGATTGTTAGAGCCCCTGGTAGCTTGGTATCCTGGGCTGCCCTGGCAGACTCATGGTGGTGGAGCAACTGCGAGTCAGCCACTGCACACTCTGGACAAGAGTACTCTTTGCACATAGTTGCTGGGTTCTTCTGCCATCCTCCGTGCACACATTATGTCTGGCTCCTTGGAAGGGGATGTAGCCAAGGGCTACATTCAGGGAGTAAAACTAAACACACTTTCAAGACTAAATCAAGAGCAGAATGTATTGGTGGGGGTACAGGAATACTCCTGGTTCTGAGGTGTGTGAACACACACACTCATACGTACACACATAGTTTATTTAAAGATTTTATTGTTAGCATTATAATTAGGCCTCCAAATATACGGTGGGTATATATCAAATTAAGCTTGAGTAACCAGGGATTTTCTAGCAATATATACTATGGTTGAATTCCTCTAATTCTCATAATAAAATATTTTACCATAACAAACTGTATTTAAATAAATAGCCTGTTACATTGCTCATACTCACTAAGTGTTATTGCTACTTCTTTCCAAGAGAGAGCAGTAGTGAATTGTACTTCATTATGCTGGATAGTTTTACTCAAACACGCTCAATTTACATTTTCGACTCTATAACCTTTCAACCTATTGACCATGAAAAATGCTCCAACATAACGTGACACATATAAATGTTTAAAGTCCAAAGGGTAATTATCTATATTCATAGTTAAAACTGTGCCTTGATTTCACAATAGAAACCATATGTTCACTCAAAACACTTTCAACAGGCTAAATAGCACCCAGATTAACCCTGAGTTAGTTTACTGGTTAAAATAATAGCAGCATCTTCTTCTAATTCGGTAGTTCATTTATCATTTTTGATCAAGGCACTGAATGTGAACTTTCAATATTTGAAAGCTTAACTTGAAAAATAAACTGCATGCAAGAATGGTAGAAACTCACCAATTCTTAAATTTTATCTTTAATGTCATATAATGTGCCTGATAACAGTTCAAAATGTGTTATTTAACTTCAAGTAGAATTCTCCATTGTATTAAATACACTGTTTCTCTCAGAAGAAAAGGGCAATGACTTTCTGATTTTTTTTTTGTTTTGTTCACAGAACAGTGCTTAACAGATTACCATTTACAATGAATCTCATCCATTTTCTTTTATGAAAAATGCTTTTGACTCAAATCGCTTTCAGGAAGTATGAAAAGTGTAGAACACAACAATGTAATACTCCTGCAAGACGTCTGCAGCATCAATGAAAAAAGTCTAGGGAAGAAATGTATAATAAATGGGACATCATTTAGGTTTTGAAATAAGCAAACTCTTCAGGTACATTCATACAAATACATATTTCCTTATCTTGTTTCTAGTAAGATAGGAAGAGATAATTTTGAACCTTTGGAATCACTGCAGCAGAAAATTACAAACAGAAAACAAAATTGTATATTACAGGAGTAATGACAAGTCAAAAGAAAAAGACATACTTAAAAAAAGTAGCAAACAGGCAAATGACTTTTCAGTGAGTGCCAACTCTGCACATTAAACTGGTTAAAAGCTCCTTCTCTTCCTGCTTGTCATGTCATTGTTCCCTGTCAGGCAGCAGAGAACACCTCCAGCTAGTACATGATATACAGGATGCTTCATCAAAAAAGGTATTCTCTTTCTTTGAATTTAAATTGACACTTTCCTTATGTATATGATAAAAACCCCATGGAAATGGCAATGGACTATGGTGCAAAAAGAGCCCTGAATTTTACAGAAAGCTTACTGGAATGCTGGTCTCATTTTAGAAGGACATTATTACATCTGAATGTGAATGCCTCAAAAAACCAAAACAAATAAATCTTTGTCTGGTCTTCAGCCAAGCTTCAGTTTTATACAGTAAAATTAAGTTTTTGTGTATACAAGGTGGTTCTATTTCTCCTGCCTTGGAACAGAAAAAATTATTCTCCTGTAGGGAGAGGCTGAGGCCATGTGTTTGGTTTATTAGAATAAGAGTGTTGTCCCTCATAAATTTGGAATCTTCCCTTGAACTGTTGCCATTCTAAAGTGTTGTAATTTTACATCCATCATTGCATGACACAGCCTAAACAAGTAAGTGGAACCATTCACCCTTAGAAAAGCTGGCACTCAACCAATTTATTCACTCTGCAAGAGTCTTTATACAGTTCTCTTGTACACCTTTGCCATCATTTATGCATCATTTACCATAAAGTTAAGAACTGCTTATAAATCTGTTATACTGAATGATGTAAGCAAATGGGGAAGGTCTTTCAGATTTAATATCGTAATGACTCTGTAGCCTTCATTTTGTCATATTGTAGATTATTTCAGGAGAAGTTTTCCTTGAGTCCCAGGGTTCTTTATCAGCAATATTCTGCACATCATCTTATTAACAAACACACTGAGCATGTGTGTTTCTGTGAGAACTGTTTTGCAAGATCAGTCCAAGTTAATACAGGTAAAGTATGACTTTCCTGGCTACATATAATTACAACTTGGATTGTATGAACTTGTCAGAACTTCTTGCTGTGTTTGCAATATTTCTAAAATTCAAGCTGAAAGAATGTTTCTTTTTGCCCAGTCTGCAGTGACTGGTTACTAGTGGTGTCCCCCAAGGATCAGTGTTGGGCCCAGTCCTGTTTAATATCTTTATTGATGATCTCGACATTGTGATTGAGCCTGTCTTAAGCAAGTTTGCAGACAATACCAAGCTAGGAGCAGGAGGGTAGGAGGGCCCTGCAGAGGGATCTGGATAGACTGGAGAGATGGGCAGATTCCAATAGAATGAGTTTCAACAAGTCCAAATGCTTGGTTCTACACTTTGATCACAATAACCCTGTGCAGAGCTATAGGCTGGGGATGGAGTGGCTGGAGAGTGGGCAGGCAGAAAGAGATTTGGGAGTGTTGGTGGATAGGAAACTCAATATGAGCCAGCAGTATGCCCAGGGGGCCGAGAAGGCCAATGGCATCCTGGCCTACATCAGGAATGGTGTGGCTAGCAGTACAAGGGAGGTTATCCTTCCCTTGTACACAGCACTGGTCAGACTGCACCGTGAGTACTGTGTCCGGTTCTGGGCCCTTCAGTTTAAGAAAGATGTTGAGATACTAGAACGTGTTCAGAGAAGGGCGACAAGGATGGTGAAGGGGCTGGAGCGCAAGCCCTATGAGGAATGGCTGAGGGAGCTGGGGCTGTTTAGCCTGGAGAAGAGGAGGCTCAGGGGTGACCTTATTGCTGTTTATAACTGCCTGAAAGGAGGTTGTAGTGAGGCCAGGCTTTTCTCTCAGCCTACTGGAGACAGAACAAGAGGACACAGTCTCAAGCTCTGTCAGGGGAGGTTCAGGCTGGATATTAGGAAAAGGTTTTTCACTGAAAGAGTGATCCATCATTGGAACTGTCTGCCCAGGGAGGTGGTGGAATCAGCATCCCTGGAGGTGTTTAAGAGTAGGCTCGATGAGGCACTGAGTGACATGGTTTGGATGATGGGATGGTGATAAATAATAGGTTGGACTTGATGTTCTCAGAGGTCTCTTTTCCAACCTTGTTAACTCTGTGATTCTGTGAAGTTATATAAGGGGTTCCCAAATGAAAGAGCTTGACTAGTGGTACTACTGGAAGTGGAGGAATCCAAGAGCAAGAGAGTAGATACGTATCTCCATAATATGTATTAATAAATTTGTTGATACCTATCTCTTCTCATGTCATGCAGTTACAGTCCTGTTATGGCCTTGGGGAGAAGGATGAGCTGGATATAGAAAGTGTGTCCCCTTTAGTGCCCACAGGGACTTTCCTAAAGGCTGGGAGCTGCTGCCATTTCACTTCAATGTCGCTCCTTTGACAGTGGCATCTGATCATACTGACCTGAGGAACATCCTCATATATAAAAGTGGAAAAACATTTTGTGTGCTTTTCATTACATTTTAAACCAAGACAAAAGGTGGATAACAAAGACAGGTGTAGAGTCATTAAATTTCCCTTGGCAGTAAGTCAACATGTAAAGAAGTAGTTAATGTTTATCAGGCTAAATTGTGCAGATTAATAGATACCTGACTTAATGCCTAAAGTGATAAGAAAAGACAACTGTTAGAAAACAAGACTACAAGCAGTTTCTGTTGTAGACCAGTTTCTGTTGTAGCAGGTCTGTTTAGAGCAGAGAAAAAAGCATCCAGCAAAATAACTGTAAATGGTGGAAACATGGTTCCTTACAGTACTGTATTTGAGGGTACTCCAGTAAGAATCATTCAAGGCACTGGCTACCCTCCTTCCTGATTTTGCTCTTTTCTACAGGCATATTCTTCTGATCCTCTATTTGAACCTAAATTTAATACACTGACCTACCTAGCAATTCTAGCCTACATCAAGTATTCTGTCAAATTTGACTCCTTACAGCCATTCTCTTAACTGTTTTTGCCTGAATAAGGGTTTTATTTATTATTTTGGTTGGGTTTTTGTAAAAGGTTAATTTGGTTTGGGTTTTTTGTTTTGTTGTTGTGGTTTCTGTTCTATTTTTTGTATGTTTTTATGGAGAGTTTGTTTTGCTTTTCTCTGTTTGTTTGCTTGTTTTTTATTTTGGCTCTTAGCAAGATGTATATATACCTCTGGATATTTAAATTGAGCCACGACTTCCAGGACAAAAACTTCAGTGATTAATCTAAGTAGAAGGTAATTGCTAGGCTTCCTGCAATTTTCTTGTAGACAAACTTCCTCCTTTCTTCCAGTAGCTTTTCCGCAAATATTTGTCAATGGCACAAAACATGTTTGCAGAAGCTCTTAATATCAGAGGACAATAAAATTAAGGACAGCTGACTCAGCTGCGTTCAAATCTGTGCAACGTGCTCTTATCTGCTCTTTTGTAAAAGTCAATTAATACAAAACCCTTTTTGTTAATTGTTCACATTTATCTTTCCTGTCTTCCATTCTTTTTCATTTTTATTATTGTTAAGGGCATATTTTTAAATAATAGTTTATCATCATTATGATTCTGAATTGTTATTAATGTAATCTTCCTTTTCTATTGAAATGAGTTTCTTTCTCATTAGGAATTTTAGGAGCACTTTAAATCTTTTTTGTTCTCACAGCCCCTAAAAATTTCTTTTTTATTCTTTTCTTTTACAACTGTTATCCTATAGTGATAGAGGGTGCTCTGTTGGTTACAAAGTAATCTTATCTGGTTACTTTCTAATTTCAGTAGAATTCTGTATGTTTTTCCAAACTTCAGTTTTTTTCTTGTGAAGTCACATTAGCTGACTCTTTGATTAAGAGGTGGAGAAAAGAGGAAGATTTTAATATCCTTCCTCAGTAATATTCCATGCATTTTATTAATCAGAAATTAAATTCTGGACTCCCCTGGAGTCAATGACAACAATCATATTGACTTTGAAATGACCAAGAACTTAGGTTAAATGTCTTAATATAAAGATGCTCGTTTGTCTTTGTCTTCTACAATGAAACCATCATTTACCATACTAAATTTAAAAAGCTTATGGAACTTGGCTCCAGCATATTCTTTTATTTTCATATCCTCAGGCAACTCCATCCTCACAGTAAGAATTAGATCTAGGGCAGTTATGCCTTTTTTTGCAGATGATGAAATTCTCTCTTTGACACAGCATGCTTGGATATATCTGTTTCCCAACAGATTTATGAGCAGCTAAAATCCCCCGTGAAGAAAGTGTCTTCTAGCCAAGAATTTTCTGTACCCTGCTGTCCTTATGTTTGACTAGTTTGTAGCTGATACCCACAATTTTTCAGTTTTACTTTCTAGTTCTCTTTATCACTATTTCTAATTACTTTGAGCAACCTTGCAGGAAAGGATGTGTATGCATTGACTGGCCGTGTTGCTGTAAGTGGCAACACCTTACTGGCTTTATATCGTGGAACATCCTGGCAAGATTTTTAATGAGTTTGCTGAAATATGAAGTCTTGAGCTTTCTATATTGCTGTGAGTTACCATGGTGCCTTTGTGATTGCTACATTTTGTGATTGCTACATATTAATTTGGGGAATAAAAAAAAAGACCAAAATAGGTGAATTAAATGAATAAGTAGAATGAATTTCCTGAGAAGCACTTCTAAAGGTTTAGTAATGATTCAGTAATGATGAGATATTTGCCCAGATTTGGATGGCTTCAGTTCCACATAAATTCCTTAATCTTATGTTTCCCACTGGACAGATGCCCTTGAAGGCCTCCAAGTAGCTAGTAGGAAACACAAACACAGGAGTCTAGGCTAGCTAAATTTGGCCTGCTGTACATGTCCATGTGGCAGATAACAGCTGTGTTTGCACAGGTAGAACAGCCAAGATCTATACCCATAGGTCTGTCACTCATAGACAGTGGGGTAGTCACCTGAGGAGAAAAGTAAACATCTATGCATATGGATTCAAAACCTCAAATTCCCTTTCTACTAATGGTAAACAGTGCTGGTTTGACATTTGTCATAGCTAAAAAAATCATTAAGAAGAAGAAAAGATGCTGTTTCATTAAGGGTCTGATGGGATTAATTTGAATCCCTTTATGTGTCACATGTGTCCATGTGGGAACTATCATTATTATTACTGCAGACAATTTCTTGAATAGGAGTTTTAAATTTTTGCTGGTGTCTACAAATGGACTTGAAAAGAGTGTTTCTCACCCCTTCTGCTCGAAACACATGAGTTCTTTTCTTCCAAGTGGTTCTTGAATGCTTTTTCATGCATATTGCTCCTCAGGAAACAGTCCATGAGACATTTAGGACAAATAATTAAATGGAAAATTCTGTTAAATTTCTACTTAGAAAATACGTATTAACAATAAATTGTCATCAATTAAAGAGCTGGAAAAACATTTCCTTTTTATAGTTTTGAAGAAAATGCAACCAAGTGATCTCATCTTCTTTAAATAAGTTTGGTTCAGTGGAGCCTTATCGTCATGAACAATAGCAGATGGATGAAGATATAAAGGATTTACAGTCTTTAATGTTCTGTCTCTTTTTTTTTTTCTTTTCTGGGTAATGATTGTGATTCTTAGAAATTACATTAATAGAGATGAATACTTGAAAATGAGATATTTACTTTATGTTTCTTTATACAATGTAAGTGGAAAGCAGATTAAATACTGCAGCAATGTTTGTGCTTCACTAAAATGTTGGCTGCAGCCTTGGTGAAAATCTATGGCTGTAATGTCTGTGCTGTTGGTGCTGCTGTTGGTAGATGCTCTGTGCTCAGCCAAGGTCACGCTTAGGGCTGGCTGAAGGATTTACAGGGCAGCTTGTGAGCAGATACAGCCCTGGGTACACACTTCAAAGGCAAGGTGCACCAGCCATATCAGAAAGTGCTGGAAATCTGCAATTCCCATTAACAACATTGCAAAAACTTGCTTGGTCACTGCTGCAGTCAGAGTCAAGCTGCAGCAGTTTTACACTCAAACCAGACCAGCCATGGTGCCTGTGGACAGCAGCTTGGGGGCTGTGGCCACAGGGGCTCCCTGGAGATGGGCATGGCCTCTCCCATGCCCCAGACAAGCAGCAGGGAGGATGGGGGAGCCACAGCCCTGGGCAGCAGGCATCGCCCTGGGGTCTTGAAGAAAAGGTTGGATGATGTACTTGGTAGCATGACCTAGATATTAGGGTAGTGTGTTATAGGTAGGATGGGTGTTGGTAGCAGGATGACAACAGGTTAGGTAACAGGTTAGGTTAGGTAACAGGTGATAGGTTGGACTTGATAATCTCTATGGTCTTTTCCAACCTTACTAATTCTGTGATTCTGTGATTCTGTGATTCTGTGATTCTGTGATTCTGTGATCGGACTGGGATAAGACCAAGCAGGGATGGGGGCCCATGGCCAGTGGGCAATGCTGTGTCAGAGACAGACAGAGACAGATGACTCTGAAAGTCTGAAATGGAGTCCTGGGCCATAGGAGCTCTGGGGGAGGCCAGGCAGGTGATGTAAGGCCTGTGGATGTGCAGCAATAGTGCCATTTCCTAAGCAAGGAGAACAGTGAGGGGCAGAATGCCGTCACCTGCATGGCACAGCGAACAAGGGGCAGAAAGCCTGCAGGTGTGGGGAAGAGTCTGCTTTCCTTGGATCTGAACAGTCTTGGTAGGTGTCTTCCCTGCCCAGCTACCCTGGATGTGGTCTTTCTGCTCTCATACTGAATGTGTTCGCCACAACTTCGGGCTCTGGGCTCTCATGTGTGCCCCACAGTTCTGGGTTCAGCACCCTGTTATGCATTCTTTCCTGAGTTCCAGGCAGCAGACTACAGGCTCACTAAAGGAATACTTTGTTGCTATACACGCAGAGAAAACTGTAGTGAATCCTGCTCAAGTAAAAAAGATTACTTGTTTAATGTTGAAGAATCCTTGGAAATTGTAGCTGTCAGGCTCTAGGAATTTTTCATAGATGACGTATATGCAAACTCTGATTTTTAATATTTTTTAAAATTTTATTAATTTTTTTTAAGGTAGGACATGGTTACAAAGATGAATGCAATAGAACTTTCTACCTAAAACACACTGGATGGTTATACACTACTGGACCAAATCTGGCACATCCCCAGCTAGTTTAGAGCACAGGCTAAGTAAGGTTGTGGCTGTCTGCACATTTCCATGTAACCATACTCTCAGTTTCCTCAAATAAATTTTAGTCCAGAAAATAAATAAATATCATCTCCCTCCCACAACCTTTTATATTTTCTCTTTTTATTGTAAATCTTGATAATGTCTCCAAACTGTCATACAATTGAACTTCCCTGTTTACATGTATGCACACTATGAAAAAATGTAACGGCCTAAAAGTCTTGGATTTAATGCCAAACAGATGACAAATTAAGGCATATTTTTCTATTCCAGCTTTCCTGTATAATAACATTTCACTGTTTCTAGAAGGCTGCAGTGGTGGGGATTTTGTGCATTTGTCTTGCAGAATATTTTGTAGTTAGAGAAAAAAATTGCTTCTCTGTGTCTTAGAGTTCTGTAATTTCAATTTCCAGTATGTCCTCTTACTGCAATATTTGTTTTGGGGGAAAAATAGTAACCTGGATTGACTGAGTCTGTAGCATATTAGATTTTATGTATTATAATTAAATCCCCCTCTGAGCCATCTGGTTTACAGATTGTATAGATTTTTAAATTTTAGTTTGTCTTCCCAATTGACCTAGATTAGGACCACCTTTTCTAGTTTTACTCTTTAAACATTCCCTATATTTTAACTTTCCAGTAAAAGTAGTGGTTACTGGCACACAACATGGTTAATAATCCTGGAATCATGGTTTCAAATATTATCACATGAAAGATATTTGCCAGGCAAAGGAGCAGGGAAGTGACCTTTCAAATCTTGCTAATTTTCCACCAGATAGAAGATAACTCACCTGCATCTACAATATTTCCTTGCTCTTGGCCATGCCTCATATAGGCAACACTATAAAATCTACTGCTCTGTATTTAAGTAATTTTTTGGGGTCATACCTGTGCAAACTTGATTTTGAGTTTTCCAGGATTTCAACCAGTTAGCAGAGACTAGCTTTAAATCAGGTTGAAAGAAGGGTTACTCTCAGCAAAACCAAGACTTTGGGTATATAAGTCCAAAATAGCAAAATGCAAAAAACCTCAGCAAAATGCTTAAGCAGTGCTTGAACTCCCTGATACTGTGCATTTGTCCTGCAAGTTCCTGTGGTGTCTGAAGACCTGCCTCTGCAGATGTGCAGGTCTGCTTTTACAGTGAGGCACCAAACTCTGACAGTCATTCCTGATGCACAGCAGTTAGATCTGGAAGGTGTGCTTTGATGCAATTCTCTAAGCAAGCACATAGTAAATTTTAGGTATTTCTTAGATAAGGTGAGCTGGAGTACAGGCCTTGGGGGCTGTAATTTTAGATGAACTTAAATCCTCTTTAGTTCCTGGGTCAATTGCTTGATCCTGCCACAATCTATTTCTTCAGAGAAAGCTGAGACTTAAACATTGATAGCTTTGGACTGGGAACTGTTTAGATAGTTATTACATATGCTAAAAGAAAGTCTTGCAAATTATGGCTACCCTTAATCCTGTGTGACAAGCTGTATTTTAGGAAAGCCTAAGCAAAGGTTAATATATATTGGGAAATGTGTTCCTTAACTCTCTAGGCAACTGTTAAAGTTTTCATGATGTTGTGCACATTTTTATTAACTTTTGCTTGTTCAAGAATAGAAATACATTAATAGAGCACTTACATGAATATTTTGAAATCATCATAGAGAGAATAGCAGACCAACAGTGAAGAACAGCACTACCAAATAGTAGGGACACCCTATAGTAGTATTATTCCTGTAGCTAGAATTCGTGTAGCATTTTTGGAATTCATGCTCTAAGTGTAATGGTAATTGTTGGCCTTGTAATGAGAGTAAGGACAGTTTGTATGTTGAATTTCTTCATACCCACATTGAAAGAGTGTTTAACCTTCCCAATTTTTTTAGAACTACATATACGGGGTGCCACAATTACTATTGAGGAAATCAGTCTTGTCAGGTCACTATGTAGAAATTTCCTACATTCTCTATTCATATTGGCTCTTTTAGTTCTTGCCTCATAGCTCTTCACATGAAGAAAAAGTGATTTCACACCCCCTCTCTCATATTGTGTCTTAACTCGTGGACTTGGTCAGAAGATTAAATTTCAACAGGAAATTTTATATTACCTCTATGTTTTTGTCCCAAATCGTCTCTGAATTGAAACAAAACTCTCCTTTGCCAGCCAATTGTTACCATAGACAGAATTTCTTTCACACTGCATTTTTAATCTTTTTTTTTATTTAAGGTTCCCTGTGGCCAGGCTCTATTTCCATATGATATTTGATGAGAAAATGTTTATTTCCAAAGGAGATATTCTCTAATAAGTTAATTTTCAAGGAATATATACTATATATATCATAATCATGTATTTAGATTTTATAATACTACCTGGTATATTTTATCCTTATGGTCTTTAGTTTCTCTGTGTAGACCCAGTCTGTCCCTAAATTAGCATCACATTTAACTTGCACAGCCATTATCTCATATAACAAAAAGAGTAATATGGCCAAATTCCAAATTTATTGGAATAAATTGAATACAAAATATTTTATCTGATCCTAGCACACCAACTGTAAGTCTTTATGAGAATCTTGATGAGAAGAAAATGCTCACAAACATTCTGTTCAATATTATAGGGAGATTTTCTCAAAGATCCTGCTGAGATTTGTGAGTAGAACTAGTCCAAGCAGACAAAAAAATACTGTCTTGTTACAACCACAATGTTAAGGTATGGAGGGAACTATATGGGAAGCAGAAAGTCTGCAGTGACCAGAATATGCAAAACACAGACGACAGTGTCATTAGACATCACCATGCTTGCTGGTAAAGTGATTTTATACTATCAATTTATAATTATCAAGCAGAGTTCTGAAGGTTTCATGACATTACCAGGTCATAATTCTCAACATAAGTTATCGTGCAAGGGGTCTTTTTTGTTCGCTCACCTTATTTCAGAGTTTTCAGCATCAAGGGGCTGTGAGTAAAGTATATATCACTAAAAGGAAGAAAAAATCAGAAAAAAGTTGCTAAAATCAACCTGGTAAAACTGTAAAGGAGTTTCTTTGTAGTGGAATTTCTTCATAATAGAATTTCTTAGAAATCAAAAAAGAAACTAATTATCAGATGGTGAAAAAAATAAGTAACACAAGCTAAAAAATGACATGACTAAAATTAATGCAAATAAAATTCTATAGAATGCTTATCAGACTTTATGCATGACTGAGGTAAAAGTAGAGCCCAAGGAAATGGGGCAATAAAGAATGGTAAGGAGAGACTGAGCCCCAGAGGGAAGCCCCAGAAGACGAATTGTAAGAACAAACCATTAAAGCAAATAGTAGCACATTTCCAGATGCTCTTTGCAAGTTTTAGAGTGCTACAAATATGAAATAACTGCTCAGTAAATGTGTTGTCTAACCTACTGCTTAAATCAGTGGTGGTGTCAGTATCTATGTTCCAGGTGTGACTTGTATAACTACATATTGTCAGTTAAACCTGATTTTTTGTGCCAAGTCAAATAACAGAAATTGAGGAAGACCAATAGAGAAAGTCCTGATTTATGTAACCAGGCAGAATTAATTGAGAATCAGTAAGAAAAGGAGTGGCCTCTCTATTCTCTTCACACTAGTTCTCTCACAATAACTTTCCAAAGAAAATAAGGTGCTGTGGAATAGAAAGGAGTGTTTTCATATATAGGTTCACAGGAGAGAAGCAAGGCGCAAGAGTGCTTCTAATAATAGAGTTTTCTAAGTGGATCCTCAGGAGATTCATACCAGAACATGAGTTATTCACCAAATTTTTACGTGATTCAGGAAGTGGATGAATACTGATGTGAAATTGTTTTCCTGATAATATCATTCAGAAAATGTACAGAAAACTGACTATCAAGAGTGTTTTCCATTCATATAGGAATAAAAGAGTCTGAAGTGGAGAATGTTCTGGATGGTCCTTCAAAAATTTCATAACTGTGCTCATGAGCACTTGAAAGAAAAACATAATGTTAAGAATTATTGGAAGGATAGGAATTATTGAAGGCTACAAAGCAGAAAAAATATTTGTGCCATTTACAGGTCCTACTTTTCTCAAATACTGTGTGCTACTCTGGCCATGCTGTCTACGTGAAACACATGTGGGAAATGGAAGACTCTTTGTTAAAGAAAAGAATTATGGAAATCTGTGTTGGTGTCTGTATGCGGAGAAAATTAGAGAAGCTTGTTTCAGAATTTGTTCTGTAAAATATGACCAAGATGCCCATGTGAGCACTGATGGTGAAAAATGAGTAAGAAATATTATTATTCAATATTTCTAATTAAATAAGAATTAAAATATTTTAATTAAATGATCAGATGATAGATTTTAAACAAACAAACCAACAATGTGACTACTTTTTCAGATAGCTTGCAATAGTGGATCTCACTAAGACAAACTCCTGTAGACAACAAGAGAAAAATTAATTCAGAAATGGAAGTGAATTATTTTAAAAGAAACACCTAGTTACTGTTAAACATGTCATATGTGAGACTGAGAAATGCTAAATCAGTGAATTATAACCTAGGAAGCTCAACTGTGGGTTAGTCCATTTGTCCTGTCCTTACATGCATTTCCTAAGAACCTGCATCTGACCACTGGCGGCTGGGAAAAAGCTGCTGATTGTTTTGTTCTGATCCTCCTACTCACTGTAGTACTTGGGATCTCTGTTAGTATCCTTAGGTTTGTGATTAGCTGATATTTTTTGGAAATACTAGCAAGAGCTAGCCAATTACTTGCTGGCATCAAGCTCTGCTGTGTGTGCATGTGTGTGCAAATTACCTTAATTTCTTCCAGTTTATTTGTTAATCAGATTTAATTAGCTCGGATGGACTCCTGTTACCATTTTTCATATGCTGTTGAGCCAGAAAGTGGGCATACTGGATACAATTTTGCCATGAGTAGAATGTCTTAAATATTATAGATTTGCCCTAAATCATTCTACCTCTGTTTTAAATCCCTGTTCTAAGATGAAATGTGCCTTAATCTATTATTGTTGGATCTATTCCATGAATATCCATGACTTTCTTGGCCTCAGTATCATGAATATTTTATTGCATAGTAGAATAGTCTCTACATATTAGAGAGCCCATTTTTGTGACTGAACTTGGCAGATGATTGTGCTTTTTCTGTTTCATTACAGTTATTTTTACTGGTATTACAGTAATACTCAGAGCCCCCGCATGGATTGAAGCCCCATGGTGCTACATGCTTTAGCAGAACTGGAAGACTCTGCTCTCTGAAAACACTGGTGGTTCAAATATGTAAACCACACAAAAGTGAGAAAGGAAAAGCATAGCAGAGCAATGAATTTACTTGACATTACAGGGTATGTTTATGATAGAAATGGGAACTATAACCTTCTGCCTCTCTTGATGATTTTCAAGTAGTCTTGGGAATCCAGAGAGGTCCCAGCTGACTGGAAGCTGGCAAATTTTGTCCCGACTTTCAAGAAGAAAAGAAGGAGGACCCTGTAAACTACAGACCTATCAGTCTCAATTCATTGGTGAAATCATGGAAAATATTATTATTGGAAATACTGGAGAACACCTGAAAGACAATGCAGTCATTGGTCACAGAACAGCACAACTTCATGTGGGGAATCCTGTTTGTGAAATCTGATTTCCTTCTACATCTAGTTGATCTAGGAAAGTCAGTAGGTGTAATATTTTGGACTTCAACAAAGCTTTTGGTACTGTGTCTCGCAGTATCCTTCTGGCCAAAATGTCCAGCATGCAGCTGAATAACCATGTTACACAACGGGTGAGCAACTGGTTCACTGATTGGTCACAAGGAGCTATGGTGAATGGGGTATCATCAGGCTGGTGCCTGGTCACTAATGGGGTTCCAAAGGGCTCCATCCCTGACCCAGTTCTCTTCAACATATTTGTTAATGACTTGAATGCAGGACTCAAAGGAATACTAAGTTGGTCAATGGCACTAAACTGGTAGGAGCTGTTGCTTCTCCCAAGGACAGAGAGGTCCCGCAGAGACACTTCAACAAATCTGAGAGATGGGCAATCAGCAACTGTTTGAAATTTAACAAGGGCCAATGCCTGATTCTGCACCTGGGATGGGGTAATCCTGGCTGTGTGTGTAGAACAGGGAATGAGAGTTTCTAGAGTAATGCTGTGGGAAGAGACGTGTGGGTCCTGGCCAATGGCAAGTTGAATCTGAGTCACCAGTGCCCTGATAGACAGGAAGGCCAGTGGTGTCCTGGGGCTGTCAAAGACACTAAGCTATCAGAAAGCGTCCAAAGGAAGGCCATGAGGGGGGTGAAAGGACTAGAGGTGAAGCCATATGAGTAGCGGCTGAGATCACTTGTTCAGTTCAGCCTGGGGAAGAGACTGAGGGGACATGTCTTTGTAGTCTTCAACATCATCATGAGGGGCAGTGGAGGGACAGGCACTGATTGCTTCTCTCATGTGACCAGAGACCGTACCCAAGGAAATGGCATGAAGTTGAGTCAGGGGAGAATTAGGTTGGATATCATTAAAAGGTTTTTAACTCAGCGTGGTTGAGCACTAGAACAGGCTCTCCAGGGAGTTGGTCACAGCAGCAAGTGTCTGAGATCAAGGAGTGTTTAAACAAGCACATGGTGTGGCACTTGGGGTGTCCTTCACAGAGCTAGGGGTTGGACTCATGATCCTTGTGGGTCTATTTTAACGCAGCATATTGTACGATTCTATGATTTTTAGCTGCAGGACTCTCTTATTCACTCGTTTGATTGAATATAATTGAAGAATACAGCATTCATCTTTGAAAACTGGGTTTACAAACTGTATTTATACTTCTTACAATTTATTTTTGTATCTGGTAAATTGAGTTTTATTATATCCCCTTTATAGCACACAAGTTGTTGCTTACTTACAAAACACTCATGCATAAGAGGACTCTTACAAAGTACATTGCAGTATTTATCCTTTTTTTAGAGAATTCACATCAACATGCTTGCAATATGTTTCTTACTGTAGCCAAAATATGTTGTGTTTTTATCTTTATGACTACAGATGATGGCAAATCTGTTCTGGTTCAGAAGTATTGCAAAGACTTTTAGCACAGAGCCAAAGACTTTAGCAAATATAAGTACACATACACTTATGTATAAAATACCATTATTAGATTACCAATTGCTATGTTATTATAGATGTAAAATATTAAAAAGCTTCTGCTGATATAAAACAGTGAAAAAGGGTACAGAGTGTCAGTGTCTAGAAAAATTTGTTCACAGCAAATGTAACCCATAGCAGTGCTAAAAAAATTCCTAAAGGCCAAGTTAGTTTTTGAATCCCCACGCAAGCCCTGGCATTGCAAACAAATTATTACAAAAAATTTCTGCAGATGGCTGCTTAATGTGTAAATTAATCTGACTCAGTAAGGATCATGCTAGTCAGTGGCAGTTATAATTATAGATCAGTGTAAGATCTTGCTCTACAGATTTGTACAACCACAAGACTACCATACATACACACGTTTATTTAAATACTTTAATTATTTACTGTCAGGATTTGTGACACATGTATGCTTCAGCTTGCAAACATTAACTAGGAATGATACACTACAGTATAGCTCGCATAAAAATAAGCAAGGTAACTGAAAACCCACCCAAACAACCAAATCTCAATCTGGGGAATAAAGAGTACTAGCACACATAACATAATGCAATCAGACCTTTAACATCTGATTACATGCAGCTGTCCTCAGGAAGTCTAGAGAACAATAAAGTGCAACATTTTAAATAGAAAGAAAAATGTATGTATCCTCACTTTGGATGTGTTTACAACTTGAATAGAAAAGTATGGAAAAACTTCAAGCCAACTGAGGGAAGTTTACTTAAAGCAAACGTGTTCACAGCTACTGAGATATGTGTGATTTTGCAACCTCCCCCCCTCTCCCCCCAAAAAAGTTAAAGGAAACAACAATCTTGAAAAGCTCATCTGTTTTGGTTACTCAGGTAGGAAAAAAATCCCTTGCTCTCTCTATATCAACATCTGCCAAAGAATTCACCTTGGCAAATGGGCAGCAACTGACAAAAGCCCCCTCTTCTTTTCTTCTAATTTAAATGAGTTAATTTGAAAGTGCTCTTTCCTCTACAAACTAAATAAAATAAATAAATAAATAAATA